>OU342548.1:1207500-1621627 GCA_910589475.2 Bembecia ichneumoniformis
AGCAATTCTCCGATATTCATGTTGTCGTTGTAGTCACCGATTTTTGTACCGGCTTTGAACGCATGCACTATGACCAAGCGGATACTTCTAGATAGAGGCAAGGTCCCACCAATGCCTTTGGTGGGACCTTCTGTCCAGGAATGGTGAGATGCATGGAAACTGTCTACGTATGATTCATCAGTGTAAATGATAAATTTTCCTTCCTCTCTATATTTTTTTATCTTTCTCAGATATTCTATTCTTTGAAATAAAATTTGTGAGTCAATCAAAATTTGCCTATTGGTTTCTGTTCTTTTCCACTTAAAACCCATTTTTTTTATTATTCGCCTGAGGCTTGCTGCAGATCCTTGGAATTTTAGGTCATCCTGTAACTTCCTTTGTAACTTGCCTGTGGTAGGCAATTCTTTTTCGGCGACGTGGAAATTATGGATGATTGGCAGCTTTGACACCCTGATCAAAGCTGTCAATGTCTGTTGTTGGTTTTTTTTTTAATTCTTTTATCTTTTATTTTTTCAGAAGACAGTAAGAAATCCTGAATCTTTTGAACCCTTTACAATTCGCCTCACTGTAGACTTTTGTTGCCTCCGCGGTCCTTTCACGCATTGTTTTAAATTATCAACCGCATTCTTATCAGCCTCTCTCTTCGTAAAACAATATACGTCATAATGGGTTGCCTAGCTAAATCGCCTTCAATAACATATTGTTTTCCAATTGTTTTCCATAAAAATCGAGCATTAGTTGAGGATATGAGAGAAGTAATTGGAAAAATATAGGTTGCCTACTATCCCCTCAGTACCTGTTTGTTTATATCAGAAGTTGCAGGTGAGCAAGCGTTAAGCAGCGATAAACAATTAATACGGCTGTGATTGCATACGAAAACGAGAGCGCGCTTGCTTATGTCGTAAGGTCGTATGCAACAAAACTATTTTTATTAAAAAAATTATAATGTATTTAAAGAAATCCAACTGTAAAATTAAATTGTATGTTTATACTAATGTACACAGAAAATTTCGAGGTATAAATTGGTCCCGTTTGCCTGCAAGATGTAAATCTGTGTTTTAAAAGAGGTTTCTTTGATTTTTTTTTTCTGTTTAAAAGTTTACCAATCGTGTAATCCAACTGACAAAATGAAGTCAGTAACATGAAGAAACAGATTACCAAACATCACTTTCATATGTTTTGTCATTGCTGAGAAAAATCTAAATCCCTGCCACCAAAATTAATGTTATTTAATGGAAATTTTTATCATATGAAAGATTACCTTTAACCTCCGACGCCCGACGCAACAACGGGATGTTATGAGTTTTGCGTGTGTGTATGTTTATGTGTGCATGTCCATATCTGTTTTTCATGGCATCGTAACTCCCAAACGGATGGACCGATTTTGATCCGACTTTTTTTGGAGTTTACTCCTTATGAATTGATTTTTCATATTTTTCAATGACCCCGGTATGGAAATTTTATGAGGAGTAAAATTAATACAAGCGTTAACTAAAAAGCGTTACGTTATCCGTCAGTTTGACATTTGTGCAACAGCTGACGCGTGGATTTATGTTCCCTAATTATATCCTCTGGGCTTATAACGTCGGCTATAAGCAAACGTCGAAATCTTGCATGAAAAGTGTAGTTCGCGTTGAAGAACGAAACGATAACGATAGCGTGTTATAAACTGCCGACGCAGCGACATCTATCGTCGAAAAAATGAATTTGAAATTTGGTGTACTGTTACTTCGGTGGTATTTCCATGACATGGTAACCTTGATCTCATGCTGCAGCATCAAGTAGTTCGACACCCAACTCCTCAACAATTTACAGGAGATTTAGCGTATTTGGGTTGCCATCCATGTTTGCCTATATATATATGGGTGTGTGGGTGTAGGCGTGTGTGGCTGTGGCTGTGTGTGTCTGTGGGTGTTAGTGGGTGTGTGGTGTGGGCGTGTGTGGGTGTGGGTGTGGGCGTGTGTGTGGATGGGTGTGGGTGTTTGTGTGGTGTATGTGTCATGTTGCTAAGCACAAGTGCGCGGAAGGTTCTTGTGAAGGGAAAATTCTAAAATTTTCCGTGCAAAGGCTGGGGCGGATGGCTTGTAATTAATAAAATTAAAATACTTACTCATACACCTTCAATGGTTTCTCTATGGGTAAAACTTCCATGTCCTTGCATTGCGAAACGCGCATTTTGCAGTTGGCATTTTCGACGTCCATTCTTCACCTGAAATTAAATTAATGTAAGTTATTGTCTTAACTTCATCAAGTTATGTCGAAACTGAATAATAATAATTAGTCAACAATAATTTTTGGTCGCATGAGGGGGGCGCCACCGCGGCACGATAAACATCGACTCCGATAAAAATAACAAACATAAAATTGAAAAGTGACTTTTAAGCGATATTACATAAAACTGTACTGAGACATAGTGCTAAGTGAGCTGGTGATGAGAAAATATAGTGGAAACATTAGTATTAAACTCGTAAGAACTCGAACCAAACGTCTTTGAAATCTACCTACAAAAATTGTTGATCTCCGAGGCGTTCTGAGAACATTTTTTTGCGTCAAACTCAAGCAAGAACATTATTGTGTGTGTAATAGTGAAAAATAATCAGATAAAGAAGTAAGATAAAACAAGTGCAAATTATCATAATCTAAAAGATTGTTGTTTTTGCAAATCATCTTCAACAGTTCTAGCGTACCATACACACACAACCCCATCTGTTAGAACAGGAGCAAATCATCACGCTAATTCACATACGCACCGCTAGAGGACATCACTTGTACCATAACAAATTCTAATGATGGAAGAAATTTTAAAAACGCTAAAATCAATAAAAAAGGAACTAGACGAGCAAAGAATTGAAATTAGGGAAACCGGTAAAAATGTCACGGAACAAGTTACACAAAATATTACTAGTATTTTTGAGGAAAAATTTTTGGCCTGGGAAGGAAAACTTGGAGAAATGAAAGAAAGAGTGGAAAATCAAGAAAAAAGAATTTATAACCTGGAAAAACAAGCAAGAAATAGAAACCTAGTATTTTTTGGTATCGAGGAAAAAGAAACATCATATAAGAGTTTCGAAGAAAACATAATTAAATTCATCGAGCAATATTTCTCTACAAAACTGAGCAACAGCGACATTCAGGAGATAAAAAGACTGGGAATGAAAGGAGGAAGACCACGTCCAACTGTTGTAACCTTCACTACACTAGGAATAAAAATTGAAATATTTAAACACAAAGGAGCGCTGAAGGATACGCAATACTATATGAAAGAAGACTTCCCTAAATATGTACTTGAAAAAAGGAAGGAGTTACAAGAGCAACTGAAATTAGAGAGGGAAAAGGGAAATATAGCTATACTGAAATATGATAAACTGATTGTATCAAAGCACCAAAGTAAAAGAAAATTCCGGACATCACCAGATAACACCACACAAACTAAAATGGATAAGCATACTCAGGCTAGCAAAAAAAGCAAGACACAACAGCCTGGCAAGACAGTCACTAGGTCAAACAGCATTACAGAAGGACTCATAAAACCCAGCATGCTAAACTTCTTGGTCAACAAAAGTACAACCAAAACTAACAACAACCAAGAAAGTAACAGCGAAAATATATAGCAACTAAGCCCCTCCTACCAAACAGACGCCACAATTGAACAAAAAAATGAAAAACAACATATTAGAAAAAATCTTCCAAGCCGATTGGTCACCGTGGAAGAATACGACCAAAACCCTCCAATGAACACACCAACAGAGGAAAGAAACACCCTAGATAAATACAAACTAAAAATTGCAACATACAACGTCCGAACTCTCTCGTCGTATGACCGTTTGCTTGAATTTGAAGAGGCTATAAGAAATATAAAATACGATATCATCGGAATATCAGAAATGAGAAGACATGGAAATAAAATAGAAGAATACGAAAACTTTATAATGTGCTACATAGGACAAACCCCTGGCAAATATGGGGTTGGTTTTATAATAAATAAGTCTCTCAAAAACCACATAATAAGCTTCAATGGAATAACAGAGCGAGTCGCAACACTAAATATAAATATACAAGGTCATAAGATATCCATCATACAAGCTTATGCGCCAACAGAAGCGGCAAGCGAACATGATATTGATGAATTCTACACTACAATCGAGAAAGCCTTGGACACAGCGCAAAAAACCACAATATTAATGGGAGACTTTAACGCCAAGCTTGGAACCCCCAAAGATGATGAATATTTAGTTACTAAAAAACACGGATACGGCGAGAGAAATGAAAGAGGACAGAGACTTTTGCGCTCCAGCATAAACTAATGATAATAAACACATGTTTTAAAAAAAGGCAGAATCGAAGATGGACTTGGCGATCCCCTAACGGACAACACAAAAACGAAATCGATTTTATCTTGTCAAATCAACCTAGAATATTCCAAAACATCGAGACGCTTAGTCTGAACTTCAATTCCGACCATAGAATAGTCAGATCAACAATAACACTAACCAAACAAAAAATATCAAGAGCCAAATTTACAAACAGCCAAATCAGCAAACTTGAGAGTGAAGAGGAAATAATTAAGTTCAACGAAAGCCTAATATCACAGTTATCTGCATCTCCAACTATCAGCGAAAACACCACAGTACAATACTGCTACGACAGGATAGAAAAGGCTATCACTTCTAGCTTAAAAAAAGCCCGCCCAAAGAGAGAAAAAAATAAACAACACAAAATACTGTCGGCAAGTACAGTAAGGCTATTAAAGAGAAGGAAGGAATTACAGAAAACTAAAAGCAAATCACGAAGTGAGAAAAATGAACTAACCGCACTATATAAAGTGGTCAATAAATATATAAAAGCAGATTACGCAAGATATAGACAAAACACAATAAAAGAACATCTACAAAGCACTGGAAGTACAAAGAAGGCCTATAAGAAACTCAAAACTAATACAACATGGATAGAAGGACTAAGAAAAAAAGATACAGAACTGTACACTAGAGGCGATATCATAGCTGCCGCAACAGAATTTTACAGACATCTATACAGCAACAGAGACACGACAGCCATAAATTTAGACATAGAAACAGAGGCCACACATAAAAATAACGTTAAACAAATAGACGCAACAGAAATAATTGAAGCAATAAAAAAACTGAAGCTAGACAAAAGCCCTGGTTCAGACAACATTACAAACGAAGCACTGAAAAAAGGACACATAACTCTGGCTGTACCGTTAGCTGAACTGTTTAACATGATTCTACAAAATTCGGAAACACCTTCTCAATGGTCCAAATCCAACATCATATTAATATATAAAAAAGGCGACCCGAAGGACATCGGAAACTACCGACCAATCAGCTTGCTTCCGAGTCTATACAAATTATTCTCCACAATTATAAACATAAGAATTAGCGACACATTGGAAAAAAAGCAACCGGTGGAGCAAGCAGGCTTCAGAAAGGGCTTTTCAACGGTCGACCACATCCATACCCTTGAATTGATAATGGAAAAATATCAGGAAAAACAAAGAACACTTTATATATCATTCATCGACTACCAGAAAGCCTTTGATACTGTAAGACATACAAGCATCTGGGAAAGCCTGAAGGAACAAGGGGTGGAGGAAATATATGTAAAAATCATCAAATCCATATATAAAAACAACAGGGGTAAAATTAAGCTTGAAACCTTAGGCCCTAGCTTCCCAATAGAAAGAGGAGTGAGACAAGGTGACCCGCTGTCTCCAACAATATTCATAGCTGTCCTCGAGGCGATCATTAACAAGCTAGACTGGAGTAAACAAGGACTATACATAAACGGTACTTACTTGAGCCACCTGAGATTCGCGGATGACCTAGTACTGTTATCCGAGTCATCCTTCCAACTACAGAACATGGTAGAAGCCCTGAACCTGGCTAGTGAAAAGGTGGGACTAGAGATGAATACTACAAAGACTAAGACAATGACAAACAGCTTTACAAGACCAATAAAAATCAATAGCACGCCATTAGAATACGTAGAAGAATATGTCTATCTGGGAAAAACTCTAAGTTTCGACAGGAAAAATAAAAATATAGAAATAGAGAAAAGAATAAAACTAACATGGAATAAATATTGGGGTCTCAAGGACATTTTTAAAAGTAATTTACCACAAGCTATTAAAACCAAAGCCATGAACTCGAGCCTTCTTCCATGTCTGACATATGGGTGCCAAACGTGGAAATTCACTGCTGAAACAAAAAAAAAGATAAGTGTCTGTCAGAGAGGACTCGAACGAAATATGCTAAAGATAAGGAAATTGGATAAAATACGACATACCAAAATAAGAAAAATAACCAAAGCAACAAACGCTTTAAATTACGCAAAAAAATTGAAATGGAAGTGGGCAGGACATGTTGCCCGGCTAACTGATCATAGATGGACCAAAAAAATAACTTTCTGGAATGGCCCACTAGGCAAAAGAACAAGAGGTAGACCTATTACAAGATGGGAAGACGATATTAAAGCAATAGCTGGTCCAAATTGGAGAAAAGTAGCTGAAGACAGAGAAAAATGGGCGTCACTGGAGGAGGCCTTCACCCATTTTGGGGTTCCGGTAGATTAATTATAAATCGAACAACTATAATACGGTGATATAATACATAGGATACACATAGAAATTATATTAAGAAAGAGATTTATATTAACATAGAAATAAACTAAATAAATTAACACAAATAGATTTTAAGAAGTGTAATGTTTACTGGAAATAAAAGGCTTTTTTATTTTTATTTATTTTTATTTTATTTATTTAATTTTTGGTCGAATCCAGCTCGGATGGGCAGCGTTCGGGAAGCTCCAAGACGTGATTTTTTTCGTTCAAAATTCCTCAGTGTCTTAAAACAAAAGTTTTCGACCAATGTGTGTTGCCAGTTACGATCTATTCCACTATAATCCATTCCAATGAACTTATTGGCCACTGGATCGGAGTGGAAATTTGGCTTTGTGCTGTAATCCATTTCAATAAAATTTTTAAAGATAAGAAAACATTGGTACAAAATGTGCATTTAAATGATATGGCGCTGAGGTCTCTAACTATGGGCCTCATAACAAAGCTCAACGTCATTCAAGGAGCTGTGGAGAGGGCTATGGTCCGGGTACGAGAATCAGGAATGAAGAGATTCCTAGACAAACAAATAACCCAGCGGATAAGTAAGTTGAAATCCACTCTCAAGTGGAGGTCCGGACCGGCAAGCGCAACAAAGGGCATCCCTCACCCACAAGGTAAATAGATGAACTGATAAGGACTGACACGAACTGATAAGGTCGACGGTGATCCAGTCTACTTCTCACCGGTACTTTTGAAAAATTAGGTGGGAGGCGTTTGTCTAGTAGTGGACGTCGTTTTTTTTTTACGAGGAGATATCCATTTGCAGATTTCCTACCGCTGGCTAGGCGGTAGGGGTACGTGAGGATCACCAGTGCTCCATGCTATGCTAGGTATAGCGGCACTGGCACTACACACTAAAACTCCCCGGTGTCTCCCGCCCCTGTTGGATTGACCGGGCTCTGCCGAGGCAACAACTCCGATCCACCCCAGGGCAGCCTATCCATCCGATTGCGGGTGCGCGGTGACCTCCTCCGCAAATGGAGCGAGAGGTTGGTCGAGCCTAGTGCCGGCCACCGCACCGTAGAGGCCATTCGTCCAGTGTTGGACGAATGGCTCCAGAGGAGACACGGGGCTCTCACGTTCCATCTGGTGCAGGTGCTTTCGGGGCATGGCTGCTTCGGGAGTTATCTGCACCGGGTGGCTCGTAGGGAGCCAACCCCAGAGTGTCACTCGTGTGCGTTCGCTGAGGACAGCGCACAGCACACTCTTGCGGAGTGCCCTAGATGGTTGGCGCAGCGAACTGAGCTCGCTGCGACCATTGGATTTGACTTCTCTCTGCCGGCCGTAGTGAAAGCTATGGTCGGCAGCAGATCCGCTTGGCAAGCGACTCAATGGCATGCGAAGAAGGCAAGCGACTCGCAGAAGGAGGCAGCGGAAAGAGAGCGGGAGGACGACGTCCTGTCCCATCCCCTCCGTCGCCGAAGAACAGGACGCAGGCGGCTGGCGCACGCCCGCCACCTGGACACCTGACAGGACTAGGACGGTAGATGGGGACTCTACCGCCCGCTTCATCCTGAGAGGCACGTCGCACCTTGGCAGTTCGGGTGCGCCGGCCAAATGAGCCGTGTCCGGATGCGGACCCCCGCGGTGGAGTTGCGGAAGAGTGCTCGTCCGACCTCGCAACTTCACCAATAGCGGATGAGAAGGACACCAAAAGGTTTAGTCGGTAGGTCTACCCCACTACCATCTCGGGGCAGGAGTCCGACATAACCCACCGGTCTGTCCCCAGACGGATGGGTATCCATGATGGATTCCTCTTGTAAAAAAAAAAAGGGCAGCCTATCCATTGCTGGCTAGGCTAACTCCAATGGGGGATTGCCCGGAGGCACCGGGGCAATCCCCAGACGAGGGGGACCTTGTGCAGGCACACACAGCTAGTCAGCCATGTGCGCAGATCCCCTAGGACATTAGAAGACGGGCTTGATATGTCCGCTTTCTCCTGCCCAACCGCCTGCGTCTAGGGGAAGCGAGACCCGGCCCCTTCCTCTCGCTCCCTCTCAGCTGCCTCCTTCTGTGACATGACATCTCCGCAGAAGGAGGCAACCGCTTTCCAGGTGGTCACACTCTCAATCATGGCTCTTACCATGATTGGCAGTGTGACCTCTCCACCTCCCAGCGCCGCCCTCAACTCCCAGCGCTGGGAACTCCAGTAGTGGACGGCTGAGATGATGATGATGATGACGATGATGAATTTTTGGACTAAAAATACGAAAACAATAGATATATGAAATTACTTTGAGGCCCTTTGCATATTATAACACATACAATGCCAGGAGTGCTGCAAGTGCGCTGCCTACTACCTTCCCAATCCCGTAAAGATAAGGGATTGGGAAGGGTTAAGAAATGGGCTCTGGCATCCCTTACTTACTCACCGAAACACAACAGCACACATGCTATTATTTCAAGGTGGTCTTCTGTAATGGAGTGGTTACTGCTGCCTAAATGACTACGAACACCATTGCATTTAGATTACGGCCAGTTCTGCAAAATTTGATGATGATCGGTTGAGTAGATAAGGCGTGAAAGCCTAACAAACAAACTCACTGTGGCTTTAATAATATTAATTAGAATCAAAGATCGAGCAAGACGAAAGAATCCGTGATGTGACATTTAGAACCACGTGGTACAAAATCGCTCAGTCCATCGCCAACGTTACAAGGCTGATTACAGCGATCTGGATCAATATTTTTGTAGGAAAAATTTCCCAATGCCCTCTCTATATATTTAATCTTTTTGATTAGAATAATTTATTATAATAACAAGTTTACATGATGATGGAAAGGTTAAACATTGATAACACTATCCCACGTAATTGGTTATATTTATCTTAAAACACTGTATTAACAACTTAAATGGTGTATTAATTATTTGATTTATGGTTAATTAATATTAACTATAAATCAAATAATTAATTGTTAATTAATAACAAATCAATTTTTTCATAATGATAGATGAAAAGCAAATAGGTTTCTTCATTTAAATCAAAACGAATGACTCAATCATCAAAGTTGGGGTTCGTTGGATGAGTGGTTAAGGTGTTTGCATTAACGCTCTGTACTAGGGTTCCCGGGTTCGATTCCCGGCAGGGTCAAATTTGAAAAAAGAACTTTTCAAATTTGACTCTGGAAAGTAGTGGCAGGGGAAAACTGCGTTTCGCAGATCATTTGGGCGGTAGTCTGGCGGCAGTAACCACCCCTTTACAGAAGACCACCGTGAAATAACAGCACGTGTGCTGTTGTGTTTCGGTGAGCGCGTAAGCGATGCCAGAGCCCATGTAGTGGGAGTGTTTCGCAATCACAAATCGGGCAGCCATTCTGGCGGCAATAACCACCCCCTTACAGAAGACCACCGTGAAATAACATATTAAACAAATAAAAAGATTTTTAATTTTTATTTCAAAGTGTACGCGTTTGGCTTTAAAATCTGTACAATATAACCGTGTCCTGTACAATAAATATTATTTAAAAAAAAAAAAACAATTTGTACACCTTGTACTTGTGTTATCGAGGTCAAAAAATAGTTTTTAGATTTTTTGTCTGTTTGTCTGTGCATTTGTGCACGTTAATCTCAGAAACGGCTTAATCGATTTGAATGCGGTTTTCACTGATGTATTGTAGCGAGCATCCCGTAACATTTAGTGTTCGTTTTATTCCAATCGGTTTAAAAGCAAAAAAGTTACGCGCTATACCGAATACCACGCATACGAAGTTGCGGGCTCAGTTAGTAACTTTATAAATAAACAAAATTATATAAATTGTTTTTGAAACACAAAAGTTTAGCTATGTTTTGTTAAGCGCCATCTCTTGCAGCGTCTCTTAAAAGGAAGTTGTGTATTAATAATTCAAATTATTTTACACTCTACATTTAAACTTGAAAAAAAAAGAACGACAATTAAAAATAATGTTCTAGACCTCATTAAGCATAATCTAGATATAAAACCTCATTACTTGAATAAATTTTGCTCTGTGTCGAAGGTTAAGTTAAGATAAGAGCGAATTTAAAAACAAACTTACGATTTTTCCAGAATGTTTCTCCGGCACGGTTTGACAAGTAGTTGTCAAAACAAATGACAATATTTTCACTGAACGAGGCTCCGTAGGCGAAGAAATTCCTTTGCCCAATTACGAATAGAAAAACGTCTGCGCGTCTCGGCAACTGTCAAATGACAACAAATGTCGCGGCGTGCGTTTACTTTTAAATTGTCAACTTCTTGATAGATCTTACTGGCTGGTTTGCCATTTTTAATGGCTTTCCATACAAACTAAATACTTAATTGGTTTTTTAAGCGTTCTTTATTTGAATTTTACGTTTGACTCCATTTTATTTCACTAACGAATTCAATTCAGAGTGAAATTATTAACCTACCTTTAGGTTATTATTAGCTTTTTTTATTAATACTAAGTATTACGCCTTACCTAAAGTTAGGTCCGGATTAAATAAGACTTACTTCGAAATAAATAGTTAATTAGACAATTTATTTATAAGTCGATTTTATTTATTTATAAAGGTTAATTTAATTGTTTTTACCTTATATCTAAAATAATGTATAGCGCTGTTCAACATTTTAGGTTTCAAAGTTTTGGTTTATTCTAGGACATTGTAATAATACAAAATTTTGGCAAATTTAACTTTCCGGGCCCGAAGGGACAAAACTATAGGTAATTAGGTAAGTCTAGTTTTTTTTAGTGTTACCATTAACAATAAAAATTTGGGCTTGACACAATGTACCTAATAGTCGGCTGGCAAGATTGTTGGCATCAGTGTTTGGGATGCGCATGGTATAATATTCATCGACTATCTTGATAAGGAAAAAACGGGACAAGTGCGAGTTGAACTCGCGTGAAGAGGGTTCCGTACGATATTACCTATCCGCACAATATTGAGCACATTATTAAAATAACATGGTAAATCTTATAGGTTTTCCTATAATCTATAAGCAGAAAACTAATTTCTGTGTTTTTTTTTTCAATATTTTAGGTTCAGTAGTTCCGGAGATAAGGAGGGGTGAATGGTCGGACAGACGGACACACGAGTGATCCTATAAGGGTTCCGTTTTTTTTTTTATTCGGACGTACGGAAGCCTAAAATCCATCATCATAAAAATTGTATAGAAAAATTGTGTAACCGCTATAATCATTGTATATTAAATAATAAAATCAAATTTATCAAAATATTTTTACACACATCTACAAACACCTCCATACAAATGTATGTTTGTCATGAATAAACTCAAAGACTACTGGACCGATTTTAAAAATTCTTTCACCTATAGAAAGCTACATTATCAGAGAGTAACATAGGCTACTTATCCTCCCCACATCTCCCCCTTTTCCCTCCTCCATACAAATGTATGTTTGTAATGAATAAACTCAAAGACTACTAGATCGATTTTAAAAATTCTTTCACCTATAGAAAGCTACATTATCAGCGAGTAACATAGGCTACTCACACTTCCCCTATCTCCCGCCATAAAAAAATTGTCGTTTTCCCCGAATAAACTCAAAAATGTTTAAAAAATAAATGTCCACCGGTAGTCTTAAAAAAATAAAAAAATAAAATGGTTACTTATACAAATAGACATAATTATTTATTTCATTATATTATATTTAAATTTAAATACTAAAAACTAAAATTATCTAATCTAAAAATAAATTAATATTAAATTTATTAAAAACTAATAATATAAAAATGGACCCTGCGGCATTGTACCAAGCGCGCTGGCAGCATTTCCTCGTTGAATGGCCAAACTAATACGTTGGCCGAGGAAAGTGCCAGCTCTTCGGTCTCCCGTCGCATCAATAAGCCTCTTCGAGATGTCTTTGAAGAGGCTCATTGCTGCAGGACCCCACGGACCGAGTGTCTCGACTCCGAATGGTACAAAACCATATTCGGCGCCGAGGCCACTATATTTAGAGATTTTATTTTTTTCCGCCGCCTCTGCTGCGGCTGCTGCCTTAGTGGATGTTCCATGGAGATGCGAAGGGGCTAGTGTGTCTACACAGAACATCAAGAAGTGATCAGGAAGGACAGGATCAATTCAGGAAGATTGAAGTGGCAGGACATCAAATTAAGTTCGCAACTTGAAATTTTGCACATTTCGTCTGGGAACCACTTAAAGCGCGCTTACTGACCCTACGTGAACCGCAGATAGTTAAAAGAGAAGGGACGTAGTGATGTCCCGCCTTATCGATAAGCTCGGTGTTTTTATATTAAGGTGACGTCACTGCATTTCTATACAAAACAAATGGCGTCAAATTAGAAGGTCGTTCTATGTTTGAAAACAGGCAATGTTTGTTTCAATGTTGATTTGTTCAAAGAGGGATTCCGGTGGTGCCCGCGATAAGCGATAAGATTAGCAATTTAACGCTTGATATTAGATTGATGCCGTTCGATCATTATTTTTAGATAGATGGTGTCCTATTGGTATATTAAGAGGGCACTTTCCAACTCGAACAGCTTATTTATTCCATACTACGTAATTCCATGATTACTCAGTAATTATAGGACGTAGCAATACATAAAAAAAAATATGACATTTCTGGGAATAATATGAAGGTTTGCATCACAACAAAAAACTGAAATTATTTTTATGTCTAGTATAATTAATGTCAATGTGCAGAATTTGTGACATTTTCGCGGATTGAATTACTGACTGAAATCCAAAAACGTTTTTCCATGGAAACATCCTGCCTATAATTTACATTTAAAATTGGGATATCAATAACGACCATCTATAAAGGTTGGATCTAAAATATTGGAATAGGGGATCGGACAGTAATCAGATTAAAATCTAAAATGTACTTAGAAAGAAAATATATAATTTTTTACGATTATTTATCGAATTATAATTTAATATAATTCATTTAAATATTTTTAAATGAAGAAATAAAATTTTATTATTTACAATATTTTTAATCTATACTGAAACACCGATCGCAGTGCGTGACGTCATTTGTGGGCAATCGTTGTCTTATGCCAATGCTGTTTTGTTATGATATGACCACAAATGACGTTACGCGCTCTCAGATGAACTATCGTGGCGTTTTGGCGGCATTTTCAAACAAACAATATTAAAACATGATTTTGAGTACCTAAAAGGCTATAAATAAATAAAATCGTATTTTTTATGAGAATAAATATCCATGAAGATTAATTTAAAACACTTTCTGAAAATTTGTCCGATCCCCTATTGCTGGCGTAAGTGGCGTGAATGTGTTGCGTCATTCTGTCTTCGGTTATTTGCATTATTAAGTTACAGCTTCCCCCAAATACCTATTACTGATTTGCCACGCTCGTACAGCGCCACCTTAAGTCTATGTCCGTCTTGAAACTATTTTCTAACTATTGGTGAAGGATATTTTTATATCTAAAGAATAGTTTCGAAGATTACCTCCTACATACAAACGAACAAAGACACAAGCTTTATAATATTAGTACATAAATGTATAATAAGATACTCACTATATTTTTTATGACGAAAAATGCAAAACAGGTTGTATAGTGAACCTTAAAAAACAGATTAAGGTTCACAGTTTTAGTTTAAGATGCTTGCCTTAACGCTCTGTTCTAGGGCTCCCGGGTTCGATTCCCGGCAGGGTCAACTTTGAAAAAGGAACTTTTGAAATTTGGCTCTGGTCTAGATCTAGAAAGTAGTCGCAGTCATTTGGGCAGCCCGTCTTGCGGCAGTAACCACCCTCTTACAGAAGACACCCGTAAAATAATAGCACGTGTGCTGTTGTGTTTCGGTGAGTGAGTAAGGGATGCCAGAGCACATTCCCCTATCCTCCTCCTAATCCATAACGGATAACTCCTCCTTAATCCTACTGAAATCGGCAGCGCAGTTGCAGCAGCTTTGGCGTTGCTTGTGTTATAACGGTAGCCACCAAGTGGGCCGTCAGCCTGTCTGCCGATCTTAACATACTAACTAGCGTAACTATGCGTAGTAAAAAATCTCATTATAATTAAATATGTAAAACAAGCGTGAAACGATAACTTTTGACCCCATATTAAGAAAATTGCGCAGGAGTGTAAAAAAGACATTGTTCAAAACTATCGTTTTATTTTAACTTACACTTTACTTACAACTTAGATTTTGGTAATAAAAGGCTTTCTTAATTTCCTGTGAATATTTCAGATTTTGTAAACGGTGTTAACATACAAAAAATAAATAACTTATTGCTCAATTGAAACTATTAGATTTTTTTATACCTACTTTCATAGTAGTGGTAGGGCAAACTGCGTTTCGCAGTCACTTGGGCAGCCCGCCTGGCGGCAGTGACCACCCCCTTACAGAAGACCACCGTGAAATAACAGCATATACGTGCTGTTGTGTTTCGGTGAGCGAGTAAGGGAAGCCAGAGCCCATTTCCTTATCCCCTCCTAATCCCTTATCCTTAATCCTACTGTAGTCGGCAGCGCACTTGCAGCACCTGTAGCGTTGCTTGTGTTATAGGCGAGGGTAGCCACCTACCATCAAGTGGACCGTCAGCCTGTCTGTCGACATAATATAAAAAAAAATCTATGAAACCCCATTACCAAATTACACGATATTTTCCCAGTAAAATCTATAATTTCTTCTTACCTAATGGTAAAAGTTTCAACCGTTAAAACGAAATTACCATACACTGATGGCCCTATCCCCATACAAAACTGACTGATCTCCTTTGGTAAACTTAAAGTTTATATGGAGAACGATTGGAGAAAGCTAATATTTTTATATTATATGTATTCGAAGTACATTGAATTAAATAATACATAATTATAATAAAATCGTAAACGAGCCGTGTCTGTAAATTAAACATTAAAAAAAAAACCATTTATACACATTGTACCTACTTATGTTACTGAGATCAAAAAACAATTTTTGTCTGTTTGTGCAAGCTAATCTCAGAAACGGCTTAACCGATTTGAATGCTGTTTTCATTGGTGTATTGTAGCAAACTTCCCGCAGCTTTAATGTTTGTTTCATTCCAATAGGTTTAAAAACAAAAAAGTTACGCGCTATATACCGAATACCACGCCTACGAAGTTGCGGTTTCTATTTTTTTTTTAACAATAACAAAAACAATTTTGAATTTTCCTAGTATTTAAATGTATTTTTTTTTTATGTTAAGATCGGCTGACGGTCCACTTGATGGTAGGTGGCTACCGTCGCCTATAACACAAGCAACACCAAAGCTGCTGCAAGTGCGCTGCCGACTACAGTAGGATTAAGGATAAGGGATTAGGAGGGGATAGGGAAATGGGCTCTGGCATCCCTTACTCATTCACCGAAACACAACATATAGGCGACGGTAACCAACTACCATCAAGTGAATCGTCAACCTGTCTGCCGACGTGAAATAACAGCGCGTGTGCTGTTGTGTTTCAATGAGTGAGTAAGGGATGCCAGAGCCCATTTCCCTATCCCCTCCCAATCCCTTATCCTTAATCCTACTATAGTCGGCAGCTCACTTGCAGCGACTTTGGCGTTATTTATGTTATAGGCGACGGTAACCACCTACCATCACGTGAATCGTCAACCTGTCTGCCGATCTTAACATGAAAAAAGAGAAATCGAATCAGGAATGAGGAGATCCGTAGAGGAACGAAGGTTACCAAGTTACAGTAAGTTGAAGTGGCAGTTAGCAGCCACTTGGGCCGGAAGTTCTCGAGTGGAGGCCACAAACCGGCAAGCGCCGCGACGATCTGTAAAAGGGCCGCTGGTCGACGGTGGATCCAGGCTGCTTCTGACTGGTCCTGTTGGAAAATTACAGGGAGTGCCTATGTCCATCAGTGGACTTCCTATGGAATACGATAGGTGAAGTTAATTTGGAATATTCCAAATTATGTGGACATTTATTTTTTATTTTTTTATTAAAGATGGGTTTGCTCTTGACCAGCATCACCAGTTTGCTCATCAGTAGGAAGGATGAGGCCGACGATGGAGCGAGCTCATCAAGATTTGGGTTGTATGAGCTCAGAAACACAGTTCCAACCCTTAGCAGTGCGTATTATAAAAGATGTCTCAAAGCGCTCGGTCCGAAATAGAGGGATTTCGACAAGGTGAGAATGGTAACCAGCCGTACGTCTGCATGTCCGATAGAAGAAAGGGGAAGGCGGTAATGATCTCATGCAACTCCCGAGCACACTCTCCGAAGTACATCTTATAGAATACACACAGACAGGCAACTTTGCGTCTATGTGCCAGGCTCTGCATGCCTCCTTCGCATCATTATAACTCCTGTTTCTATTTCTAATTGAAAGGATTCTGAATCGTAATTACTTTTGATAGTATTTTTAATCAATATTTATTAATGCTACCAACTATGCCCGTAAATATAAAAAGCTGTAAGGCTGCTGCGGTATTAGCTATTCGAGATAACAAAATGGGTTATTTAAAGGCAGCGTAGACTCATAATGTACCCGGAACCACCTCATTTCGACTTCCTAAAGAAAAAGAATTACTTACTGCTTGCTAGTTACTTACTTAAGTTAGTACATAAAATGAAATTAGTAATTAATGCTTTTAACTTAATTACTAATTACAATATGACATACATATTTGACATTTTTTTATTTTACATTATTTTGCATACCGACAACGGTTAAACATGTAAACTTACCATTAATTATTTATTATATTGACATCTCCCTGGTAATGTTTAATGCAAATAAAGTATTTGATTTGATTTGATTTGATTTGATTTGATTTGAACATACTCTGACCAAAAAGCTAGGTTGTAGATAGACCAATATTTGATAAAGTTTTTGAGGATATGCTGGTGAAATATGTCCTTGTTATGGAACAAAGATTATGTGGTTTAACTCGAATGGATATGAGAAGGCTAACATATCAACAAAAAGGACTTGCAAGAAGCGGAAAACAAAAGAAAACTGAAAATAAGGAAAAAAGAAAAGTTAATGAAGAGAGATGTGAAAGGAAAGGGTAAAGTAAAAAAATTGCAAATCGACCAAAAGAAATATATTTAGAGAGTTTTATGAGCGAAAGCTTGGTGCACAGCGAATGTGCTGGCTATGACTCGGGTTTAGGGTTGCCAGGCCTCAAAATCGAAAATCCAGACTCATATTTAGCCGGACATTTTGCCACAAAAGCCTGACACACGGGTTTTTAAAAGAAATAGTTCTTTTTATTTGTGCATTTATTACTTCAAGACTTGCTCTACACTTTATTATGTTGTTTTCTTAAAGTAATTTGTAAGATCGCGAATCGCATGCACGTCCGCGTGATTCTGGCCGCTGCGGGGTTGACCAAATTCAAAAAAAAGCTGGACGGGCCGGACTTGTATATATTTGGCAGGACACGACTGTAAAAAGCCGGACATGTCCGCGGCTAAAGCCTGACACCTGGCAACCCTGACCCGGGTTGCTACGTCTGTGATTACTGCAGACTAGAAAAAAAAACTTATTGATTTATATATAAACTGAAAGTTGATTTTTTTAAATTTTATAATTGAGATATTTAAGTTTAAACTTAAATAAATATATAGTTTGTTAAGGTGAATGTAACTTGGAATACCATATTCCAAATTAGATTTACTTTGGTTAAATTATCCCAATTTGTGAGTTCATGATTAAACGAAAAATTATCGTGCTTATAATGAGCCAAGGTTGTTAAAAATATTTTTATTTGAATAAAAGATAAAATTCTCTGACAATAAAATTAACAATCTGAGTTTAATTAACAATCTGACAATAAAATCTCTGAAAATAAAATTCTCTGACATTAAATGCAGTGTTTACTCTTTTTATTTCTTAACCCATAATTAACAATCACGTATACAGAGGGGGGGATAGTTGGGATTTATCCCCCCCCGAAATCTGACTGAAAAAAAAACGATAGATGTCATTCATTCAGAAAGTAAGAAAAAAAGAGTGGTCGGCATGTGTGACACTAGATTTATAGAACGTCACGACTCTATAAATGTATTTTGTGAGTTACTCAAACCTTTTGTCATTACATTGAGAGAACTATCCTGTACAAACAGAACTGTTGCCCAAACTGCGTCTACATTCATAGCTGCGATGGAAAAGAGTAGTTTCTTGATTTCTCTAAAAACCTGTGATACAGCGATTTTTACACAGTTCACGTGGTTGTTTCAATGTTTGTCCCCCCCCGAACCAAAAGTCTGGATACGTGCCTGATAATTAATACGATTTTTTTAAGTGGTATTCCAAATTTGGATCCTTTCCTCTACATACGGACAGACGCGGCGAGGGACTCTGTTTTATAATATGTATAGATAATAAGTACAATTATTTCCGTATCTTTAATAAATAAATATGAAAGTAAATCTGGTTATCAATCATCGGTTCAGGGCTAGTTCAGGGTATAAGTTGAATGGAAGATAAGCAAACAATTGTTATGGTTGTTTACGGTTCGCATTTCGATAACCGTTTGGACCTTTTCAATGTAACAATACCTTTTGTTTTGCAATAGCAAAAACCCATGAGTCCTTTCGACTTGGCTCCAACTTTCCGAGGTGCATCCGTACCTGTGGTCAATGGTCTTGAGTTTCTTGGCATGAGGTTGTGCTCAAATCTCAACTTCGGTACTTCTATCGAATTCAAAGCCCAAACAGCGGCCAAAAAGTTGGGCATCCTAAATAGAGTGAAGCGATGCTTTACATCTGGACAACTCCTCTCTTTATACAAGGCACAAGTCCGATCCTGCATGGAGTATTGCTGTCACCTTTGGGATGGCTCAGCAAAATACCAACTTGCTGCACTCGACTCGGTGGATCGCAGAGCTAGGAGGCTCATTGGCGATGATACACTAATAAGAACTAAGCTGCAGAGCCTGGCACATAGACGCAAAGTTGCCTGTCTGTGTGTATTCTATAAGATGTACTTCGGAGAGTGTGCTCGAGAGCTGCATGAGATCATACCGCCTTCCCCTTTCATCTATCGGACATGCAGACGTACGGCTGCTTACCATCCTCACTTGTCGAAATCCCTCTAATTCGGACCAAGTGCTTAAAACATCTTTTGTGATGCGCTCATATAACCCAAATCTTTTCAAGGTTCGAGTGAATAGGCATCTTCTGGGTGAGCTCGCTTCATCTTCGGCCTCATCCTTCCTATATGGATAGATGCTGGTCAAGAGCAAACCCATCTATAGTAAAAAAAAAAGGTGGACAAACGACCTGATAAGGGACGCTGCTCGACGGTGGATCCAACCTGCTTCTTTTCTTTTTTATGTTAAGGTCGGCAGACAGGCTGACGATCCACTTGTTGGTAGATGGCTATATACCGTCGCCTATAACACAAGCAACGGCTAAGCTGCTGCAAGTGCGCTGCCGACTGCAGTAAGATTAAGGATAAAGGATTAGGAGCAGATAGGGAAATGGGCTCTGGCATCCCTTACTCACTCACCGTAACACAACAGCACACGTGCTGTTATTTCACAGTGGTCTTCTGTAAGGGCGTGGTCACTGCCGCCAGACGGGCTGCCCAAATAACTGTGAAAACGCAGTGTGCCCTGCCACTACTTCTGATCAGTTATTTTGGAAAATTAGGGGGGAAGCCTTTGTCCAGCATTTGACGTCCTATGGCTAGATGAAAACTACTTCCTATTAAAGTCGGCAGCTCACTTTCGTTCCCAGGCCACCTAACTTCAAAGTGTGTTAGGTCAAACCGCAATTAACCATAATAGGGATAAAAGGTCTCACTTAAATAAATCCTATCACAAAAAAAATTCAATACAGAGTTTAAAAATAAAAAGCCAATCTAGAGTCGTTTGCGAAAGTTAAATTTATCCGGCTTTCGAAAAGGACGCGTTCCATCAAAATAACCTTCACGACTTCACATAGCAAAAAAACGTCATAAGCGCCAAGACTTTAAAAAAACAATAACACCTATTAAGACCGAGAAGGTTTCCGCGTAAAAGTGGTATACCATTTACAAACGAGTCCACATCCTTCTAGCAATTAAACGACTTCATCGTAGCGTTAAACCCAATATACATACGCCATTTTTCTTCTTCGCCAGTTCTCCGCAAAAGTAGTATACTATTTTTCCGTTGTCAATACCAAAAAGACGCAAGCGACAAGCGCTGCTTATGAGTTTGTGTCGTTTTAGATTTGAAAAGGAAATGGTAAACATAGTTGGTAATTCAAGTTACGTAGCTTTATATAGGTGAACGAGCTAAGTTAATGTGTGTTTAGAATTCTTTTAATGTTCATAATTCATTTGCAATTCCCAATGCGTCACTTACACTTCATTGAAATGACCATAAGTAGTCAAAAGAAACGCAGACAAAATTACCATTTATCTGTAACATTGTGGCAATTTTTATGACAGCAGCAAAAAAAATTATTCCATTTTTATGACACTTAGACCATTTTAGAAACTTAAAATCCGATTTTGGAATAAAATATAAGTATAAGGCCTCATCGAAGACGTATATGGGCCAACAGTGCCCTCTCCCACGCCTGTGTAAATAGGGCCATTAATGCATTACAAAATAATGCGAGGCAGCTCCTGGACTTATACAAAGCACAGGTCCGGTCTTGCATGGAGTACTGCTGTCACCTCTGGGATGGGTCTGCCCGTTACCAACTGGCCGCACTGGACTCGATTGAAAGGCGAGCAAAGAACCTTATTGGCAACGACACCCTTGTGGATTCCCAACTTCAAAGCCTGCAGCATCGCCGAAAAGTAGCGTGCCTATCGATTTTCTATCGTCTACACTATGGAGAGTGTGCATCTATGTTGTACGATTTAATCCAACCGGAACCGTTCCACTTGCGGACCACTAGACGTGGGCAGGGGTTTCATCCCTTCGTGGTCGATGTACCTCGATCACGAACAAAGCGTTTCAGTTCCACCTTCCTTGTTCGAACTGCTAAGGAGTGGAACTCATTGCCTGCGTCTGTGTTCCCACAGAACTACAACCTCGGGGTCTTCAAAACTAGGGTAAATGGGCATTTACTAGGTAAGCGTGGTCCACCTTCGGCCACATCTGCACCTCATATCAGGCGAGATAGTGGTCAAGCGCTACCTCGATTTCATAAAAAAAAAAAAAAATAACTTTGACATTTTTTCTGATTCTTTGGCCTCTTTGAAGGTTAAACTAAGAAATAACACTTAATTATTTATTTCATTATATTATATTTAAATTTAAATACTAAAAACTAAAATTATCTAATCTAAAAATAAATTAATATTAAATTGATTAAAAAGTAATAATATAAAAATGGACCCTGCGGCATTGTACCAAGTACGCTGGCAGCATTTCCTCGTTGAATGACCAAACTAATACGTTGGCCGAGGAAAGTGCCAGCTCTTCGGTCTCCCGTCGCATCAATAAGGCTCTTCGAGATGTCTTTGAAGAGGCTCATTGCTGCAGGGCCCCACGGATCGAGTGGCTCGACTCCGAATGGTACAAAACCATATTCGGCGCCGAGGCCACTATATTTAGAGATTTTATTTTTTTCCGCCGCCTCTGCTGCGGCTGCTGCCTTAGTGGATGTTCCAGGGAGATGCGAAGGGGCTAGTGTGTCTACACAAGTAGCATCCCACACCAGCACTCTTCCCAATCTCCAGGGAATCAGGGACATCCACACTTAATATTATGTATAAATATTTATTTTATAAGTTGTTTTTTATTTTAAATTAATTTTTATTTATTTAGGTACTTATTTTGTACTAGCGACCCGCCCCTAGTTTCGCCCGGGGTACAATTTTTATATATGAGTACATTCCCCGTGTATCCCTCTTTCCATTAGTGAAAACCGAATTAAAATCGGTCTACCCGTTCACGCGTGATGCTGTGACCAAGGGAAATGGGATTCATTTTTATTATTAGGTATTCTATAAATTTTTGTTTTGTATTATTTGTATATTAGGTATTTTATATTAAGTAAGCATATGCAGAGTTCATGTATTTGTAGTAGACTCCCACGATACAAGCACAGCTTAGTGTGGGGGTCAACGATAACTTATGGTATTGTAATTTAACTGTTTGGAAATTAATTTAAATAAAATAAAAAATAAAATAAATAAAATAAAAAAAATTATATATATAGATTTTTGTATTGGATCGTTTTGTTTATTATTATTTTATTGTTTAATATTGTTTATTACTGTCACTTTATTTTGTTAAGTTATTTTGTTGTTAGATTGTGTGCTGTTTTGCAAGCCAAATAAAGAAAAAAAAAATAACATTATTAATTGCCATATTAAATCTCGTTTGCCTGCCATCTTTATCACTGTGACAATTTTTTTTTTTTTTTTTTTTTTTTGGATAAAAAGCATTCATTTATATTGGTGGCAAGTAGGCTGGACTGCAGGCACAATAATCACTCTCCATGTGCCAAATCCAGCGGCATCATCAAATCATTTTTAATTTTTTTTTTGTATAATAAATTAATTTGATAATTTAAAAAAAAAATGAGTCTATTTAACTTGAACCAATAAATATTATTATTATTATAGTTCTCCGGAACTACACATGTCTGCTAATGTTACGCAGCCAGGATTACTTCCGCCTTCCAGGGCGCCCCGTTTCCCTTCTATTTTGTCCGTCATTATCGACTCAAACAGAATCTGTTGTTGCGTAACAACAGATATTGAATTTAGCAATTTTTGACTGTCTGCAACAATAAAATAACACCGTTAGTCTTTTTTTATGTTAAGATCGGCAGACAGGCTGACGGTCCACTTGATGGTAGGTGGCTACCGTCGCCTATAACGCAAGCAACGCCAAAACTGCTGCAAGTGCGCTGCCGACTACAATAAGATTAAGGATGAGGGATTAGGAGTGGATAGGGAAATGGGCTCTGGCATCCCTTACTCACTCACCGAAACACAACAGCACAAGTGCTGTTATTTCACGGTGGTCTTCTGTAAGGGGGTAGTTACTGCCGCCAGACGGGCTGCCCAAATGACTGCGAAAACGCAGTGTGCCCTGCCACTACTTTCCAGTTCCAAACCAGAGCCAAATTTGAAAAGTTGACAAAGTTGATCCCGCCGGGAATCGAATCCGGGAACCCTAGAACAGAGCGTTAAGGCAAGCACCCTAACCACTCATCCAACGGGCTCGTCAAACACACTATCATAAAAAAGTGTAGTTGCAATATACCGTATTTCCTATTCTTTAGGTAAAAAGTGATGGCTCAGTGGGATGATATATATATACGTATATAATTAAAGTGACACTAAAAGAGGTTATCAATATTTTTGTAATAAAAAATTATCATTTCAAATACCTATACTCCGGCCATTATAAGAGTGCTGTTCTGACAGGTGTCAATTCCATACATTTTCTGTATCGTTTATTCGGAAATGAACTTTATGCAATGGACATAAAGAAATGTCAAAAACGCATTCATAGAATGACCGTACTATAATAGTGCTGAGATTAGTGTTCTCATCAAAAAAAAATCGAAACTGCAAGTACTATTTAGTCTACACAATGGTGTACCACAATTTCAAATTTGAATTGAAATTTTCAAAACAAATGAATGTAGAGATTTTTTTCCAAAAAATGTCGTTTTTGTCGTTCTCTATGACATCTTACCAAAGAGATTTTTTGCTAACAAATATAGATACCTCGTCCACGGAAGCCGCCCAAGTAGAGGCGTTGCTGGATTCAGGGCACAATCAGCGTGTTGTGGCTGCACGATTGCATCGTAGCCTCTCTGCTGTCAATAGAGCGTATCAGCGTTATCGGGAGACTGGTATGTGGTATGTTTACTCGTCTTGTAGATATCGAGTCACGTCTGAGCAAAATGACCGGTATATTGCGTCAGTTTCTCTAAGAAATCGTCACTTTATTCAACTGCAGCAGCGGAGATTGACTGTGAGCAATTCTACCATTAGAAGAAGATTGACGGAGCGAGGCCTGTAACCTCACAAATTGGTCATACCTTCAATGGAGCAAAGTTCCCTTTTCTGACTAGAGTAAGATCATGCTGTATGGTAACGACGGAAGAAGGAAGGTTGAAGACTGAAAGAAACCTTATGAATTGTGCACTCATTTGCGATTCTTTATTGAGACGTAATGAAACCGAACCGTTTTTGAAGAGATTGATAACTGGTGATGAAAAGTGGATCATGTACGAGAAAAATGTGCGAAAAAAGTCGTGGTCAAAGGTTGATCAGGCTTCACAAGACTGTGCCAAAACCCGGGTTAACTCGCAATATTCATTACGAGCTTTTACCGTCGGGCAGAACCATCGATTCCGATCTCTACTGCCAACAACTGATGAGATTAAAGCAAGAAGGTGAGAGAAAACTGCTGCAATTAATCAATAGAATGGGTGTGGTCTTTCATCACGACAACGCTAGACCACACACAACTTTAGCCACTCAGCAAAAATTAAAAGAGTTTGGGTGGGGCTTGCACCTTCAGATTTCTACCCGTTTCGGTCTCTTCAGAATTCTTTAGGAGTGTCAGATTAACATAAGAGAGAGGACTGCCAAAACTAATTGTCGCGGTTTTTTGATCTGAAGTCCCAAACTTTCTACAGCAACGGGATCATGTCAGTACCTACAAGATGGCAAAAAGTCATCGAACAAAATGGCACATATATACTGTAATTAAATGTAAATAAACTTTGAAAAAAAAAACATGTCCTTCTTGAGTTTCGAGAAAAATTTTCTCCAACCTATTATTTTAGATCACATTCCTCGCCCGAAGCTGCATTGCTGCTTGCATTGTATGCATGCATTGCATGCATTGCTCGCCCGAAAATGTTACAGAATTGAACAGTTAAGTTGTTAGTACTCTGTGGCTGTTTGTCATTTGTATGCAATATGGTCTGTACTCTGTTATCTGATATATGGTTATCTGTATCCTGTACCTTTGATTGAACAATCATATGTCACTGTCATGGTAATGTCATTCATTGTATGTTTATTGTTTACGTTTTTAGTTTATTTCTATTAATTCTCTATTTTTATTGCTTGTTTTATCAATAATAAAATAAATTTAATTAACAAATCTATATGACAACTATTAAATACACAGAACACTAATTAATTTTATACATACGGTTTTACTTGGTAAGAAAAAAAAATGTCTGACGCAGAAGTTGCTGTGCCGTCAACATTTAAAAAGCGTGTTATTAAACAGAAAGGCGGAAGAAAACGCAAAGCATCTAGTTCAGAAGGTAATTTTGTAATGTGCGAATAATCCAGTGCAGTTATTTCATGATTTTAATTTACATTTTACAGGTCTCTAATGTACTTAATTCTAACCTATTGCAAAGCATTCCTGCAGGTTACCACCCTGCTAATTTTCTTGTCAGATCAATAAGGAATTCACATCAAAGCTTTTTCCTGGTACTTCGGATTACTTTGTTTTTAACCACGTAGGTCGAAAATTATACAGTGTTATTTATTTATTTATTTATTATCTCATACATGATTCAATACACAATGTTTACAATGTCTGTAAACCATTATTGGTTTGTCTAGACATTTACTTCACGCCAATACAACATTACACTATAAATCATATATACAAGAACTTACAATAACAATGTTACAACTCAATTTAAAAGATGCAAAACCGGCCGACCGAATCATCGACACACATCGGTATGCTTTGTGCGTGTGCAACTCTCTACACAGGATGTCCCATTCTATGCAGTCATGTATTTTTATAGAATAATTATTTAATTTAGTTATATAAATATAATTTTTAATTATATTATTCAATCCAATAAATATAATCTTATTATATTTAATTTAGGTAATATTTTTTTAATGTACTCTTTAAGTTTCTTTGTGCTATTTCATTTTTTATATTGATAGGTAAATTGTTAGTAAGGTTATACTTATATTTAAATAAATACCTATAATAATATATTAATAATTACAAATAAAAGTACAGATAAGGAAGAGAAACAAAGCAATGACTTAAGATTTAAGTAATAATATGACATGTATACATAATATAATAATATTATAAAGAGGAAAGATTTGTATATGTATGTATTTATGTTTGTAATGAATAAACTCAAAAACTACTGGACCGATTTTAAAAATTCTTTCACCTATAGAAAGCTACACTATCAACGAGTAATATTTTATAAAGAGACGCGGAAGAAATCGCGTGCAACAGTTATTAATAAAATCGTTGCCTATTATGCCTTTGTGCAAGCTAATCTCAGAAACGGCTTAGCTGATTTGAAAGTGGTTTTCACTGATGTATTTAGCATCACTAAACATTAGCGTACACTAAAAATTCACTCAAACTTCTTGCTTTAGCCACAACAAAGTTACAGCGGAGACAATAGTGCCGTGAATCCCTTCAAGAAAAGGATGGTACGGCGTGCAGTACCCCCAGACGAATGTTCTACCAAGTGTGGTGTATGCTATATTTCAATTTCAAAACCTTTATTTACTATTGCGGGCTATTGTGTTCCACTGAGGGCCGGCTATTTTCATAAGGTCATCTGACCATCTATACTATCCTTTCTTTCTTTGTATATAAAAATTCCTAAACATTTAATTTCAGAGTCAAAAAGTTCAGACTCAGAGGATCAGACCGTAGTCCTACCAACGAAGAGGCCACCGAAGACAAATCCCAATATTCAGACGACGGGTGGTCCAAAGAAAGAGAGAGTGCAATTAGAAAACAGCAGTAGTGGCGATGATGAAAAGGTGAGATCAAGTGTTTAATATTGCTTGTAATCCAGGAAAATTTTATAGCAAATCAAAACTTGAGTCCCTCTGGGGCGTTATTGATATTAGCTTCTAGAAGATATATAAGCTTCTAATAAGCACTTACGAGGACACCCTTTAAATAAAACTATGCCAAAATCCAAGCAAGAAAATACCTAGGAAGCACTTTTTACCTAACCGAGTGGAGACGGTCTGGAACAGACTTCCTGAAAGTGTTGTCATGGCGCCATCAGTGAATTGTTTTAAGAACAGACTGGACAAAATGATGAAAATATAATCTTCAAACCATTAGATACACACGCATCAGCTGAATAGCTGCTAGTGTGGTTTATAATAATAATAATTATTCTTCTTGGGTAGTATTTCAATGAAACTTTTGTTAGATTTCTTCGTTTTCAAACAAACACTTTATTCCTAATATCTTATTTACTTAAGTTATAAAGTTACCATTAATTAATCACAGAACACAGATCATCACACAGACGCCACGCATCCACAGACCAAGCATTCTGTGACTCGCAAGAACAACAGCGCCACAGTGGCAGAAAACTTAAAACATATACAAAGATACACTACCTTATATATTTATTTACTCTACAATAATAATAATAATATCGATTGGTGAAAGAAATTTTTGGTTCCAGCCTGTAGAAGGGGTAGAAAAAAATGTATTTTTTCCAAATTATACAAAAATGGTAAAAGTTAGAAGAAAAAGTTTCAGACAAATATTGTGGTGAATTTAATTTTACATAAAAATTTTCATATTACTTTTTTGCTAAAATTTGAATTAACAGAGTTAGGGATGTTAAAAAATGAGGGTTGATACTGTGATTTTTTTAAATGTATCCGTTCGATCACTCTTTTATCTGTTTCGATCATGAGCCGCACAGCACTCGAAGTTATTTTCATTTGTCGCCGTAGATGAAGTCATTTACGAAAATCATAATTGAGATTGCTACGACCATGTTTAAACTTACCGAACCAGTTGTAAATAGTGGGACGGGATGGGGCTTCATCATGAAATGCCAATCGAAGTCTATCATAACTTTGTTGTTGATTATGACCACAACAAATTTCTCTTAGAAAATTAATTTTTTCACAAGACATACACTTTTCAAATGTACACAAATTTTTAAAAACAAATGTCAATCAAATTAAATTACCTCGACAGTTTCTTTTTATTATTATATTATTAAGCTTTATTTTTTTTTTAATTAACAATTAGTTTTAATCTGTTATACTGTGTAGTCCCCTGTGGGTAAAAGCCTTCTTCTTAAAGAGTTCTTAATTTGAAATTTATATTTATGTTTCATTTCTGTCTTTACTTTCTGGCCAGTTTCAGTGCAGCCTGTGTATGTGTCCTGCCCACTGGCACTCCAACTTACTAATCCTCTGGGATATCCTCATTCCTGATAGATCTCGCAGAGTAACCCCAAGCATAGCCCTCTCCAAAGCTAGTTGAGCGATTGTGAGCTTTCTCACGAGGCTCATATTTAGAGACTACGTTTCAGCGTTATATGTCATTACTGGCATCACACATTCGTCGTTTTTGTTTTAAAGTATTTTGTTTTGACAAGCCCATTCTATGAGTGGTTAGGGTGCTTGCCTTAACGCTCTGCTCTAAGGTTCTTGGGTTTGATTCCCGGCGGGGTCAACTTTGGAAATGAACTTTTCAAACTTGGCTCTGGTCTGGATCTGGAAAGTAGTGAGGCACACTGCGTTTCGCAGTCATTTGAGCAGCCCGTCTGATGGCAGTAACCATCCCCTAATGAGAAGACCACCGTGAAATAAAAGGATGTGTGCTGTTGTGTTTCGGTGAGTAAGGGATGCCAGAGCCCATTTCCTTAGCCCTTCCCAGTCCCTTATCCTTAATCCTTCAGTAGTCTGCAGCGCACTTGCAGGACCTATGACGTTGCTTATGTTTTATAGGTGACGATAGCCACCTACCATCAAGTGGACCGTCAACCTCTTTGCCGATCTTAACATTAAAAAAAATTGAATTTGTACAAGAAGATGTCTCGGAACTTCCCTAACGCTGCCCACTTCTGTATAACGCATTCATATTATTACTGTTGATTTACAGATGCCAGAGTCTCGTACAACTCTCTCTGTACAACAGCAGCGTGATAATGCAACTGCTACTTACGAATTGGATACGGAGAGAGATAGAGATGCTCAAGCGATATTTGAAAAGGCACAGAAGATTAATGAAGAGTTGCAAGGGCAGGCCGATGACAAGGTAACACTTATTTTCATTTTTTGTTTCATAAAACTGGGAATGTGGTGTTTCCAGGTTTGTTTACTGTCAAGGTATATGTCTGTCAAGGTTCTACAAAAACGTGACCAACTCAGGTTATTGCTTAGAAAACATTACTGGCTTCTGGGACCCAAATCATCATTATCCTTGAACAATAAGTTGCTTATCTATATCAAACCGGTCTGGTCCTATGGAATTGAATTATGGGGCACAGCTAGAAATTCAAATGTTGAAATCCTCCAGAGGTTCCAGAACGGAGCTCTCAGAACCATCTCAGGTGCACCTCTGTTTATCAGGAACTCTGAAATACACGAGTGTTTGCAAATGTCTACCATCAAACAAGAAATTGAGCGCAGAACCTAGGCATATAAGATACGGATAGACAATCATGTCAACACCTTAGCTAAAGAGCTAGGCAAAACAAGAAAGGTTAAAAGGCTTAAACGATACCACATTTGGTAAAATAATCAAATAAAATAAAGGGCCAACCTTCGCTGGAAGAACTGGCCTTACAAGTCACTGAAAACCTCCTAACTAATCTGCTTATGGTTGTATGGTTGAGAACCGATTGCAAGATATTAACACAAAAAAAAAAACTGGGATATTTTTTCTTAGTAGTCTAGACAGTCCAACACTAAAATGATAAAATTTCACGAATGCAAGAGATCGGGTCATCCATTATTGTAGGATGCAACCTGTGTCGACACGTTGGTTGTATAACAGCCTTTTACATTAAAGATTTTGTAAAGACTCATTTGATGTTTATTTAATTTGCAGCTATACAGAGGCATAAATAATTATGCCCAGTATTATAAGAAACGGGACACAGCAGCCGGCAATGCGAGTTCGGGCTTAGTTAGGAAAGGGCCTATTAGGGCACCAGCAAACCTGCGAGCGACGGTCAGGTAAGGTAATTAGTTTATGTTAAGGTCGACAGACAGGCTGACGGTCCACTTGATGGTAGGTGGCTTAGCTACCGTCGCCATACCTTACTCACCGAAACACAACAGTACACGTGCTGTTATTTCACGGTGGTCTTCCGTAAGAGGGTGGTTACTGCCGCCAGACTGGCTTCCCAAGTGACTGCAAAACGCAGTGTGCCCTTTGCCAACTTTGAAAAGTGCCGGGAATCGATCCCGGGACCCCTGAGACAGCGTTAAAGCATAGATAAAATACTACTTAACCAGTATAGATGGTCACTCACGTACATTGAATCCGTACCCTATCAAATTTCGCTTATATCTAGATGCCGCCTGTGTAGTTTGTCGCTTATTTGTTGTCATTAAAAATCCGCTAGAGTCGCTGCAGTCGACCATTCAGTCAATTCTCATGTACAAGAGATGGCACTACTAAAATTTATTTAAAATATAAAAGAAGTGGGCACGAACAACGATAAAAGGGCCGTATGAACGGTATAGGTTCTGTTCTAAAAAATAGGGCAATAAGGAACTAAAACGTTAATTATATCCTATAATAGAAAAACGTCTTGTCAATCGACAAAATTTTATTAATTATGTTTTTTGTTATTTGTATTCTTAATCTTTACATACTTCAATATAATTTTGCTTAGGTACGTATGTTTGTGTTCAGAAAGCTGAAAAACTGGGTGATGGATTAACTTAATTTTTTTGCAAAACGATGCATTTTATCACAAGAGTGTTTATATATACTTTCCATTCCGAAGATTCAGCGGAAACGAAAATAAAAATGAGCTTACAGCAAAGCGTGGCCAGGTTCAGTTAGTTATAACATAGATAAAAATTAACTAGTTTTTTGACAAAAACTTAACTAGTTTTTATTACGAAGAAAAAAATAATAACTCACACATTTTAATTTGTTATTTTTGTACTATGGTCATTATGCATTATAATTGTAAAACAAATTAATAACATAAAGTTTTCTGATATAATAATATTAAATACCTAAATAAAAATTTTCTATCATTTTCATTAAAATATGCATGAAATGGAACAATATCATACATAAAAGTACTCCCAGCAACGTCGCCCTCTAGTTATTACCACGATAATAAGGAACTATAACTGCGTGATTGAATTTGTTGGTTATAATTTTTAACAAAATACACATTAATGTTAAATTCGAGACTATTAGTGACATCTAGTGAGTGAAAATCCCAATATGAAATTGGCTTCAGATCGTTATATGGAGGTTGACCATCTATACTGGTTAAGTAATATTTTATCTATGGTTAAAGCAAGCACCCTAACTACTCATCAACGGGCTCTTTAATGTATAAGTAAAATTATTTTGTCAAAAATAGGGTCCAAATAATTAGTGCAAAGTACTAACTGTAGACTAGAGCTATTTCCGTGTGAATGAGATTTGAAACTTCCACTCTTTGTGAGTGCAATGATATCACGTGACTTATTGTTCGCAGATGGGATTATCAGCCAGACATTTGCAAGGACTACAAGGAAACGGGCTTCTGTGGATTTGGAGGTAAAAATCGTCTGTTATAAATATTCAGCGGTTAGCCCTGAATGACCCTTTAGAGGCGACGCGCACTTTTTAGCAAGATAGCAATAGAATAATATCGAACTTATTTACTACAAAAAAACGGGACAAGTGCGAGTTGAACTCGCATGAAGAGGGTTCCGTACGATGTTACCTATCCGCACAATTGAAAAGGACAGCGCTGCGTGTTTGAAGCGACGAGACGCGGGAGTGAGGGACGGCACGATGTGCGAGCGAGACAGCGCGCGCAACCCACTGCTCCCCACCACGCGGCAGCGACGGCTCCCCACCACGCGGATTTTCGTAGCTTCTAAATAGTATATAAGTAGCGTAGTTTTTGTAAAGGATTCTCATTCTCATTGGGAGCGTTGGAAACTTCGAATCACGACGATGGAATAAACGGAACTTACCTACGATCAAGAAGTTTTACTGCAGTCCACTGCTACAACAATATTGAGTGATTTACCATGTTATTTTAATATCATGGACTTCTTATAGGTTTTCCTATAATCTATAAGTAGAAAACTAATTTCTGTATTTTTTTTTAAATTTTAGGTTCAGTAGTTTCGGAGATAAGGGACGGGTGGGGGATATGGTCGGACAGACGGACACACGAGTGATCCTATAAGGGTTCCGTTTTTTTATTCGGACGCACGGAACCCTAAAAAGGTATACAGTTCGGTGTGTGGTGTTCACGATGCGCTGCGCCAGGTCATGAATCATTGAAATGTGTACCTTCTAGTGTAGTAAATAAATTCTATAATCCATTGCTATCATAAAAAGTGAGCGCCGGTGTGAACCCAGCACGACGCATCGCGACATCGCAAGATGCATCCGAAGACCAAATTTGTTCTCACGTGTCGACGCGGGCACGTATGTACATAGGTCACACTATATATTTCCGGAACTGACCACTTTAAAAACTTACTCAAAAAACTTTAAAAACTGCTTACTTACTTACTTTAAAAACTGACCTACTTTCATTAATTTAATTAATGTGATTTAGGTTTTTAATTTAGATTAAATTTATTTTCAGTTTTATTTTATTTTTGATAAAGTTTGTCATCATAACTTGATCCCATAGACAAACTGATTTCCAGTTTTATGGGACATTGTAAATATTGGTGTAATTACTTCATGTGTAATAATAAACAATATTCAAAAAGTTTTTACAACATTTGAAAATAGAACTCTTTTGCCTTAGAATACAGTTTTTTTTTTTTTTTTTTTAATGTGGCGTTGCTTGTGTTATAGGCGACGGTAGCCACCTACCATCAAGTGGACTATCAGCCTGTCTGCTGATCTTAACATTAAAAAAAATTGTTGTACCTTGACAGTTTTTCAGTTTAACACAAAAGTCCTCCTTACTTCTGTTTCTTACTCCCTACTCCTTACTTCTCCTTACTCCCTAGTAATGAGACATATTTTACTGATGCACTCATGAAGATTGTGCATTTTTTTTTTAAACAAATTTGTTGTCTCTAAACTAATGAATTCATTTAAATTCTCCATAATGATCGTCAGACAAGTTGACGTAGGTGGCAACCACTTGATAGTAGGTGGCTACCTATTAAGACAAGCAACACCACAGGTGCTGCAAGTGCGCTGACGACCATATTGGGATAGGGATAAGAGACTAGGACTAGGGATAAGAGAAACGGGCTCTGGCATCACTTCCTCACTCACTACAAATAGCTGCTGTTATTTCTCGGTGGTCTTCTATAAGACTGCCGCCAGACGGGCTGCCTAAATGACTGCGAAACTCAGTACTAAAGATTTTTTTTCTATTTTTAGATGTCTATGATTATTTTTATTTTCTAATTGCAGACTCGTGTAAATTCTTACACGACCGCTCCGACTACAAGCACGGATGGCAATTGGAACGGGAAGAGAGAGAGAGTGGGAGGGATAAGGGAGGTGATTCCGACTACGAAATAAATAGTGACGAAGAATTACCCTTCAAGTGTTTCATATGTAGGAACAGCTTCGTGGACCCCGTAGTCACTAAGTGAGTTGCTGTTTTATTTTTGGTGTGATTTAGAGTTTACTCTTTCAGAATCGATTTTCATATAAGACTTATATGGAAATTTTATGAGGAGTAAAATTAATACAAGCGTTAACTAAAAAGCGTTACGTTATCTGTCACTTTGACATTTGTGCGATAGCTGACGCATGTATTTATGTTATCTAATTCTATTGTAGTATAATAAGCATATGATAAGCAACAACGGAGGGTTTCTCTGGTCTTATAAAAGCAAACGTTCGTAATCTTGTATGAAAAGTGTAGTCCGCGTTGAGGAACGAAACGATAGCGCGTTATAACCTGCCGGCGCAGCGACATCTGTCGTCGAAAAAATCGACTATTTGGACTTATAAAATGCAGCGACATCTGTGTATACCGAACGTAACTAACATAACTTTTGTTGGAACGCGTGACATCTGAGTATGCAGAAAGTAACTAAATAATATAAAGTAATTATGTATACAGTTACCTATTGACACCAGGAAAATTTTATAAATTGAATTTTATTTGACACAAACACACTTTTTTTTTATGTTTCATTTTGCCAATTTTTTCATGTTCACTTGCTACTAGGTCATATTGCTAATAGGACGAACTACTCATTTATTTATTTATTTATTATTACATGGCCTCCAACGAGGCAGGCACCGAACAAAAACACACAGCAAGGGACAGAAAAAAAAACATGGCAGATGCCGCCGCAATTAAAGGAGGCACAGCCTACGCCAATAAAAGTCAAAGTAGCATCCCGCCAATAAAATTAGAAAAAAAATTATACATAGGAATATATATCGGAATAAATGTCAAAAATAATCGAGTGTTAATTATCTGAACTACGGACAAGGATGAGTCTTTTAATTTTGGAAAACGCATCGTCAAAAAGGTCAATATCGTGACTCAGGGAGTTGGCAACATCCATAATGCGATTTAAATGTCCTTCCGATACGAAGGCAAATCCTTTAGGAAGTTACATTTATTCAGCACCATTCGCGTTTCACTGCACGCGGTGGTTTTTGGTTTTGATTATAAACGGTTCCGCTTTTGTTAGCCACGTGCGGCCTTCATAGCGTGCTATCTCCGCTGAGCCTCCTCTGTTCGCCGCGTACGTCGCTGATTGACTAAGTACCTATAATACTAAGTATCTATAATACTTTTTTTATACAACTCGCAACTAGTCAACTCGCAACTAGCGGAGTTGAGAATGAGTCGCTGTCGTGAATTCCTTGTCCAAAATTTATGTCTGGCTAACACAATAAAAAAATATAAAATAATCCTCGATATTCCATTGAGACCATTCTAATGAGCCAAAACACGCTGTATCCGCCGTAAGTGGCTGAGGAGTTGGGTATCTCGCAAACTACTCGATCAGCATCAGGTCAAGGTTACCATGTCATGGAAATACTCCCGAAGTAACAGTACACCAAATTGCATATCAATCGAACCATGGAAATTAGTGAGATCCCTTCGCCATGAGGCAACTAGGCAATGAGCGGATGATCTTCAACTTCATAAATTATAGCTAAGAACCATCTCGATCACGTCAGCTTTGAAGCAAAAAAAAAACTAGATCATAATCGGTCTATCCATTTGGGAGCTCCGTCGTCACAGACAGACACACAGGTCAAATTTATAAAACCTCTTTCACGTCGGGCGTCGGGGCTTAATAAAATAGACATTTTTTTTGACCCACTCACTAATTGAAAAAAAATGTATGAAATAATAGGCAAGAAAGAATTGGTAGGTTTTTTTTTTGTCGCAATAAAACTACCTCATAGGCCGTCAAATGTAGACATTTAAAATGGTGACCATAATTTGTTCACAGATGCAAACATTATTTCTGCGAGAAATGTGCGCTGGAAAATTATAAAAAATCGAAACGCTGTTACGTCTGTAACACACAGACAGGAGGTCTTTTCAACCCTGCGAAAGAGCTGGAGGCTAAATTGAAGCGAGAACAACGCGATAATGCTAGTGATAGTGACGACGATGATGACGATGATGATTAAATGTATTTTACTTGTATAAAATGGTCTTGGTTTATTTGGTTACCGTATTTCAGGATTCAGCTGCCCGTTCGGGGAGTTCTAAGACATCTTCTCGTCCAAATTTCCTCAATGCCTTAAAAGTTTTCGACCAATGTGTGTTGCCAATGTGTGTGGCGCTGAAACGTGGCTCTAATTATGTTTTTTTTTTAATGTTAAAATCGGCAGACAGGCTGACGGTCTACTTGATGGTAGGTGGCTACCGTCGCCTATAACACAAACAACGCCACAGCTGCTGCAAGTACGCTGCCGACTACAGTAGGAGGATAAGGGATAGGGAAATGGGCTCCGGAATCTCCTACTCACTCACTGAAACACAACAGCACATGTGCTGTTATTTCACGGTGGTATTCTGTAAGGGGGTGGTTACTGCCGCCAGACGGGCTGCCCAAATGACTGCGAAACGCAGTATACCCTGCCACTACTTTCCAGATCCAGACCAGAGCCAAATTTAAAAAGTACATTTTTCAAAGTTGACCCTACCGGTAATCGAACCCGGGAATCCTAGAACAGAGCGTTAAGGCAAACACCCTAACCACTCATCCAATGTGTTGGACGGATCCACTGTGCTCGGGGTTACACTGCGAGATCGAATCAGGAATGCGGAGATCTGTAGACGAACGAAAGATACCAAAACATAATCCGGCAGATTTGTAAGTTGAAGTGGGCAGGAGACATAGTAAGGAAGGTTCTCGAATGTATTAAATATCAGGTGGTCCAAGCAAAACAAATCGTGTTCGATGATATTAATTTATTTTCTTTACTAATAGTCTTATATATATAAAAATGAATCCCCATTTCTCCTGGTCACGGCATCACGCGTGAACGGGTGGACCGATTTTAATTCGGTTTTCGCTAATGGAAAGAGGGATAAACGGGGAATGTTTTAGGGTATATAAAAATTGCACGCCGGGCGAAGCCGGGGGCGGGCCGCTAGTAGTATTATACAAAAATAAACGGATGGGTAGCAACAAGGCGTGATGTCACTTCAAAGTCTAGCGGAGGAATGAATTCAAAAATGACTGCTGTGCGGCTCGACTTCTCGCCCGACAAAAACCTACCCACCTATTATTTTCCTTTTTTAAAATCGTCCGTGTTGCTACCCTACAAATCATATTTCTTGGGTTAGACTGTGCAAAATAATATAGGGCGCAATTTCTATTAAATTAAAGATTATCATAATGTTGTAACCGTGTATTATATAACAAATTCTAACATTTCTAACAAATGGAAGCCAAAGAACAGCAGCGAAAAAAAAAATAGTAGGATAAGTCGTCATAGGATAAATACGGGACTTCCCCCTTGTCCCTGTCCCAACGGTGCAGTTAACCGACAAAATATTTATGCATAGGTACTCTGTCAGATACCCCTTTGGTACTTTGAAATAGCTCAAACTGAATTAAAACGAAATATTAGCTTATTATTTAAAAAGTTTTGAATTGGTAATTTACAAATCTCCATTTTTGTCAGTGCAGCCACCGGCTGCTATCCTGATACATTGCTGAAAAATAAAAAGGAAAAGTTAACAATGAATGCAAGTGAAATTAGGTCCTGATGGTAAGTGACAAGTCAGGGTAGCTTACAATACAAAAAAATCGAAACTACCCTCTTTAACAGAAGTTTCATTTGCAAGCAAATGTCATCTTTTTTGTCTATATTTTTTTCTAAAACTGCACCACTTGAATGCAACAATAGGCATGATGACGGTATTAAAGAATCAAAGAATAAATGGTTTTGGAGAAAAATATATGTTGAAAGGAGTCTAAAAAATTACTCATTTTTTGTATTAAAATTAATAAAATTTTCAAAAAAATAGAAGTATAACTGCAATCGGCCATGTTAACTGAAACACCAATCAGAGCGAATGACGTCACGCCCAGGTAAGTAAGTACCTTCGTGTTGCTTGACTGCTTTGACAGAATGAAAAATCTGATGAGATGTCGGTGATCAAATCAAAATATTTTTTTTTTTATCAATTAGGTTTCTCCAAGAAACTCTTATGATCGTCATTTCGAATTACCAGTTAAATTTAAATTTACCATTTTTGCAATATTTTTGCTGAAATATTGTTTTTTTCGGATATGGTAGACGTGTATCTACATTGAAGGGAATTCCAAAATCTGTCATCATGCCTATTCACGGTTATCGGTTGAGCGGTTTTTTAGTCCATAGGGAACATAATACATAGGTACCTACATCATCATAAACAGCCTATTATATGTCCCCACTGCAAGAGTACAGGCCTCCCTTTTCAACAAGGGCCTATGGGCTATATGGTCCACGCTGGCATAGTGCGGGTTGGTGGATTTCATATGCGCCTTAGAATTTCTTCTAGGCGTTTTTAATCTTTTTTTTTTTTAATCTTTAGAATTCTTCCTTTACCGTTTGGGAGCAGTCAATAAATACACACTTTTGTACGCACTTGCTTATTATAATGTTGATTCGATAAATATGTGAGAACATTTTGTTTCGTCTTTTATTATTATTAACTATATTATTTGGCTAGAAAGTCAACGTTGCAAAAACATCTTTGCAAATAAAATTGCCATGGCACTATCATGCATTTTGTAAGATTTAGAATGGGCAAAAAGCTAACAAAATCTCCAACCTACCCCAAGCGTCTCGCAACTGCACGCCCGAAACCTCGCCTTTCTAATTTTATAATAGTTATATATTTTTAGCGGGATTTTTATTAAATTAACAATAGAATCCTTTATCTATAGTTGATACACAACAATCATAATTGGCATTCACAAACAAATCATCTACGTCCAAATACTCCTGGCTAGATGCAATTCACCGAAAGATACTCCTCGTCTCAGTGGAGCTTTTTTACTAGCTGAGCGCACAACTTCGTACGCGTGGTATTCGGTATAGCGCGTAACATTTTTGTTTGTAAACCGATTGGAATTTAACAAAATATAGCAAAATTCCCGTAAAATTTAGTTTACGGGAATTTTGCTATAATACATCAGTGAAAACCGCATTCGAATCGGTTAAGCCGTTTCAGAGATTAACGTGCACAGACAAAAATGCTAAGAAACAATTTTTTTTTTAATCTTTAATGTACTGATACGGCTCGTTTACAATTTTATTATATGTACATATTTGAAGAGGTTTTGTCTCAAATAAGTTTTTTTTAAGTTCTCAAGTAAGTAAACCGCTAAACGCAGTGGGGCAGGGTGCTTTGTCCGCGTTACTTTTAACCCGTCTGGCGGCAGTAACCACCCTCTTACAGAAGACCACCTGTAAATAAGAGCATTTGTGCTGTTGTGTTTCGGTTAGTGAGTAAGGGATGCCCGAGTCCGTTTCCCTAATCCTACTATGATCGACAGCGCACTTGCATCAGCACCTGTGTCGTTCCTTGTGTCGTAGGCGACGTTAATAACGATACAGTGTCGCTGCGCATAGTTCAGATGAGTAGAAACTTTATCCCACGGACGCGCGACCTTGGAACAATCTCCCTTCTAAGGTGTTTCCATCTTGCTACAATCGTGAAATAACAGCACGTGTGCTGTTGTTTTTCGGTGAGTGAGTAAGGGATACCAGAGTCCATTTCCCTATTCCCTCCTAATCCTACTGTAGTCGGCAGCGCACTTGCAGCAGCCTTGGCGTTGCTTGTGTTATAGGCGATGGTAGCGACCTACCATCAAGTGGACCGTCAGCCTGTCTGCCGATCTTAATATAAAAAAAAACTTCTTCAAGCGAGCAGTAAATAAATTCCTGCAGGTTCGACAGCGCACATGTACTCCCCTGGTGTTGATTGTATCCTTAGGCCACTTGATGGTAGATGACAGTAGCCATCTACCATCAAGTGGACCGTCAGCTTGTCATAAAATAGGTATTCCAAAGATCTACTACTTGTAGGGGAGCACCCCATGAAATAAGAAACTCACCTCCGTGTCAACGTCGTATTCAAAGCCTTCGCTGCAATACAGTTGTATAGCATTACCACCGACACACATGTAGAAGGTCGTACACAAAGTCGGGTGAGGTATGTTACCAAATTCACCGATTGGACATAGAGCAGCTTCAGTTGTCAACGCTACTTGTTCTGTGGTCGTCTCTATTATTTCTTCTGGCGTTTCTGTTTCGGGCTCTGTGGGAGGCGCGCAATTTACTTCTTGCGGCCAGTTGCAATTCTAGAAAAAAAGTCCTTGCATGAGAAATTATAATAAAAAAGCTTAATTAGGTAGCGATACATTGAACAGATAGACAAAAAAAGTAATAAGAAAAAATAATAGTAGATTTTACAAGTGCACAAAACAAAACACAACAAAACCATTTTTATCCGAGCTGATAGTAATGTCGAGGATAAAAATGGTTTTGTGGACGAGTTGTAAACTCTGCTTTTCAGTTCGATTGCGAGGAAATAAAGCAGTAGTATAACATAACATTTCTTTAAACGCACGAAAAAACAAAAGCTGTTTCCCGCCGCTTTATCTTTTTTAAATCTTACGACATTGACATCTTATGACATTGGCTTGGGCTGCAGACCTATACAGCCTACAATTAAATTAATTTTGTAATAATAATTTTCTGAAATTAATTAAATAACCTACCGTACTTGAATTTAAATTTTAATATCTTTTATGTCTTAAAAAACACATAAGGCAAATAAATTTAAGTAAATACTACAAAATAACAAATTCTATCTATGAACTTGTTATTGTGTTTGGCTGTATGGCTCATTTTCTTTGCCTTAATATAGATACATTTATGAGTAGATACATACGTTAATGCACTTGTGCACAAAATTCGATTTTTGCAGCCTATATCCTGCACAAATAAGCACTTTCAGAGCATGAGAAGTGAAAATCAAATTTGATCACTGCTATCGAAACATGCCATTAAAATAAAGTTAATTTCATTTTAAAGTGATTTAAAATGAAATTTTAAACGCTAATAATATTTAATATTAATAATAATCTATACATATAATAAAATCGAAAAGGGTTAACCGATTTGAATACGGTTTTCACTGATGTATTGTAGCAAGCTTCCCGTAATATTTAGTGTTTGTTTCATTCCAATCGGTTTACAAATAAAAAAATTACGCGCTGTACCGAGTAGGTACCACCATAGATAAAATACTACTTAACCAGTAAGTAGTATTTTATCTATGGTACCACGCGTACGAAATTGCGAACTCAATTAGTAATTTAATATGAATGAATAACTCGTAGTTTATACACGCATTTAGTAGGTCTAAAAAATGTTGGAAAAACTCATTATTATTTTGTTGATAGGTATATTTTTAATTTTATTAGCTAATTGCTAATTTTTAATTTTACTAGTTCCCACGGAGCATATACAAAGAGGAGATGTTGTTATTGAATTTTTCTATAGAGCGGCGCGTGACTACTGCGCGGGGCAAGGAGGAAGTTAGACCCCGCCCAATTATACTTTTTCCATCTAGCGGTAAAAAGAAAACCTTCGTCTATCGACCTTTCACTACGTTGTTTAGCTATGTATTGCTAGATAGCACTAGTATCGAATACAGGGACGTATTGAATTTCAAAGAATTATTTATTTTTCAACTAATTATTTATTTACTCAAATTGTACAGCTTCTAAAACTTAATATACAGAAAAAAACGTAACTAATAGCCAATTAAAGATTTTATTTTGTATAAAATTAAAAGTAAAAATGAGCGAAATGTACAATTAAGTTATATACACATGTTAATTTTAATTACGGCCCTGTATATACAATTATTGACTACTTCACGAGCTAAGCAAGGTTTAAATCAATGATTAAAATATAATAAGACGACATTTTATACAACAACAACATCGGACAACAAGGCGCACATTTAAATGTCACCCTTATATGGTTGATATACCTAAAATCCGCACGTTGCGGTTCGGGTCAACTTTTTTGATTCGAACTGCTAGCGTGTGGAACCAACTTCCAGCACCCTTGTTTCCACAACACTACAACCCTGGACTCTTCAAGTCGCGAGTGAATCGGTTCTTAATAGACAGGCATGCTCCATCTTAGATCGCGTCATCACTTACCATCAGGTGAGACTGCGGTCAAATGCTTGATCTATCATTATAAAAAAAAAAAAAAAAACGACATTTTTCTCAACAAAGAAGTCTTTAGTAAAATTAAAGCCAACTTAAATACGTATAATTTTGAAGATATAAATGTTATTTACGTAGCTAAAAGCCGTTTATGTTATACAATATTGCGCCATCTTTAGTCAAGTAGGATAACTATGGCAATGCAAAGAGATTTTTCTAGAATTCGTCTCGATAAAGTATGAATAAAATTACTCACAAGTGAAATGTGATGCCATCCATGGCATCGGAACGTCTATCCGAATAGTTTTTACACGATAGCACACAACACTTCATATTTTTTTACTTATTTTTAATTATAAAGTTAATAGAAAATTGCAAATGAATTTTGACTACAACAAACAAGCGCCACCACTCCGTGCCGATGTCGACAGCAGACTGACCAAGACCACGCCCACAAAAAATGACGTCAGGACTTAGTTTGAAATCAGTGCACAGTTGTTTAGGCCATCTCCTCTTTGTATATGCTCCGTCGTGACTAGTTCCTAAATAAGCTCATGTGTCGCTAAGATGTCAGTTGGGTAAGAACTGCTCCCTAAGCTGTCAAAGATCGAGAGAATACCAACTTGATTTGCATAATCGAATAATGTGCCAACAGCACAAGTCATTTCAATTCTCTGTCCATGGCTACATTGGTAGAACTTGGAGCAGTCGTGGTCGTGGGGCAGCAATTTATGTACGTGAATATTTGACGGACATCCGTTGGCTAAGGTATCAGCTGCCCAGGTCGAGGACACCGCCAAAAACAACAGCAGAAGTAATTCTGAAAAAAAAAATGAAATTTTAGGAGGTATACTGGATACGGACGCGGATATTTGGAGGATCACATCCGCGGATGTCTAAATCGATGCGTAAGTTCCGCAATTGTGGTTGGGAGTGTATAAATCCTTAATAATAATAATAAGACTGAGTATCTGCACAGGCACAACCAAGCGGCCATGATCCTGCATCAGGAGCTCGCTCTGAAATACGGCTTCCTTGAGCAGAGGATGTCTCATTAACGGTACTCGCCAGAACCAGTCCTTGAGAACAGCCGTGCCAATCTCTACTGGGACCGGCCCATCATCACGGACAGGACTATTCTAGCGAATAGACCTGATATCGTGTTGATGGACCGGTAGCAGTCGATGGTCTCGTGATGGCTTAAACCGAGAAGAGGAGGAAGTACCTCGATTTGGCCCACGAGATCGTCGACATGTGGGCCGTGGCATCCGCTAAAATCATCCCAGTTGTTCTGTCCGTAAATGGTTTGATCCCGGTCAGCCTAAGGGATAACCTGGTTGGGATTCCGTGGCGGTTCCCTCACGGAACAGATTCAAAGAGTGGTGCTGCTCGATAAGGCCAGGATAGTGCGTCGGTATCTGTCCTTGTCGCCCTGAACCCTGACCGACTGTGCTTCTGTCGGGGGTAACACCGCCTCCCCCTCATTTTGGCTTTTAGAGGGGGGGTGAGTTATAATAATAATCGACGAACACCTCAAGAGGCTCTCACTAGATGGCTGGGTCAAGGGACACATGCAGAAGGCGGTACTTCTTGAAATGGCACGTATTGTCAGGAGGTTTCTTCTACAACCCTAACCACCGGTAACCACCGGTTAGTTAGGTTAGGTTAGGTTGGAAACTTTATGAAATTAAATTAAAAGTGAGCGGTGTATGGAGGTAAACCCGGAATACTGATTTTGGCAAATAGAGTGTCTATAACAAAATATGTTTTTTTTTAATGTTAAGATCGGCAGACAGACTGACGGTCCACTTGATGGTAGGTGGCCACCGTCGCCTATAACACAAGCAACGCTACAGCTGCTGCAAGTGCGCCGCCGACCACAGCAGGATCAAGGACGAGGGATTAGGAGTGTATAGGGAAATGGGCTCTGGCATCCCTTACTCACTCACCGAAACACAACAGCACGCGTGCTGTTATTTCACGGTGGTCTTCTGTAAGGGGTGGTTACTCCCGCCAGACGGGCTTCGAAAACACAGTGTGCCCTGCCACAACTTTCCAGATTCACACCAGAGCCAAATTTGAAAAATTCATTTTTCAAAGTTGACCCTCTCGGGAATCGAAACCGGGAACCCTAGAACAGAGCGGTGGGCAGCCCGCCTGACGGCGGTGACCACCCCCTTACAGAAGACCACCGTGAAATAACAGCATATACGTGCTGTTGTGTTTCGGTGAGTGAGAAAGGGATGCCAGAGCCCATTTCCTTATCCCCTCCTAATCCCTTATCCTTAATCCTACTGTAGTCGGCAGCGCACTTGCAGCACTTGTAGCGTTGCTTGTGTTATAGGCGACGGTAGCCACCTACCATCAAGTGGACCGTCAGCCTGTCTGTCGACATAACATTAAAAAAAAAATCTATACTGAAACACCAATCACAGTGCGTGACGTCATTTGTGGCCAATCATTGTCTTATGCCAATGCAGCTGTTTTGTTATGATATGACCACAAATGACGTTACGCGCTCTCAGATGAACTATCGTGGCGTTTTGGCGGCATTTTCAAACAAACAATATTAAAACATGATTTTGAGTACCTAAAAGGCTATAAATAAATAAAATAGTATTTTTTATGGGAATAAATATCCATGAAGATTAATTTAAAACACTTTCTGAAAATTTGTCCGATCCCCCATTACGTACTTGTAACCTATAATCTTAAATTAATTTATATAGATAAACAAAATTATTGTAAAGCATATCTTGTACTTGTAATATCTCTAATAAACAACAGAAAAATTTGTTAATTTTTCCTGGTATAACAACATGATCGATGTCTTTAAACTGATAATGATTTACTAACTAAAAAGTAATGTACAACTCATTGGTTTTGTTGATATACCTATCTAAGCATACCTACTTATTAAATACCTAAGCAGTGGATGTATCTAAAATTCTCTAAAGGTAAAAAACTAAAACTAAAAACTAAAACTTATTGAGACGACCGAAAACTTTGACGAGCCCGTTGAATGAGTGGTTAGGATGCTTGTCTAGGGTTCCAGGGTTCGATTCCCGGCAGGGAGAACTTTGGAAAAATGAACTTTTCAAATTTGGCTCTGGTCTGGATGTTGAAAGTAGTGGCAGGGGCACACTGCGTTTCGCAGTCGTTTGGGCAGCCAGTCTGGCGGCAGTAACCACCCACCCTTACAGAAGACCACCGTGAAATAACAACACGTGTGCTGTTGTGTTCCGGTGAGTGAGTAAGGGATGCCGGAGCCCATTTCCATATCCCCTCCCAATCCCTTATCCTAGATCCTACTGAAGTCGGCAGCGCACTTGCAGCAGCTGTCTCTTGTGTTATAGGCGACGGTATCCACCTACCATCAAGTAGACCGTCAGCGTGTCTGCCGATCTTAATATAAAAAAAATATATGAAATTATTTGCTTTTTTCTCAAATGAATTATAAAATGATTTATTAATTGTAATTTAATTCTAATCTCAACTAAATACAAATGTTTTGCATACACGTTGTCAGGGTTACAGAGAAGGACATAGGAAACCACGCATTAAATTTTTTATTATTTTTTTTACATATAATACTATATTTTTTATTTTTTTTACATCTGTAAATGTTATTATAATTATTTAAATTTTTTACATAATAGATATAATATTTACTTTTACATTTTTTTTATTACTTTTAGATCCCTCGGGAACAGTACTTTTTTCTGGATGTAAGGTGTACCCCCTTATAAAACCAAACAAACAAACTCACTTAATCTTCACATATCTGTTATACCTATAATTTTTAATTTTCAAAGATATCTTTACACAGATAAAAAGATTAACGTCCCATAAACATCATACTAATTGGTTATTAATTATTATAATTATGCAATCAAAATAATTAACAATATAACATAATTAATTATAGCGATATAATAAAAAAAAAAATTGAGTACTTTGACATTAACAAACTTAAAATCTAAAAGTAATATTAAAATATCCCGCCCGCCATCGTCCCTGGTGCGAAGGTGCCCATGACGCTCGCGGCATTGCCGCGCTGTATAGCTATGGATATCCTTTGCACCAGGAAGGATGCTGAGCGGGGATCATCACCCCTAACACGTAGAATGTGACCAATGTCCTTAACGAAAACCTTGGCTTCAGAACACCATGGCCCCGCTGTCTCGACTGCGAATGGGATGAATTCATTGTACCTAGTTGCTACATAATACTTTTATTTAACCCTATACATTTAAGGCTCAGCATTATGCAATTAATTACCTCTATTACCAAATATTTTCAACTGTATAGATCGGGCAACACGAAAGAATCCGTAATGGGACATTTAGAACCACGTGGTACAAAATCGCTCAGTCCATCGCCAACTTCAAAAGGCTATTTAGCTACGCCCAGGCACGTATCCAGACTTTTGGTTCGGGGGGGGGACAAACATTGAAACAACCATGTGAACTGTGTAAAAATCGCTGTAATCACTGTACTTTACTCTAATTTTTCTTAAAAATCTTTCACAGGTTTTTAGAGAAATCAAGAAACTACTCTTTTCCATCGCAGCTATGAATGTAGACGCAGTTTGGGCAACAGTTCTGTTTGTGCAGGATAGTTCTCTCAATGTAATGACAATAGGTTTGAGTAACTCACAAAATACATTTATAGAGTCGTGACGATCTATAAATCTAGTGTCACACATGCCGACCACTCTTTTTTTCTTACTTTCTGAATGAATGACATCTATCGTTTTTTTTTTTCATTCAGATTTCGGGGGGGGGGATAAATCCCAACTATCCCCCCCTCTGTATACGTGCTTGGCTACGCCATGCCATGGCCATCCTGATTACGGCGATCAGGATCAATATTTTTGTAGGAAAATTCTCCCAATGCCCTCTCTATATATTTAATCTTTTTTCTAATCTTATATATAAAAATGAATCCCCCCTGGTCCCCCTGGTCACGGCATCACGCGTGAACGGGTAGACCGATTTTAATTCGGTTTTCGCTAATGGAAAGAGGGATGAACGGGGAATGTTTTAGGGTATATAAAAATTGCACCTCGGGCGAAGCCGGGGGCGGGTCGCTAGTATTTAATACTTTTGGCACTTATAACATTTTTATTGCGCGAAATGCGCTATCTTCCGTCTCATGTTATGCATACTTCAATGCGCATTGTTTCACATGATCAGTCACAATCGCTTATGGGGCCACGCGGGTGAAATTAAAAATATTTTTTGCTTTGTACGCAGCCTTAAGGCGACTCGTAGTATAGCCATTCAACGAGGCAATGCCGCCAGCATTTTGGGCACTGCCTCAAATTTCAGAGCATTTACTTCTTACGTGATTATTATAGATTATTATTCAACGTTCAATTGTGCAAAACCAATAAGAATGTGTCGTACGTACAATGACTTTAATAGCCGCGTGGGGGACCTCGATGTCTTCTCGGACACCGTTAGATCATTTAAAAATAAAATAAATAAATCATATAAGTAAACAGAAATCAATGCTATTGGCATCGTTGACAATGTTCTGTCATCCAATTCTTATATAAGTTGATCGTGTATTATTTTGTTACCGTTCTTGTTTGTGTTTAATGTTGTGTACGCCTGTGATTCATTATATAGAGAATGTGCAACATGTATGCTGTTGGTGTATCTAAATAAATAAATAAAGTGACAAATCAGGCTATGTCGCTTAGTAGGAGCAATTTGTGTATGCTATCCAGGGCACTAACGGGGCACTGCCGCCTCAATAGGCACCTAAAAGTAATGGGGTTCACTAGTACGGGAGAGTGTCGCTTCTGCCATGAGGCAGAGGAAACACCAATTCATATCCTGTGCGAGTGTGGCCCCCTGGTGCACAAGCGCAGTCACATCCTAGGAAGCCACACAATGGCTTGTGAAGATGTGAAGAATGCCTCTAGCACAAAAGTACTATAGTTTCTCAACGTGGTATATATAGGTAGATAGAGAGGTTTAGTTCTGACGAGCCCATTGGATGAGTGGTTAGGGTGCTTGCCTTAACGCTCTGTTCTAGGGTTCTCGGGTTCGATTCTCGGCTGGGTCAACTTTGAAAAAATTAACTTTTCAAATTTGTCTCTGGTCTGGATCTTGAAAGTAGTGGCAGGGGCACACCGCGTTTAGCAGTCATTTGGACAGCCCGTCTGGCGGCAGTAACCGCCCCTTAACAGAAGACCACCGTGAAATAACAGCACGTGTGCTGTTGTGTTTCAGTGAGTTAAGTAAGGGATGCCAGAGCCCATTTCCCTATCCCTTCCCAATCCCTTATCCTTAATCCTATAAAACAAGGTCGGCAGCGCACATGTACCCCCCAGGTGTTGAATAATTATAATAAGAAGAATAATTATAATCCGCTAATATAAATATCGGCTAATAGCGGGGACTAAGTCCAAGCTACCGGTGGTTAGGGCTGCAGAGTGAAAATTCGTGCCGAGTCAAGAAGTACTACTGCCTTCTGTATCTGTCCCTTGATCCAGCCATCTAGTGAGAGCCTCTCGAGATGTTGGTCGAGGCTCTTCGATATAAGAATAATTATGATTATTATTATTACCAATTAAATAAATATCACTTACGTTTTTCCATTGCTAACGCCGAATGTAGATTTTTCGACAAATACTCTATTCGACAATGACTACCGATTTAATTTACCATAAATAATCAATTTTGCTCTTTTATAATCCGATTTGTAAAATCTCTTTTACCAGATAAGCATTGATATGTTTTTAATGATATAAAACATGTTTTGATAAACTAAAATATAACTAATATTATTAATTTGAAAGTGTGTTTGTTTGCTTTAACTCATTAAAGCCTGGAGCTATCTATCTTTTAAGAAGAAAGAAAGAATTTTATTCCATACACACACACACTTATATAAAAAAGTTGTACTAATTTCAAGAATGCCTAAGATACCACTTATAAACAATTAAAATGGCAGTGGACGGGACATAATAATATGATGAGAGAGAATAGCGATGGAATGGTACCCACGAGATAATAAAAGGAACGGTAGCTTCTGAAGATTGGATGGTAAGAAGAAAAAAAGGTTATATGAAGTTTCAACGGTGGAGTGAGCGTCCCACAGGCTTTCAAAAATGTAAAAAAATTCGCTAAATGGACATACTCGAGCGCGTCAGATATTGATAATGTATATGGCCCACATGTTCTTGATAACGGATATAATATGTTAAAATTTGCCTGTTTGGGTGGTGGGTAAACGTTAAAAATGAAAAAAAAAATGTATTTACTCGAACGCGTCAGATATTCAGAGGGGATGTTAAGTGAACCCAAACTAAGCTCACATTTAAAAAACTGACGATTCGGATCTGACGCAAGCTCGTAGCAGCTTTCTGAAAATGCAAAAAAGTCGTCATATTCCGGGAGGCACCAATCCTGAAAGCTCCGTGATACGGATACTAAAATTTTTAATAAAAAATAAAAGTTAACACTAAGACGAACAAGATTTGCTTGGTCGGCGTGGATTGGCCGGAAATATTTTAAATAAATTATATATTATTAAATTTCCATACTTTTTTTCCGTCATGACGGATTTTGATCAATCTCATATAGAATTGTGCAAAATATCATGTTCATCAAGAAAAAATTCGGCCGACCAAAGATTTTTAGCCGGAAAGGTCACGTATACCTATTTGAATAGTGTGATAGGGGGTAAAATAGGTCACGGAAACCTTTTTTTCTCATTTCACGCGTTTCAATGTTACATTCATAATTATCTTGGTATGCGTGCTTACAAACTGCCGAAAGTATGGCGCATACCAGATTTTATTATGTGGGTGAAGATTATACTGTCATAGATTTTACTTACTTCATAACATTTGTTTTGGAGTCTTTCTTCTACCTCTGGTCTCTTCCTTAAGTTTTCAGATATTTATTATACAAATTAATATGGAAAACAGGAAATACAGGAAAATTTTTATTTGAGTTGATCATAACTCAAATTGCGTTCGAGTGTCAGATTTTCATGCAGACGGTTCGGCTTGATGTTTTGGTTGTGCTGATCCTTAATCTGACAATTATATGGAAGGGTTTTCTTAATGTGACGGTTTGAAAAAAAAAAAAACATGATTTTGTTGAAATTTGTAAAACAATGGTGCCAGAGAGTGAAAGTTAGAGAAAGAGCGAGAGGATGAGAGAATGGGACACAGGGCGAGAAATACCTCTCTCCTTGCACTTGCACGGGCTAAACTTTAATTACGATTTTTTGTTACTTCGGCTTACGCAAATCGTTAGATTTTCCCGTTATCCTTGAATTATTTCCTTTAAAATTAAAATTAAATTTAACCGCGCTCGAGAATGTCGAAGCAACGTTTTTTTTTTTGCAACTTTGTGACCCTCCTACTCCCTTAAGTCACGCTCAAATCTTCAGATTATTAAAATGCACACTTATCAGCATGTAATTAATCTAATCTGACGCGCTCGAGTTAATTCCCAAATCCCCTCTTGGGCTCCCCTACTAGTAGACGGAATAAAATATGGGAAGATGTTATTGTTAAAGTAGCTGGTCCAATATGGACTAGTACAGCAAAGGACAGAGCTAAGAGGAAATCTTTAGAAGAGGCATTTGTCGGAAGACAAGGTGAATAAAATTTATTTGCCGATCTGCGAATTAATAATAATAATTTAAAATAAAAGGGGCCGTTCAAATATTACGTATCTAACGCAATTTTTGAAGATCAAGAGTTACTGCTCCTCTGTCCATGGGTTGCCAGCCACTCAGACTCTTTCATTACTGGCATCGGAGAGCAGATGAAGAGGGTTCCGGAATTGTTAAGCCACTTGAATCAACTTCGTCTTCGTCATCCTCAGACGATGTTGTTCGAAGAACGGGGATTGCCGTTCCTTGAACGGAGGATTCCCCGTAACACAAACGAAAAGGGTTGCCAACATCATATTTTAATTCCCTAGTTTTTTATTTAAATTAAAAAAAAAATATAGCCTAACGCGTTTTTCGAACCCCCCTCCCGCCCTTGTAACGCATCGTAACGTTTTACAAAACCCCCCTCCCCCAAATTGCGTTACGTAATATTTGAACGCTCCCTAAGCCTAAAGGTTTTTTATTTTATTTTTTATTTTATTAATATACACACATACATCAATATTAAATAAAAAGCGTAGTGGTGCGTCCGAAATAGATCCAACTCAGCATAACGCGGTACTAATTGCGATTTCAGCCGGTCACATATATATGAGACGACATGCAAACTACTTCGACTTAAGGCGACGCCAGCCCATAATGATAAAAAAATCCACTTATTTGTTACCGTTTTCCTTTTAAATTATCATAATAATTATGATTTAAAAAATACTCAAATCATCTGCAGGATATATGAAAGGAGATCATCATCATTATTATTTATATATTTAATTATATATATAAAAAAATTACTAATCTGCGGTCTAATATCGATGTTGTAATCGTGCGATTTGCTTAATAATCAATTGCTTAATAATATTTTAAATAGCTAATTCTTAAGATAAATTTTAAGATCCACTATCTGAAGGCTCATCAAAAGAAAAATTTGAATTATACTTTATTTAATTTTTAATTAGATATTTTCGAGATTTGCAAGTACGGCGGGTAGCTACTCCCCCTCAGCAGTCCCGCCAATTCAGTGCGGGACGAGTTTTGCGGCTGGAGTCGCCTTAAAGTTGCGAAAAGAAATCAAATTTGCAAAAGAATTTTGCACGCTTGCAATGCGATATCTCTGAAAGTAATGCACGTATCGAACTGCTTCGGGCGTTATTAAATATCTTCAAGTCCCCTCTTATAATTGCTTTATCAACAGCTTAATTTATTCGTTTAATTACTTAATTCGTTTAATTTAATTAATGATAAATTCTGTTCAGTCCTGACAGCGACATCTGTGGGACCTCAATGAAAATTTTTAAAAGATAGCGCAAGAGAAACAATTACTGATTGTAATTGTAAGATGGCGCTGTTACAAATTTTCATATAAACATCTAATTTTTGTATAGAGTTCTAGATCGCGGTATCGAAGTGATTTTAGCCGTTAGCATATATACTAAACGACATTCAATTATACACACATCACATTGGTGGTTTTCTTGAACGAAAGCCGTGACTGTCAGCCGTGGTTCGTTCCATGCTTGACACGATCGGTTCTTCGGGAGGGGAAGCCACTTTATGCTATTGTTATCGACGTCACATGCATTCTTTTTTATCGTTCATCAATCTTAATCTCAATATATTTTATTTATGACTACCTGGTGACCGCGACTTCGTTTGCGTTGAAAAATATATGTTTAAAATAACGCTTACGTCTGCCATAAGAATAAATAAGAACAAGTAGAATGGAAACTCCCGCTCCAGACGGGCTCAAGGTCACGACATTAGCCTACACGTTAAACGGGATTTCAATTGGGCTGTCACGTCCGGAGTCTCCGCTCGCGCGTTTGCCTGTTTGTGCGTTACCAGTCAACATGTTTTTCTGACAATTTTTTTTTATGTTAAGGTCGGCAGACAGGCTGACGATCCTCTTGATGGTAGGTGGCTACCGTCGCCTATAACACAAGCAACGCCACAGTTGCTGCAAGTGCGCTGCCAACTGCAGTAGGATTAAGGATAAGGGATTAGGAGTGGATAGGGAAACGGGCTCTGGCATCCCTTACTCATTCACCGAAACATAACAGCACACGTGCTGTTATTTCACGGTGGTCTTCTGTAAGGGGGTGATTACTGCCGCCAGACGGGTTGCCCAAATTACTGCGAAAACGCAGTGTGCCCTGCCACTACTTTCCAAATCCAGACCAGAGCCAAATTTGAAAAGTTAATTTTTCAAAGTTAACCCTGCCGGGAATCGAACCCGGGAACCCTAGAACAGAGCGTTAAGGCAAGCACCCTAACCACTCATCCAACGGGCTCGTCGTAATGTAGCCATGATAATGTTTATTTCATTTTATTCTACTAGCTTTTACCCGCGACATCGTCCGCGGAAACTAATTCATTTTGTTTAGGTATCCATTATGGTTTTTAACTCTCGGACTATATTGCGGTGGTGACCACTTAGTCTCCCAAGGCCCTGACCGCTGTGCCGTACTCCAAGACCATTATTATTGTTAGTTTTAAGACTATACCATAGCTCACCCAACCCTGAATAGACATAGTTTTAGGTAAGAATGTATGTTTTTATTTTATGTTTGTAGGTAAGTAATAAGTTTGTAGGTAAAAACTTACTTAAATATTTCTTTTGGTATGGTACTGTCATATAATAATTTATCTTATATATAAAAATGAATCCCCATTTCCCTTGGTCACGGCATCACGCGCGAACGGGTAGACCGATTTTAATTCTGTTTTCACTAATGGTAAGAGGGATAAACGGGGAATGTTTTTATATAAAAATTGCACCACGGGCGAAGCCGGGGCGGGCCGCTAGTCTTATATATAAAAATGAATCCCTATTTCTCCTGGTCACGGCATCACGCGCGAAAGGGTAGACCCATTTTAATTTTGTTTTCACTAATGGTAAGAGGGATAAACGGGGAATGTTTTTATATAAAAATTGCACCACGGGCGAAGCCGGGGGCGGGCCGCTAGTCTTATATATAAAAATGAATCCATATTTCTCCTGGTCACATCACGCGTGAACGGGTAGACCGATTTTAATTCGGTTTTCACTAACGGAAAGAGGGATGAACGGGGAATCTTCTTATATATAAAAATTGCACCCCGGGCGAAGCCGGGGGCGGGACGCTAGTTAATAAGTACATATATTTAATGTAGGTACGTAACATAATAATGTAGGTAAGTATTTATAAATCTCATATTTTATAAAACTAGAATAAAATAATGGTTTCAAAGTAGAGAAAAACTTAAATTTTAGCGACATTATCTTTATTCGTAAGCAATATTTAACAGTAAGCAACCCTGGCGACCAGTCTGGGCGATAGAGGGGCGTAACGCTAATAAGGTTACAGTGAGTCAACCTTAAAAGATAGACATATGCTGTCGCGGACTTTTTTTTAGAACTTTTAAATGGGAACAATTCCGTCATACATCATTTTTACGTAACTTTAACCGTTTACGCAGCGCACGCAACGGAATTTCTCAAAAGGGATAAATTTTCCCGATTTTGTGACGATTATATTTTTTTGCAAAATAACAGCGACGAACAAAAGTAATTCTTTAGGAATCCGAAAAAAAACCATCAATGTGTTTTCAATTTTTATTAAAACCTTGCAACAATGGGTTAGCCTTTTTAGACTAAGTTGTATTCGGCTTTAGGCGTATTACGAAATAATTAGCACATAATCGTATAATGATTGTCCGATATATCATGTTTAAAACCAGTCGAAGGGAAAGTTTTTCACGAAATTAACGCAATATTCATTTCCAATCACCATCACCACTTTGTTCCGACTAAAAATATAATATTTGACTTCAATTGCTACTTGTCGAAGTTTTAACTAGCTGAGCCCGCAACTTCGTACGCGTGGTATTCGGTGTAGCGCGTAACTTTTTTTGTTTTCAAACCGATTGGAATGAAACAAACACTAAATGTCAGGGAAGGCTTGTTACAATACATTAGTGAAAACCGCATTCAAATCGGTTAAGCTGTTTCTGAGATTAGCGTGCACAAACGCACAGACAAACAGACAAAAATTCTAAAAACTATTTTTTTGACATCAGTAATTAAAGTACAACGCGTACAATTTTTTTTTAATATTTAATGTAGACACAATTCGTTTACGATCTTATGTAGAGATGTAAAGGCTGACGGTCAAAAACACATACCATCTTCTGTAATCCATTTAGATTTTATACCGAATACTTAAGACTACGATCGTTAATGTCTTATAGTTCAACTTTAATTTAATTTGTTTGTAAATATAGTCTTAAATTTAGACTAAATAAAATTTAAACTACATAGTATTATTCCCCACGACTTGGATACAATGAAATAAAAATAAAATAAAATAAATAAATAAAATAACAAAGGAATGTACGTAATAACAAAATATAAATAAACATCTTTTTCATTTATATAACTAATTTACACATTAAATATGGCAACATTTTGTACACGACTAACTCACTAACATACAGGCTGTTGAATTTTTTCTGTACGTTACGACTCTACAAATTAATTTAAGAAGTCGATGTGTTTATATTTTTATTAATAATAATAATAAATCTTAGAATTAAATAAATAAAACATTGTTTTTCTTTGGACTTATTAAAATAAATGAAGCATTTGTTTATTGAATACATCGGTTGTGCTTACCAAAGTCATTTGTCAAAGTTTTAGTAACTGATAAATAACTTTGGTAACCGCAACTTAAAACACGTTGAAGAACTGCACGGCAAAGTATTTAAATTTTTTCATAGTATTTTATACCTTAAGGGCTTTTACTGTAATTGAAAATTTCAATGTATTATGAAATAATACATAAAATACGTAATACGTAAAATAATACAATTTATCTCTCGTTTAGAATCCTACGAAGGTTTATAAATTTCCTAGAAAATGTATACATTTGCGGTTCTTGTTATTTTCCGGTGACATATATGCTACGCCGGAATACCGAAGCACGCCGAATGCCGTGTCGTCGTCCAATGTGCGGAACTTTGGCTCATAGAAACTTCGGCTATAAATTACATACACGTTAATGTCTTATTACAAACCATGGAGAATAGAGGCAAGAAGGACCAACTCCATACTTTAGAAAGTGTCCGTCATTACATATGAAGCGCTGTAGTAGCATTTTATTTACGGTGGTGTCATTAACGACGCAACCAACCGCTCACACCAAACACCATTTTGCTACACAAACGCCATTCTGGTCAATTTATGAAGCACTTTTTAATTGTTGTAGCTTGACAGTTTTTCAGCTTAACACAAATATAAGTAAATCCTCCTAATCTCTATTCTCCATGTTACAGGAACAACTGGTCAGACCATACAATAAAGAAGAGTGGTGTTTAAGTGGCCACGGGTAAAACATATACATCTTTTAAGTTGAAGTTTTGTGGCATCAAAACCACAACATATTTTTTTTTATTTATGTTAAGGTCGACAGACAGGCTGACGGTCCACTTGATGGTAGGTGGCTACCGTCGCCTATAACACAAGCAACGCCACAACTGCTGCAAGTGCGCTGTCGACTACAGTAGGATTGGATACGGGATTAGGAGGGATTAACATCCAAAATTTCTGTCATAGATACGCTACTACAGTCGCCGTCAGGAGAAGCTGACGCGGTTCGCAAAAATCCGAATTTATAATGAATATCAAAATATCCGTTATTTGATATACATACGATATATATCAACGATAAGAAAAAGAAGCGCTTATCATTCTGTTAGTAGTTTAAACTTTCAAAATGATAATGTTAGAACATAAACTTGATTATTTGATGTTTATTTATAATATAAAAAAAGTAATGAAAAATTGAGTATTTTTTTTTTGAGAATATCAAATAATAACCAAATAATTAAATTACAAAACATGCAACTTATCTATTGTAGTTTTTTAATAAGTTTTGCCATTCTGTTAAATTTCTAGTTCAGAAGACAGTAAAATATCAATTGATATATATATATCCGCATAAATATCAAATGATATATATCACGATATATATCCGCTGATATATATATATATATCAGCGAAAACGGGCAATTATCAACTTAATTTCACTGGTTTATAAACGAAGCGAACGAAGATTATATATTAGATTTTATTACTAATTTTGGTCTTCATTTCATTTTGTTTACAGTGTCGTTTTGGTTAATTGTTATGTTACATGTAATTATTATTCGATCCAAATGTTGTGAATCCCTGAATGTTTGTTTACATATTTTACAGCTTTTCGTGACGGCGACTAATATATTTTAATGAACGGGCATAGATCCGTAGCAAAGCAATGGCGGATAGATCCTTTTTTACATATAACTGGTTTAATACACTTTGGCTTCTTAGGACTACGTCCCAATTGCGACTAGAGTCGTAACTGGTTACACAACAAAATTGGAACAGCCTGTATGTATATACAATCTTTTTTAATCAGATCATTTCGTTACGTTTGCTAAAGCACTACCCACACTACACACACGTGTTTGTAAGTTAAAAAACGCAGCTATTTTATTGTTATGTTCAATTCCTGCTTTTAAAAACGCTACGGAGACACAACTTTAAGGTGATGTTGCTTATTGCTCAAAAATGACAAAATACACTCTATAAATTATGAACATATAAGGGCGCGTTCCCACTATGTTGTGACGACAGATAGTCGTGCAGTAGATATATTTAAATTTATATAATAATTAATATTAAAATGGATATATTTAAATAATATATTAATTAATTACTGCAGTATTTTAAGCGTCGTGGCTTGTATATTTAAATAGAGGTGTACCCATATAGGACGACACGATTAACAGTCGTCTACGATTTTTTTTTTGTTGTGACGACAAATTATTATCAAGACAAAGGGGAACGGCTAGTACGACAGTCGTAAAACGATAAAAAAATCGTGACGGCACTATATTATATCGTAGCCACGATAAAAAATATCGTCTCTTTGTTTACACGTGTTTGTTTTCCTCTCCCCCTCGCGCCCCCGCGCCCATACTCGGCTCACGGTTCATCTTCATCTATTGTACTCATTGAAGCAAACACACACCATTGATCTCCAAAAGAACGTAGAGGCGACTGATGTGCAAACAAGAAGATTGTCGTGAACCGATAAAAATGTCGTCCAGTTCAATGTGAACAACTAATAATAATAATAATAATAATAATAATAATAATCATTTATTTGATTTAACTAGATACGACAGGCGTTCAACGATAAGAAATTTCGACGATCCAATGACGACAAACAGTCGGTTATATGGGAACAGCTAGAAACGACAGTCGTCCGATGATAAATTAATCGTTACGACATAGTGGGAACGCGGCCTAATACTCGTGAATCGTCTTAGGCTCTGACCTTGAGCAGGTGTCTTTCGTTTGCGCATATACAATTGCGAACAACGAATAAGCAATATGGCGCAACTGCTTTCTCTCTTGTACAAATGTTATCATTGCGTCTCGCTCATTCCGTAGTAATACCTCACAAACAGTCCCAAAATCGGTTACTGCCCATATTTGTCGCGTGATATCGCCAGAGCCCAAGAAGTTTTGCCGCCGATTATGGCAAGATACTTCGACAATAATAAGGAGCATTGCAAAATATAAAATTAAGTATAATCTTTGAGAGGGAAAGCTTATAAATTATGGTCTGATTGATTTAATAATAATTTGATGCATTTAGCTTTCTGTATATATAAAATAATATAACATAGTGGACTGGGTCAAAAGTGAAAATTATTAAGAGATTGAAGCCATCCTATTTTTGTTACGTTTTCACGCCTAACTACTCGACCGATCGTCGTGAAACTTTGCATACACGCTGTCAGAGATACAGAATAGGACATAGGGTACCTTTCGAACAGGAAAAAAGTACTGTTCTGGAGGAATCGTCTAAGAATAAAAACAAGACATCAGCGCTTGACAAAAAAAATGAGCATTAAAGATTGACTAAATGTTTTAACCCTTTGTATGCCGGAACGTGGATCCACGTTATTAATAAATTATGTTTAGAACCCCTATGACTCCTTCTGGGAGAACAATTAGGTCAGACAGAGTCAGTAGTTAAATCGGTAAAAACGGTTGAAATTTGAACAACCTGTATATATCATACAGACCACAGCCACACAGACCACAGCCACACAGACCACATGACAACGTATGGGTTTTAGGCGGTAAAATTTAAATTAAAAAAAAGGGTGTGTATCACGACTTTTTTTACGTTAAGGTCGGCAGACAGGCTGACGGTCCACTTGATGGTAGGTGGCTACCGTCACCTATAACACAAGCAACGCCAAAGCTGCTGCAAGTGCGCTGCCGACTGCAGTAGGATTAAGGATAAGGGATTAGGAGGGGATAGGGAAATGGGCTCTGGCATCCCTTACTCACTCACCGATACACAACAGCACACGTGCTGTTATTTCACGGTGGTCTTCTGTAAGGGGGTGGTTATTGCCGCCAGACGGGTTGCCCAAATGATTGCGAAAACGCAGTGTGCCCTGCCACTGCTCCGACGCACGATAGGATTTTACTTCTTAAGGCTCCGGTCTCGCTTTGCGACTCTACCTTAGCAAACAGAACTAAGCGCACTTTCACGCGTCTTTTTTGTTATGAATTGCAATTATTAAAAAGTACATAAAAAAATATATTTTTTGTATTTTTTTTTCATTAATTTATTAAAAAATAGGTCATTACTAAGTGGTTTTAAGAGCGACTGCATTAAAAAAAATTTCAACAGAAAAATATATGTATTTGCAGTGGTAAAATTCATGAAACTACAACTTTTTAAACCTCTTTAAATAAGAAAACTAAAGCGTTTATCAAAAAAGTAACCAGTTTAGATTATTGCTAAAGATAGGAGAATAAATGTAAACTGAATATATTTCGTATTTTTGTTATAATTTTTACGTAGCATGTGCTTGAATGAGACCTTCAACGCGTTCAACCTAAATAGAGGCGTTTTTAACGCCCAATAGAGCTATTAAAATGTGCATCAAAATAAAATTTAAAGTGTTTTTGAAATTTCAAATCCATCACTTTCAATAAATGTAAAATATATTTCATTTATTCTTTTGTTAGTAACTGTAAAAAAAACATTTATTTTCTGTAAATTATGCAAGAACACCAATTTTTAGGAGACTCGAGCCTTAAGTGCGATTATCTTAGACTATGCATTAGGAAGAGAATCGTCATCTATTATACTAGAATAGAATCAGGTGAAGCGGCGACATTTATCGGATTTGGGTAGAACTGCTTAGAAGAACGTAACGCTTTTTAATTAACGCTTGTATTAATTTTACTCCTTATAAAATTTACATACCGGGGCCTTATAAGAAAATCGATTCTTAAGTAGCACACCAAAAATTTTTGTGTTTTTTATGGGTGTTATTTAATCGATCAGCAAAAAAAGAAACTAACCCAACCTAACAAATTAATGATTGATCAGCCCAGAAACCCATTTGGGCAGCAAGCCAAAAAAAGTTGCTGACCTAATGGATATTTTGCTGATCAAAATATTTATTTCTTTTTTTTATTGTTATCCTGTTATTATTTTTGCAAAATAAAAGAATATAGCTTAAAATTTATCCATAATTAAGTTTAAAGACTTTAAACTTTATTATCCATCTTACTAGACTAGCCTAACGCTTTTGTTTAGGCCTTAAGAAATGGAAGTTAAATTGGACTTCAGAACGATTTAAAGACGAAATCACCTCGCATACGACCTTACGACATAAGCAAGCGCACTCTCGTTTTTGTATGCAATCAGAGCCGTATTAATTGTTTATCGCTGCGTCGCCTTAAGTTGGGTTTCCGATGCGTTTTCACGTAAGTAGTATATTTATTTATTTATGAGTGAAATTGCGTTTCAAAGGCAACGAGCCGCGTTCAATATTTTAATCCTAAGTCAATTGAACTAATCACTTGGACGTTGGTGAACACGATTTCAAACCAATTTATTTCTAGAATTTCTAAATTTTAGACCATTAGTCTAAAATTTATTTAGACTTTAGTCTAAATAGTATTAAGTCAATTAAATAATTTCATGTTCAGAACGTTCGCACCGAGGCCCATAACACTTTCATTGAAAACGCTTTAATTTTATCGCAGTAGAAGAACTCGGCTGATTTAAGGGGATTTTTTTTTATTAAATCAAGGTAGCGCTTGACCACTATCACACCTGATGTGAGGTGGAGATGCGGCCGAAGGTGGACGACGCTTACCTAGTAAATGCCCATTTACCCTGGTTTTGAAGACCCCGAGGTTGTAGTCCTGTGGGAACACAGACGCAGGCAATGAGTTCCACTCCTTGGCAGTTCAAACAAGAAAGGTGGGACTGAAACGCTTCGTGCGTGATCGAGGAACATCGACCACGAAGGGATGAAACCCTCGTCCACGCCTAGTGTTCCGCAAGTGAAACGGATACTATTATAGGCAAATTAATTACCATATAACGTATCCTGGTCTATGTATTTGATCTAAAAGCCTTGACAGAACAAGGCCTGGACAAGACAATGACCATAATACGACAAAAACCCTCGACAAAGACCAAAATTTCTTCATCGTGACCATCCTTCATGAAAACCAACCCCAATGGAAACAAACTTTCCCACCGTGCATATTTCTTGCAATAGCGACATCTATAGTAGACGCATTATCATCTAGTCGTCGAGCAATAAACGTCAATAGCGATAGGAATGCAACTCTCTTACGCACATCAATATACCACTCCCTAAGACCTGTAAGTGCGAGCGAGATAGACAAATAAAATTGATTATTACTTTTTTTTTATTATTAAAGATGGGTTTGTTCTTGACCAGCATCTATCCATGTAGGAAAGACGAGGCCGACGATGGAGCGAGTTCACTCAGAAGATGCCTATTCACTCGAACCTTGAAAAGATTAGGGTTATATGAGCTCGGAAATACAGATGCCAGCAGGGAGTTCCAATCCTTAGTAGTGCGCATCACAAAAGATGACCTGACGACTCAGATAATAATTCGTATGCTATCGAAAGTTACCGACATAAGCCGGCAGATCTGTCAGTTGAAGTGTTTGTGGGCAGGACACATAGTACGGGAACCTTGGGCCACTGGGGCCGGAGGGTTCTCGAGTGGAGGCCACGGACCGGCAAGCGCAGTGTAGGGCATCCCACCCACAAGGTGGTCAGACGACCTGATAAGAGTCGCAGGTCAACGATGGATCCAGGCTGCTTCTGACTGGTCCTTTTGAAAAATTAGGGGGGAGGCCTTTGTCCAACAGTGGACGTCCTACGGCGGCATCTTCACAGAAAAAAAAACCATAACAAAAAATACCATGAAACTTCATTCAAGACAATTAGAATGAATTCACAGTAGAGCAGTCCTCTGCGGTCAATTAGGCTTTTAAGGGTTTCTTAAAAACTAAAAGTTGTCAACCGTGAAAAAGCTGTGACCCGAATTTAAGCTATATTTAATAATTAAAAAGGCTTCCAATGAACGATCATTGAAAGCTCTAGAAATCGCACTAAATTTATAGCCTTACAACTTATTCCTACCAATCCAAGTGACTAGTTTCCCGAAGGACCATTTACAGGGTGTTTCTGTTTACACAATAACATTATTCGCTAGTATCTATAGTAGTTTGGTTTGAAAGGCCCGACTTTGTTGAGTCCCAAATACTTCGCTTGTTCGTCCGTCAGTTCGGTTAAGTGTGCGTCGAACGTGGGTAGGTGTAAACTCGCCACATATTCGTCCATTTTTTTCGGTAATAAATATACGTCAGCCTGAAAATGAGAGATAACTTTATAAGTATCAAAGTCAATATAAGTTAACAACATGTTTTCATTTATTCTAATTGTTGTATTTGACGATACATTAGACGAGCGGTTTAGGTGCTCTTCTACGCTCTGACTCAGGGGTTCCGGGTTCAATTCCTGGCAGGCCCTATCATAGTTGGCTTTGTTCTGGATCTGGAATCAGTGGGCCGGCACACTGCGTTTTGCGGTCATTTTGGCAGCCCATCTGGCGGTAGTAAGCATCGCCTTTGAGAAGACCACCGTGAAATAACAGCATGTGCGCTGTTGCGTTTCAATGAGTGAGTAAGGGATGCCAGAGCCCATTGCCCTATCCCTTCCCAATCCCTTATGTTTAATGTTACTATGGTCAGCAGCGTACTTGCAGCACCTATGGCGTTGTTTATGTTATAGGCGACGGTAGCCACCTACCATCGAGTGGCCCGTCAGCCTATCATCTCACGACCTATACATAAAAAAAGTTACTGGGTCTCTAAATGAATAGACATTTCTACATTTGGATGTCCGAATATTTATCAAATTTCGTTAAAAAAAATTTCTTTATAATGGATAAACTCAAAAACTACATAATTGATTTTAAAAATACTTTCACCTATAGGTAGCTACATTATCGAATACACAGGCTGTATTATATCTAAAAAAAAATAGATCATTGCGAAAAGTAGTGGCGGGGCGGCACACTGCGTTTCCCAGTCATTTGGGCAGCCCGTCTGGCGGCAGTAACCACCTCTTACAGAAGACTACCGTGAAATAACAGCACGTGTGCTGTTGTGTTTCGGTGAGTGAGTAAGGGATGCCAGAGCCCATTTCCCTATCTCCCTCCCAATCCCTTATCCTGTTATCCCTTATCCCAATCCTGTTGTAGACGGCAGTGCACTTGCAGCAGCTTTGGCGTTGCTTGTGTCATAGGCGACGGTAGCCACCTACCATCAAGTGGACCGTCAGCCCGTCCGCCGTTCATCACATTAAAAAAATTACAGTAATGTAACACAAGGTATCAAAAAATTGCCTATAAAAGTAATTATTTGGAGTACGCTGCGAGTACATAATAATCTGGTACACTCATTATTTTTCACAAAAATGTTCGCGAGACCATTATACTCGTAGTTAAGTCACAGTGTTTTAGTTTTAGATAGACAAGTTCAGTATTTTTTTTTATCACCTTCGTGAAGAATTTCGACCAGTTTTTTTTTACTACATAGACCAAACTAAATAGAGTTCATTTGCATGATATGTTCAATCTAAAGTGCTGAGGCAGTAAAATATCATATAACGCATGTTAACATACATATAATACATGTTACTTCAAACATACAATCTGGCTACCTTGTATCTGTGCTGCGGAGCGTTGTAGAGCTCTATGAGGGCCAGGGCTTGCGTGGCAGCCGTGACGGACACCACGAAGGAGGGCAACGAGGAACAGCACAGGTTGGCCAGCCGACCCTCGGCCAGCAGCACTATGCGCTTGCCGTTCGCCCAGATGATGTGGTCCACCTGACCCCGAACCCGCTCCCAGAGCAGGTCCGGCGTCCGCAGCGAGTGGACGTCCACTTCGGTGTTGCTGTGGCCCATGTTGCATACAACGCAGCCGTTCTTCATGCGCTCCATGTGCTCTCTGGTCACCACTCCCTTGTTGCCGGTGGCCGTTATCACGATGTCCACTTGACGGACCACCTGGAGCAGATTTAATTTTAAGATATCAGTGGGATCAAGTTACACGTGGGAAGATTTTTTTTTTTCCAAGTTGTTATCCACGTGGGCAAAAAAATTAAATTAGGTTCACAAGATTATAATAACGACTAAAGCGTGATAGCCGAGTGGTACAAACGGTACCCTTCATGTGTGGATTATATATAGGGAACACCTAAAGTACTTCGAATTCGCAAAACACTAGGGGACTGGGGAGTGGAAGGAGGCTGTGCCCTGCTATGGGAGATTTTTTTTTTGTTAAGATCGGCAGACAGGCTGACGGTCTACTTGATGGTATGTGGCTACCGTCGCCTATAACACAAGCTACTTCAAAGCTGCCGCAAGTGCGCTGCCGACGTAGTAGGATTAAGGATAAGAGATTAGGAGTGCATAGGGAACTGGGCTCTGGCATTCCTTACTCACTCACCGAAACACAACAGCACACGTGCTGTTATTTCACGGTGGTCTTCTGTAAGGTGGGGTGGTTACTGCCGCCAGATGGTCTGCCCAAATGACTGCGAAAACGCAGTGTGCCCTGCCACTACTTTCCAAATCCAGACCAGAACCGAATTTGAAAAGTTCATTTTCAAAGTTGATCCAGCCGGGAATCGAACCCGGAAACCCTAGAACAGAGCGTTAAGGCAAGCACCCTAACCACTCATCCAACAGGCTCGTAATTAATTGATGCTGATAGAAAAGTACTTACTTCGCTCAACTTGACGACTCTGAAGCCATCCATGGCGGCTTGCAATGCGCAAATTGGATCTATTTCTGTCACGTACACCTGAAAACATTCATTATTCTATCAATTGTATAATTTATTTTTTTTACAAATTATATTACATACGGCTACAGTGAAAATTTGTGCTGCGTGCGTTACGCCCACAGAACAGATAAATAAAGATGGAATGATAATGAAGGGGGGTCGCGCGTGCCCCAATAGGGGATCGGACAGTAATCAGATTAAAATCTAAAATGTACTTAGTAAGAAAATATATAATTTTTTACGATTATTTATCGAATAATAATTTAATATAATTCATTTAAATATTTTTAAATGAAGAAATAAAATTTTATTATTTACATTATTTTTAATCTATACTGAAACACCTATCACAGTGCGTGACGTCATTTGTGGGCAATCATTGTCTTATTCCAATGCAGCTGTTTTGTTATGATATGACCACAAATGACGTTACGCGCTCTCAGATGAACTATCGTGGCGTTTTGGCGGCATTTTCAAACAAACAATATTAAAACATGATTTTGAGTACCTAAAAGGCTATAAATAAATAAAATAGTATTTTTTATGGGAATAAATATCCATGAAGATTAATTTTAAACACTTTCTGAAAATTTGTCCGATCCCCTATTACAACTCCTCTGCCACACACTATGCTCGTCGCACTGCTCGTCGCGCTGCTCGTCGCGATGTTGCCCTTCCTGTCCACACACTGCTCTAGGTCATTTGCCTTCCAACACAATGGATGTTGAAATTTCGGTAACTTTCGATCGTCTACAGATCTCATTCCTGATTCGATCTCGCAGTCTAACCCCGCGCACAGCCCTCTCCACAGCTCAATGGGCTTCTCACGAGGCTCATAGTAAGAGACCACGTTTCAGCGCCATATCATCACGATTGAACACTAGATAACTTTAAAGACGTGGATAAAATTACAAACAAACTTACAACACATCCGAGAGCTTTCAATGCTTGACAACACCCTTTGCCGACCTCCCCATAGCCGCATACCACAGACTGCTTTCCGCCGAACATAAGATCGGTGCTACGCTTTAGGGCGTCTATTATACTCTCACTGAAAAATAAAAAAGATTACCTCAGAAGACCACAACATTGTCAATACAGTATCACTTTGGAGCCTCTGGTGATGTTATTTTTACGGCTGGCCAAAGAACCTTCTCGAAGGAGGCATGGAACATTCCGATAGAAGAAGTAATGTTTACGCGATATTAGGTGACCACGCCCCTTTAAACAAGTGCAAAAGGAAATTGGTCTTTACGGTTACGACATAGGGTTCATATACCAGGAAGCTAAACACCATTTTAGAACCAATAAAATAACGGACGCACGATGTTTACTACTTTAAAACTAGACTAACGACTATCCAGACTGCCTTGGCGCGAATATAAAAAACGGGGACCGGCGCTCGAGGCGCCACTGTGCTACGGTACGCGATACGGAAGCTACAATTAATAGTTTTTGACATCTGCAACAGTGACTTAGCGACAATGAATGAATTAGCGACGACATCGACGAGTTTAACGGTATAATCGAAAAGTCTCGTGATATTTGGAAGAAATTTTGGTCTGAAAGAATAAATCAAAAAACCATTTCGAAAACACTCACCGACACGAGTACAAATTGTCGAATTTGGTTTTGGTCACCGAATCGTTGACGTTCATCGCTGGCACGCACAGTTTTCCCGCTTTGCTCAGTTGATATAGTCTGTGGACTCCTGTCACGCTTTCTTCCACAATACCTGAAAATTATTTTCAAGTCATGTAAAACAACTATCCTCCAAATGACATTGGGAAATTTACTATGGAAAAACTCCCCCAGGCGGACAAAGATTAAACATACCTTATTTTAAAGCTTGAGACCTCTAGCTATGTTTACCTAAAGCGCATTATTGCAGCACAAGGGATAATTGAGATGTGATGAATCTAAGTTGGAAATATTATTTTTTTAATGTTAAGCCACCTACCATCAAGTAGACTGTCAGCCTATCTGCTGATCTTAACATAAAAAAATAAGGTTTTTACTTAACGTAATTATTCATACAAGTATATTTTACCCTTAATCTGTTTAAAGGTGGTAGCGTGCTTCTTCAGCATCAAATGTGTGGCGTCGCCTCCGTCGTCGAGGATCATATTGGGAGTCCAGGTGGTCGTTGGTGTGCAGCACTGATCGATGCACCACCAGAAAGCTTCTTCGCTCTCACCTCGCCAAGCAAACACCGCGAACCCTGTACATAAAATCTCTTCACTTACTATACAAAAGTCACTTTAGGGGGGCACTCATTTGGGACAGCCAGTTTGGCGGCTGTAACCACCCCTTACAGAAGACCACAGTGAAATAACAGCATGTGTTCTGTCGTTTTTCAGTGGGATGCCAGAGCCCATTTTCCCTATCCCCCTTCCTATTCCCTTATCCTTAATCCTACTATGGTACACATTTTCTTCATACCACATTTACATAAAGCGGAAATCCCCATTTCTATAGAGTTTTTCTTTTTCTTTTAGAAATAGCCAAAATTAGTTTAAATTAGTTTATTAGTTTTAAGCACAGTAAAAAATTTATTTACAGCATAATTAGTTACCACTCCAATAATTTCTATGCAAATTCAATTTTGGCAATTCATTATTGATTATTTTTCTAAATTTTTCTAAGAATCGATTTACTCCTAAGAATCGATTTTGATGTAAGGCCGCCGGTGTGTAAATTTTATGAGGGGTAAAACTAATACAAACGTTAACTAAAAAGCGTTACGTTATCTGTCACTTTGACATTTGTGCGACAGCTTACGTGTGTATTCATGTTCCCTAATTCTATTCTCTGGGCTTATAAAAGCAAACGTTCGTAATCTTGTATGAAAAGTGTAGTCCGCGTTGAGGAACGAAACGATAGGGCGTTATAACCTGCCGGCGCAGCGACATCTGTCGTCGAACTATTTTAACTTGTAACGCGTAGTGACATCTGTGTATACCGAATGTATACACAGATGTCACACAGATACATGCGTGCGTCGGAGTTGACAGAATCACTTTTTTTTTCTAATCTTTAAAATACCCTGCCAGTAAACTTTACATAAATTCAAGAATTTTGTGTATAAATTTTAAAAAATCCTAGTTTCTCGCACTAGTGTGCACCAGTATACTCTTCCGTACTAGTGTGGAACTTTTGCGGCAAAATATAATATTCGGAGCTAATGAGGAAAAGTATAATTTTCGGAACTTTTTTTTTTTTTACTATAGACCAGCATTGCTCTTGACCAGCATCTATCCATATAGGAAGGATGAGGCCGAAGATGGAGCGAGCTCACCCAGAAGATGCCTATTCACTCGAACCTTGAAAAGATTTGGGTTATATGAGCTCGGAAATACAGACGCTGGCAGGGAGTTCCAATCCTTAGCAGTGCGCATCAAAAAAGATGTTTTAAAGAGCTTGGTCCGAATTAGAGGGATTTCGACAAGGTGAGGATGGTAACCAGCCGTACGTCTGCATGTCCGATAGAAGAAAGGGGAAGGCGGTATGATCTCATGCAGCTCTCGAGCACACTCTCCGAAGTACATCTTATAGAATACACACAGACACTATAATAAAGTATAATTTTCCGCACTAATGGAGAAAAGTAGGTACATACACTTTTCCGCAGTATCATGGGAAAACTTTTTTCCGCACTAGTGCAGAAAAATCCCTTAGTATTTGCACTAGTACTGAATATGTACAACTTTCAAATCGTGTTTACTGTCTTAGAAACTATGACATTGCCTACGTGTTCACCTGCGTGCGCCAGGGCCGCGGCCACCTCGTTCTGAGTGCTGTAAATATTGCAGGCCGCCCAACGCACTGTCGCGCCGAGAGCTGCCAGCGTTTCGATCAGAACGGCCGTCTGTGCGTTTATATGGGTGCATCCGACTATCTGAAATTCATTGCACAGAACCAATTAATATTATGCATTTATTGTACAACTTGTATTCGCCAGCGACCTGGTCTGCTTGGGATTCGACAAGCCAAATCAGCAAGCCCGTTAGTCGAATGGTTGAGGTGCCTGTTCGATTCCCGGCAGGGAAAACTTTGGAGATGAACCTTTCAGTAACTGGGGAGTAGTGGCAGAGCACACTGCGTTCAGCAGTCATTTGGGGAACCCGTCTGGCGGCAGTAATCGCCCGCTTACAAAAGACCACGTAAGGGATACTAGAGCCCGTTTCCCTATCCCTTCCTAACGTCTTATTCTTAATCCTACCATGATCACCAGCTCATTTGGAGCACCAGTGGCACTGCTTTTGTTATAGGCGACGGTATCCACCTACCATCAAGTGGGCCCTCAGCTTGTCTGCCGACCTTAACATTAAAAAAAAATACTATGTAAAGATGATTTTAATAATAATAATAATTATTATTATTATTAACACTCTTTATTTGTACTATAAACATAAAAAAGAATTTAAAAAAAAGAAAGAAGCAACAAGCAATAGTACAAAAGGCGACCTTATCGCTTTATAGCGACTTCTTCCAGGCAACCTTAGGGTAAGGAAAATTATATAAAAAATAAAACAATGTGGTAAATAAAAGTCATGGTAAGGTCATCGTAAACTGACATTCTAATAACTAAATACTATTTACATAAATTAAATATAATATTAATAACACAAATTAATAACATAGATTAATAAATATAATATAATAGAAGACAAACCTACATATTAAAATTAAACAAATAAAGTCGTCTTCAGTTTGACAGAAAATGTGTCTTGAGCGCTTTTTAGGGTTCCGTACGTCCGAATAAAAAAACGGAACCCTTATAGGATCACTCGCGAATAATTAAAAAAGAAATCATGATTGGCTTACCTTAGCATCTTTGAGCGGCTTATCTTCTTTAGCCCTGGCCCTCAACGCCATAATACCCGGCATTTCCTGCTCAGCGATTTCTATTTCTCTCCGACCGAAGGCGTGTTGTTCCACATTCCGAACGCAGTACGCTGGGTTAGGTTGTCCGGCTGCAATTGCTTTCTCGTGAGGTTGGACACCCTCGTCTTCGTCAGACGATGACCCTGGGAAGTTAAAGAAAAAATATTATCACACCGTATGCCATGTTGAATCCTGGCTTCTAACTGAAATGAAATATGCATACTTCAAAAGTGCTACGAACATTGCTGTGACACTAATAATGTGTCTTATAGTCCAGGAAATTTTACTAACAAATCAAAATTTGAGTGGGCATTTTTGATATAAATTTCTAGAAGCTATGAAATATTGATTAAACCCAGTAGAAGTATGAAAAAAAAAGTTTCCAAATTATACAAAAATAATAAATATAAAAAATAAGAATAAGGTAAGAATTAGAAAAAAGTTTCAGACAATTTTTTTTAATTTTACATAAAAATGAAAAAAATTATATATTTTTACAAATTATACAAAAATGGTAAGAATTAGAAAAAAAAAGTTTCAAACAAATTTTTTAATTTTACATAAAAATGAAAAAAATTATAATATTTTTCCAAATTTACAAAAATGGTAAGAATTAGAAAGAAAAACTTTCAATTTTTTTAATTATACATAAAAATGAAAAAAAAATTTTTTTTCCAAATTATACAAAAATGGTAAGAATTAGAAAAAAAAAAGTTTCAAACAAATTTTTTAATTTTACATAAAAATGAATAAAATCATTTTTTTTTTCAAATTTACAAAAATGGTAAGAATTAGAAAGAAAAACTTTCAATTTTTTTTTAATTATACATAAAAATGAAAAAAAAAATTTTTTTTCCAAATTATACAGAAATGGTAAGAATTAGAAAAAAAAGTTGCCGACAATTTTTTTTAATTTTACATAAAAATGTTCATATCACTTTTTTTTACAATTAAAATTAACAGAGTTAGGTTAGAAGATATAAGGGTTGATAGATACATTTAAAAAAAATCAACTACTAAATTAACATTTAATATCAAATCAACCCCTTTCTACCAAAAAGTTATTTTTCTTTCTTTTCTAATTCGTACAGTTTTCGTATATTTTGAAAAAAAAAATGCGGATAGCACTTGTGTTCTTAGGCGACGGTGGCCACCTACCATCTGGTGGACCGTCGGCTTGCCTGTCACACTTAATCATATAAAAAATATATAGCACTCTGTATAGCATCTACTATTACTTACAAAACTCACTCCTTCCAGACACGACCGAGTGACGCTTCTTGAGATCAGGTTTATCCCCGTCTAACATTTCTTTGGCGTTCTTTAGTATACCAGTTACGGACATTGTGAATTTAAATCGTTAATAATAAACTCAAGTCACGAACAGTGGTTGCTTTATGCGAACTCTAATATTTTTAAATACATATTACACAACTAGCTGAGCCCGCAATTTCGTACGCGTGGTATTCGGTATAGCGGGTAACTTTTTTATTTGTAAACCGACTGGAATCAAACAAATACTAAATGTTACGGGAAGCTTGCTACAATACATGAGTGAAAACCGCATTCAAATCGGACAAATATTCTAAAAACAATATTTTTTTTACAGGGGGAGACAAACCCTAAATACTAAAAATATCCATTGTTTAATGAAGATGTTACAAGAAATGGACAAGACAATTGCTTTGAAAAAAATATATATTATACTTAAACATGTGAAGAACCAATTGTATTAATTAGAATTTTCGTTAAAGTAATAGAAACTCCACAAAAAAAGTTAAAGTAATAGAACACAAGAAGAATTTGACCCTTATTGAAAATTCTCTCGAAAACGGCTTATTGCACGCATATGAATCCTGTACCTATTAATAAGTTAATATTAGATTTAAAAATTGTATTAATATAAATGTTTATTTTGTGTATTGTTCTAATGGTAAAAACACAAAAACACCTGTTGAATTGGATCCGCCGCCAGCGAGTTCTATAGTAAAAGTCATTTGCCTCAGTGAAGCCCTTAAGTGAAAACTTTTTTAGCGTAGCTGTGCGTTTTTGCGACGAGGAAAAAATGTTAAACTCGCGATCAAAAACATGATCGAAAATTCGTAAGACCAACTCAACTAGACCCCGGGCCCAGATATACGCCCAGATATATATCTGGGCCCGGGGTCTAGTTGAGTTGGCTGGACGTAATGTAGTATATATATATGGGTGTAGATAAAATGCAGTATATGGAGTAATCTCTCCGCAAGGTTGAAGTTTTGTGTTGCTAGGAGTGTTGGTGACCGTCGCCAGAGTGGCGTCCGGTAGCCACACAAGTGTTGACGTAGGTGGACGGTCGCCACTGAGTGGAGACTAGTCGCTATACTGATAATTAAAGCAATTCGTGCAAAATTATTCCTAACCATTCCAAAATATTTTTTAAAATATAACCATACCAAAATCCAAAATTTTTACGATTTTTTTATGTGTATAGATGTAAATGTGAAAAGTTTTTATGAAATTAGGAGAAAATTTTCCATTCATTTAATAAGATCTCGATTTGATTAGTAGATACGCTAGTAATATTATTTATTCTGCGGTATAGAGGCCTATAATTGACCATGTATGCAGTGAGTGAGTAAGGGATGCCAGAGCCCCCTTATCCTTAATCCTACTATGCAGCGCAATAGCAGCACCTGTGGTGTTACTTGTGTTGCAGGTGACAGCCAAGTGTCCACATAGGCGATGATGGTTGACGGTCCATCAAGTGGACCGTCCGTCAGCCTGTCTCTCAACCTTAACGTTAAAAAATAAAAGAAAGTTGTCATTGATTATGAATGTAGGTAAGAAGCAGAGGCAGCCACTTATCCAGTGAGCTATCGAAACGTAAGGCTACACAATTCACAAATTGAACACACCCAACGCCTTAACGCTCTGTTCTAGGGTCCCCGGATTCGATTCCCGGCAGGCCCGGGTCAACTTTGAAAAATGAACTTTTCAAATTTGTCTACGGTCTGAATCTGGAAAGTAGTGGCAGGGCAGACTGCGTTTCGCAGTCATTTGGGCAGCCCGTCTGGCGGCAGTAACCACCCCCTTACAGAAGACCACCGTGAAATAACAACACGTGTGCTTTTGTGTTCCGGTGAGTGAAGTAAGGGATGCCAGAGCATTTCCCAATCCCTCACCCTTAATCCTACTGTAGTCGGCAGCGCACTTGCAACAGCTTTGGCGTTGCTTGTGTCATAGGCGACGGTAGCCACCTACCATCAAATGGACCGTCAGCCTGTCTGCCGATCTTAAACTAAAAAACAGCAGACAATGCTCACAGTTGGAAATAACAGCGCAGGCATCGTATTACGAACGTGGTCATTGAGGCGTGCTATATTGAGGGTAGATTGAAAAGGTGCAATGCAACAAACGCCATACCGAAAACAATGGTACAGCCGACTTTAGTTATTGTTCTATTTTTAAAGTCTTGGAAATTATGAGAGACGGGCGAATCTAAGGGACTGAGCTATCACACCGTTGGGCTAAATCTCAAGAAACCTTGTCTTGCTCCAAGCTCTAGAGATAAGCAGATAGGCTGACGGTCCACAAGTAACACTACAATTGCTGCAAATGAGCTGCTGATCTCAGTAGGATTAAGGATGAGGAAGGAAATGAAAATTACTCGTTCACCGAAACACAAGAGCACAGACGCGGTTACTTCATGGTGGAGTTTGGTAAGGGGGTGGATACTGCCGCCAGACAAGCCGCCTTAGTAACTGCGAAACGCATTGCGCCCTGCCACCACTTGCCAGACCCAGACCAGAGGCAACCGTGAAAAGTTCATTTCCAAAGCACGCTCTCAAGGGAATCGAACCCGTCATACTTGACATGGTAAGTTGATAGTCTTGCTTGACGTCAAACGTTATATCGGCCAATTTGCATAACATCGCTATAAATTCTACCATGTGTTATTCTTATACTATATGTATAAACCACAGAGCAAGAATACTACTAGACACGGCAGTAATAAAATTCGTACCGCGCAATTTGGATTTGAAATGAACAATTTGAGACATTTTCCTAAAATCTGTCAAATACCCTTATTTGACAGATTTTAGGAAAATATCTCAAATTGTTCATTGGCGAAGAGTTCATTTTTATGCGGGACAATGCCAGGGCTCATACCGCAGGCATTGTAAATGAATACCTGAGCGAAGTCGGTATTACGGTTATGGCATAAAGAGTACTAGCGTACAGTATGGCCACTCCCTGCCTCCCGTTGAAAATGCCCCCACCCGCGCTCAGTTACCTCACAGTTACCGGCTGGCGCGGTGCGCAGAGCGGAGGCCACGTAAAATATTCAAATATTAAAATATTTTCACGTGGGCAATGAGATTTTGAAAAATATTTAACAAATTACATTATCCAACATACCTTGCGAATGCTTTCCGATTGAATATTTAAAAAAGCTTTTAATTCGTTTTCTCATATTATTATTTAACTAGCGACCCGCCCCCGGCTTCGCCCGGCGTGCAATTTTTATATACCCCAAAAACATTCCCCGTTTATCCCTCTTTCCATTAGCGAAAACCGAATTAAAATCGGTCTACCCGTTCACGCGTGATGCCGTGACCAGGAGAAATAGGGATTCATTTTTATATATAAGATATATATTTAAATCGAAATTTTAGAGACAAGTAATTTCGCAAGAAGATTTTTAATGTCACTCATTTGTGATAAATTTAGCGTTTCAAAATTATACTATATTTTGTTGCACATTTTATAAATTTTGTTCTGAATATTAAACAATAAAATTACAAGCATGAAATTTTATTTTCCTTCGACTATCCCTTTATTTGCCTTAGGTATAAGAGGCTAATGGCAAAGATTCAGTTTTCCGTTGGCTGTACATAATAATAATAATACTTTCTTTTATTAAAACTGATTCATTTTTCTTTCTTTCTAGCTACTATTATAATAAGAGAAAGTTAAAGTCAAACCACAGGTTTTTTTGGCCACTTTATTAGTATTTTCATTTTATAATCCTCACGTACCCACAAACTTTCGCGTTTATAATATTAGTAGGATAATTAGGTAAATAATGATACTTATTAAAAATAAAATAGTTTAATAAGCACAATTAATTACAAGCACACAAAATTAATTCGAGGCCGCTATTACAAGGTCATCTCATATTGCCGCACATTGCGTTCCCGATTCGCGAATGCACTACGAATAAATTAAGGGGGAGACAAACGCTAAATACTAAAAATATCCATTGTTTAATGAAAATGTTACAAGAAATGGACAAGACAATTGCTTTGAAAAAAATATATATTATACTTAAACATGTGAAGAACCAATTGTATCAATTAGAATTTTCGTTAAAGTAATAGAAACTCCACAAAAAAACTTAGAACACAAGAAGAATTTGACCTTTATTGAAAATTCTCTCGAAAGCGGCTTATTGCACGCATATGAATCCTGTACCTATTAATAAGTTGATATCAGATTAAAAAATTGTATTGATAAAAAAAAAATTGTGTAATGTTCTAATGGTAAAAACAAAAAAACACAATTTCTAGGCCCGTTGAATTGGATCCGCCGCCAGCGAGTTCTGTAGTAAATGTCATTTGCCTCAGTGAATCCCTTAAGGATGAACTAGTCGCGGGCTCGAAGTCACGCGTGGGCGCGGCCAAAAAGCACGCTGTCTCACCTAGCATCGTGTCCGACAGAGATTATTGAGTGAAATGCACGATAATTCACAGTGGAGTAAAACCCCCCCGAAATTTGTATTGAAAAGTATCGACTAGTTCAACCTTAAGGCAAAATGGCGGCAACCCTAGCATGTCTTATCTCACTCACACAAGCATGGTATGCGTTCACCTACACGAGCTTACTGTGTGCGTAGCAACGCGTTTGTTTCATACATTTTATCGCAAGAAGCCCGGATATGAATCCCATAGAACAACACCTATGGGATGAGTTGAAGAGACGAGTCAGAGCGACAGATCGTGCTCCGGAGACTCTTGGCCAGCTTAAAGCAGCTATGCAAGAAGAGTGGGATAACATCCCACAACACAAGATTGTGCCTCTCATGCGTTCCACGAAGAACCGCATGGAATACGAGATACTTAATTTAAACTTAATTTTTTTAAATTTTTTCAACTATTTAACTTAATTTTTTCAACTATTTTAAACTTAATTTTTTTAAATAAAAAAAAAATCTGTATAGTATTTAGCGCATTAAAAGAGCAGTCATTAAACAATAGTGGCCGGGGTCACTGCGTTTCGTAGTCATTTGGGCAGCCCGTCTGGCGGCAGTGATCACCCCCATACAGAAGACCACCGTGAAATAACAGCACTGAGTGAGAAAGGGATGCCAGACTCCATTTCCCTATCCCTTCCCAATCTTTTATCCTTAGTCCTACTGTAGTCGGCAGCGCACTTGCAGCAGTTGTGGCGTTGTTTGTGTTATTGTGTTATAGGCGACAGTAGCCACCTACCATCAAGTGGACCGTCAACAAAAACCAATAAAAACAGCCAGTGGAACGTTGCAAATTGTTCGCGATTGACCAATTTATATTCCAAGTAATTATAACTTCACCGGCTAGTTCACCAAACTCCTCTCGAAACGCTATTATAAGGTTACTGATTATTTAAGTGACAATGAAGCCTGGAATTAAAGCCTTGATTCGGAGCTCATACTATGCTTAGTATTGTATATTATTTACCTTAGGTATTAAGTGTATGATTATAATTATTGTAATTTTTTTATATTGTAAAGATGACAAAAAGAATAGTATCCTGAGTTTCTTTCGGGGTTTCTTCTCAGGATCGTCATCTTGGCTTTTTTTCCGAAACCCTGGTAAATTTAAATTTAACTGGTAATTCCAAATGACGATCATAAAAGTTTCTTGGAGAATCCTAATTGATAAATAAATATTTTGATTTTGATTTGATTTTGAGTGTATAATATCACGGGTTTTAAAATAACCTTGCAACATATAATATAAAAATATATTGTATAAAAACTGGGTCCCGATTGCATGAAACCGTCCTTGCTGTTACGAGTACTGGTCATCAGTATCGTGCCTATTTTAATCTAGATTTTTATTAACAATCTACACTGTAAATTATATTGCATAGAGGGAAAAAAATTGATTTTTCGTATATATGTTCAACTTTTATCAAAAATTCTGTCACCCATAGAAAGCTATATTGCCAGGGAGTAATATGGGCTGCATTTTTTTTAAAATGTTATATCGGCAGACGGACTGACGATCCCCTTGATGGTAGGTGGCCCCATCCAACGGGCTCTTCAAATTAGCGACCCGCTAGCGGCTTCGCACGGGTGCGATTTTTTCTGCAAATTATATATTTAATAAAAAACCTTCCTCGTTTAACGCTCTTTCCATTAGTAAAAACCGCATCAAAATCCATTGCGTCGTTTATAAGGAGTTAGATAACATACAGACAGACAGACGCGGGCAGCGACTTCAATTTACACTATGATTTTATTTATACATATAAACAATTTGTACACGTTGTACTTATGTTACATTGGTCAAAAAAATACTTTTTAGAACTTTAATCTGTCTGTGCGTTTGTGCACGCTAATCTCAGAAACGCTTAACCGATTCGAATGCGGTTTTCACCGATGTATTGTAGCAAGCTTCCCGTAACATTTAGTGTTTGTTTCGTTCCAATCGGTTTACAAACAAAAAAGTTACATGCTATACCGAATACCACGCGAACGTAGTTGCGGGCTCATCTAGTGTATACATAATATTCAGAATAACTAGGTATGTATTTTATTCTAAACTAGCGGCCCGCCCCCGGCTTCGCCCGGCGTGCAATTTTTATATACCCTAAAACATTCCCCGTTTATCCCTCTTTCCGTTAGCGAAAACCGAATTAAAATCGGTCTACCCGTTCGCGCGTGATGCCGTGACCAGGAGAAATAGGGATTCATTTTTATATATAAGACTAGCGGCCCGCCCCCGGCTTCGCCCGGCGTGCAATTTTTATATACCCTAAAACATTCCCCGTTTATCCCTCTTTCCGTTAGCGAAAACCGAATTAAAATCGGTCTATCCGTTCACGCGTGATGCCGTGACCAGTGGCTCTAGCATGAGTTTACGATACTACACTCGCTAGCGAGAGCGTAAAACATTTATATGGAAAATTGATAATTTGACATTGACAGTTCACGATTTCCCATACAAAAGTTTTACGTTCTCGCTAGCGAGTGTAGTAATGGTGTAGTATCGTAAACTCATACTAGAGCCTCAGGAGAAATGGGGATTCATTTTTATATATAGAGAAGATTACATATCAGCAAACACCGCAAGTAACCACATGTAAACAAACTATTTATAAAGCGCACGTGCGTGGAATGACTCCAACGTGCATTTATGGCGAATAGGAATAATTTGATAATTCATTTTCATTATGTTTTCCAAGTACTCGAGTCAAATATCAGACGGACGAGTAGGTACAGCTCTGCGATTTAATGTGGTGTAAACTTTTTTTTTCATGCAAAGGTTGGCAGACGAGCTGACAGTTTTTGAGTTTATTCATTACAAACATACATACAAATCTTTTCTCTTTATAATATTAGTATGGATGTTAAGGTCGGCAGACAGGCTGACGGTCCACTCGATGGTAGGTGGCTACCGTCGCCTATAACACAAGCAACGCTAAAGCTGCTGCAAGCACGCTGCCGACTACAGTAGGATTAAGGATGAGGGATTGGGAAATGGGCTCTGGCATCCCTTACTTCACTCACTGGAACACTAAAGCACACGTGCTGTTATTTCACGGTGGTCTTCTGTAAGGGGGTGGTTACTGCCGCCAGACGGGCTGCCCAAATGACTGCGAAAACGCAGTGTGCCCTGCCACTACTTTCCAAATCCAGACCAGAGCCAAGTTTGAAAAGTTGATTTTTCAAAGTTGACCCTGCCGGGAATCGAACCCGGGAACCCTAGAACAGAGCGTTAAGGCAAGCACCCTAACCACTCATCCAATTAAATTCTAATTGTATGTTGGATTCCCCTATCTATAATCCCTTATCCTTAATCCTACTGCAGTCGGCAGCGCACTTGCAGCAGCTTTGGCGTTGCTTGTGTTATAGGCGACGGTAGCCACCTACCATCAAGTGGACCGTCAGCCTGTCTGCCGACCTTAACATAAAAAAAATTTAAATATTTAAGGCCTTATATGAATTAAACGTTAATTAGCCATCAATTAGATTGTCAGCCTGTCTGCCGTTCTTAGCATTAAAAAAAGTTAGACGCCACGTTTCAGTGCCATTTTTCATCGCTGGTAACACATACTGGTCCAAAACTTTTCTTCTGAGACGCCGACGAAGTTTAGACACGAAGTTGTCTCGGAGTTTCCCGAACTTAATATACACACAATATACACAAATACTACACGTTTATTAGAAGCTAACACAAAACAGACAATGACGAAAAACAAACAAGCCACGCGCTATCCGGTGTTACCAGTACGTAAAACAATTCAAACCGCAACACCTAAAACGTTTAAAACCACATTTAAAACTTTTTACTGCCCATAAAAAAAAACACAATCGACATATCGATTCACAACACTAGCGTAATAGAACGACACATGTACCGCACTGCGTTTTTAGAAACGTACTCGATAAACATTTTAAAATTCGAATTTGGAATACGGCCTACTCCGACAACGCGCTCCGGTTGTGTGACCAACAACTAACACTTGATCCACAATCGCAACACTAGCTAGAATAATGTGGAATGGACATTCCATCCTAATATCTATACTAATATTATAAAGCTTAAGAGTTTGTTTGTTTGAAGGCGCTAATCTCGGAAACTACTGGTTCGAATTGAAAAATTCTTTTTGTGTTGAATAGTCCTTTTATCGAGGAAGGCTATATAGGCTATATAACATCACGCTACGATAAATAGTATTATATATAAGCAGAGTCCAGTACCGCGCGCCCCATGCGCACGCCGCCGCCGCCGCCGTATGGGTCGCAGCGAAGCGTGGCAGAGTTCAGCTAATTATAAATAAAAGCGAAAGTGAGCTTGTTCGTTACGCTGTCTCATCATTTGCGTCATCAGGGATATAGAAAAGGACACAGGGCACCTTTATCCAGAAAAGTAATGGTCCCGATGAACCATTTAAAAATTAAAACTTATGAAAGTGTCAAATCGCAATAAATTTAACAATGAAAAATTATATAAAATAAAAAAAAATGGCTCTCGGTAACTATATTTTTTTTTTATTAGATCAGGGTAGCGCTTGACCACTATCTCACCTGATGTGAGGTGCAGATGTGGCCGAAGGTGGACCACGCTTACCCAGTAAATGCCCATTTACCCTGGTTTTGAAGACCCCGAGGTTGTAGTTCTGTGGGAACACAGACGCATCGTTTAATCACCGTTATATCACCGTTTAATTAATGAAGAATATATAATTAAAGAGCTTTTTTTATAACCTTCGATGTATTTATTTAAAGATCGACAGGCAGACCAACATTCCACTGTGCCGACCTCAGTAGGATTAAGAATAGGTAATTAGGAAGATTAAGAATAGACTCTGGCATCCGTTATTCACTCACCGAAACACAACAGCACACGTGCTGTTATTTCACGGTGTTTTTCTGTAACAGGACGGTTACTGCCTACAGACGGCTACCCAATTTATGAAATGCAGTGTGCCTTGTCACTACTAATATAACTGACTTGCGGGAATTGAACCCGGGACCCATAAGTCAATGCGCTAACGCAAGTATCACTCCACCAATGGGCTCATATTACTCTTCAATCACTAGTAATGATTGAACTGAATAATGATAATTCAAATGACAATAAATCAAAAGACGTATCCACATTAAGACAACCCTAATGCAGTACAGGTCTGCAGAAAATTGATTTGCTCAACGAACTCACGTAAGCACTGGCCAGTTGAGTTGGAATGCGTTCCATTTTTAAAAATATCTTTGATTACAATGACGTTACTCGAAACGATTGCAGTGTATAATGTGGAATATTCTCCAGCTCCTCTTACGATTGGCCGTGACTGCGCACGGGGAAAATTGACCTAAAGGTCTACTTTTAGCCTAACTATTTAGCACTGTTGTTTAGGATATATAATATATGCTTGTGTTTAGAATTAGTTATTGTTTGGGACAGTGTACATTGCGCCTATTGGTTTCGAGAAGGCAATTATCTTTTGAAACACGTACAACGTACATTTAATTATTATGTAAGGTATTTGTATTTATTGCGTGTCATCTACCCTTTTAATGAATTATTATTATATCAATCAATCATCGACTGAACAAAGTTGTTTAATTTTTGCTACGAAAATTAAAAAGCCTTAAAAGCCTCAACATCCCGTACATGGTCCTTCGAGCCGGATATTCACCTGCACCAGTGGTTACAGTGAGGCGGTCTAAATAAAAGGAACATTAAAAGTGTTTGTGTAATATAGATTTATAAGATTTCACCCAACACTCTGATCAGGTTGTAATTTTAAATTATTTAGACATTATTAAGGTTAGTACCAAGCACATTTGTTAATATCTACTTAATTATATCGCATTAGATTGAAAATATCATTTTAAACAATAGATAGTAACGTATTATGTAAAAATACAGCAACTATAAGTTGCATTATTCATTATCTCATTGTTAATTTTTAATCTTATTTATTTTGCTTGTAACAGTAATTTCTTGTATTTTAGATATAAAAGTGCATTTTTAGGTACACATCGTAATCGGATAACAAGTAAACAACCAATTTTTTGTCATAGTAACTTACCATTTAAATGGAATGTTCAGTCGTGTTTACGTTTGTCATATTTACCTTTGTTAATCTATTCCTTGTATAAATTCCAGGTCTGCGATACTCGTCTCCTAAAATGGCTGATATCAAAGAACTCAGAAAGAAACGGAGCACTTATAAAGGACGTTTAACTATATTTAATACTTACCTGTCCACGCTGGAAGTTTCTAAGTTAGCATCATACCAGGTAATCGAATTGCAATTACGTGTTGACAGATTAGATAGTTTATTTAACGAGTTTGAGGAGACACAGACACAAATAGAGTGTACGTCAGACCTGGAATCTGAGTTAGAAGAGAGAACCGCAATAGAAAGTCAGTATTTTACTTTAGTCGCTAAAGCAAAAGACATTTTAAAAAAGTATTCTAAGGCTGAAAGAGAAAATGATGATAGCTTAAGTCGTAGTACAGGGTGTAATCGCCAGGTCGTCAAGCTTCCCACCATTCAGTTGCCTAAGTTCAGTGGGTCTTATGAGAACTGGCTCGAGTTCCGAGATACCTTTGCGAGCCTCGTGCATGGCTGTGACGACATAGACGAAATTAACAAATTTCATTATCTTCGATCGTCTCTGGAGGGTTCGGCCGCTGTCGTTATTCAATCTATCGAGTTCTCCGCTCAAAACTATAGTGTAGCATGGCAACTGCTGTGTGAAAGGTTTGATAACAAACGTCTTCTTATACAAAATCATATTTCTTCATTATTTAAACTCGAACAATTAAGTAAGGAGTCTTCAGTATCGTTAAAACGTATGTTAGACCAGATAAATAAAAACTTACGCCGGTCGCTTAAATTATTGGGTGAACCTGTGGACTACTGGGATACTATATTAATTTATATTATTAGTCACAAGTTAGATAGCCAAACATTCCGTGAGTGGGAAGAATATAAAGGAAATCTTGACAGAAATATTCAAATTAAATTTAATAAATTTACAGAATTTATTAGAAACCATGCTGACTTACTAGAAACAATAGAAGTATCTCGTCACAATTCAACTTCTCCATATAATATCCAAAGGTCAAATTCCAAAATGAAGGCCTTGGTCACACTGAATAATAATAATCCTCCTTCCCATTCATGTCAAAAATGTAATGGTGATCACAAACTTAATATGTGCCCACAATTTCTAGCTTTATCTAATAAGGAAAGACAGACACTTTTACCGAACTATAAAGTCTGTTATAATTGCTTTAATAGTGGTCATTACGCTAACCGTTGTAAGAAAAACGGGTGCAAAGTCTGCAAGCGTAAACATCATACCTTAATACATGTTACAGACTTTAAACCGAGAACAGGTGATTCCACTGATTGCAATGAAGTCAAGGTCAAGTGTTCCCCTCCCCTCGCGGGTGACAGTGCGCAACAGGTGGCGCTCTCGGCAAATGTCTCGTGTACGCAGACAAGTAGCTCCGGCAATGTCCTGTTGTCGACTGCGTTAATTAAGTGTTATGATAATAATAATAGCCAGCATGTCGCGCGCGCTCTCCTAGACTCGGGTAGCTCATCATGTATTATAACACAAAAATTGTATAATAAACTAAACTTACCATTTATTAATGTAAACAAGTCCATACAAGGAATTAATAATTCGTTGACGCCTGTAGGAAAAATGTGTAATATTCGCATTGAGTCGTTGAATGAAAGTTACTCAACTGATCTTAAATGTTTTGTTTTGCCCACAATAACTGATAATGTGCCGGCTCAGTCAGTTGACTTAAGTAACATTAATATCCCGTCAGATATATATCTAGCTGATCCAAACTTTCACACACCTGCTGAAATTGATTTAATAATAGGGGCTGACGTGTTTTGGAATTTATTGGAAACGGGAAAAATTTCATTAGGCATTGGAAAACCTACACTTTGTCAAACCAAACTTGGTTGGCTTGTTTGTGGCTCATTTAAGTGTGACTATAAGTTCACTTCAACCGCATTTATAAAATGCAATTTTTGTAGTATTCAGTCTCAGAACTCTTCATTTTATTCAGACTTTGATGATATTCAGAAACAGCTCACTAAGTTCTGGCAATTAGAGGAAATTAATCAGTCACCAGTTTATTCCGACGAAGAAAAACAATGTGAAGAATATTTTATTAATAGTACAACTCGCTCAGAGAATGGTCGCTTCATTGTTAGAATACCGTTGAGGGAGTCTTCAGGGGTGTTGGGCGAGTCACTACAGCGAGCAAAACGTTGCTTTCTTTCATTAGAAAATAGAAATCAGAAGCAACCTTCATTTAATAAAATGTACAAAGATTTTATGGCTGAATATATTTCATTGGGTCACATGTCTGAGTGCAATATTGATACAGTTAAAAAACCGTACTTCATTCCTCATCACGGTGTGCTGCGTGAAAGTAGTTCCACTACCAAATTACGCGTAGTATTCAACGCCAGTGCCCCTACCACCACTGGAATTTCTTTTAATGGTATTCAAATGGTAGGACCCACAGTTCAACACGAATTAATTTCAATTCTTATCCGATTTCGGCTTCATAAATACGTTCTCTCTGCAGACGTGGAGAAAATGTACCGACAAGTGTCTGTGCATACGTCAGATCGTCACCTGCAACAAATCATCTGGCGTAATGATCCGTCCAGTCCTCTCAAGGCATATCAACTTAACACGGTAACTTATGGCACCGCCAGCGCCCCCTACCTTGCGACAAGATGCCTCAAACAAATTGGCCTTGACTGTTGCGATCCGGAGGTGGCAGAAGTAATCCTGCACGACTTTTATGTCGATGACCTTTTGACCGGTGCAGATCAGATTGATTTTGCTCATAAGTTACGCGATGACGTTACTGCAGCTCTTGCCTCTGCTTGCTTTCCCTTAAGAAAATGGAGATCCAATGAGCCAGCTTTATTGCCTGATGGTTCCTCCCAGTCATCATTCGATTTGAATATTGGAGGAACTGATCCTAATAAAACATTAGGACTAAACTGGCAGACGAATGCGGACGAACTGTGTTTTCCTATAAGCGTCTCCACCAATGTTGGTTATACAAAACGTGACATGCTTTCAGTCATCGCTCAAATCTTTGACCCGTTAGGTTTGCTAGCGCCGTGTGTCATACTTATGAAATGTTTATTGCAAAGGTTGTGGTTAGAAAAGCTTTCCTGGGATGAGCAACTCCCAAATAATGTTAGTAAAACATGGACCAACATAATTAATTCATTGCCATCACTTAATGATCTCAGAGTTCCACGCCGTGTTGTGTTGGATTCTTATAAGTCTCTGGAGCTTCATATGTTCACTGACGCGTCGGAGCGAGCTTACGGTGCATGCTTATATGCTCGATGTGTTCATGAGAGCGGTGTTGTGTCGGTGCGATTACTCATAGCTAAAAGTCGTGTTGCACCTATCAAATCAACAACAATACCACGACTTGAACTATGCGCAGCTCTAATCGGAGCACGTCTTTACGAGAAGGTCATCCGCTCTTTCCGAGCTCAAGTGTCAGGCGTCACATTCTGGACAGACTCCATGATTGTTCTAGGTTGGTTGAAAATGTTGCCTACTAAACTACATACGTTTGTGCGCAATCGTGTAGCTGAGATTTTGGAAACAACTGGTTCATATATATGGCGACACGTGCCAACTAGTGAGAATCCAGCAGATTTGATATCTCGCGGTGTGGATGCTGGAACTATGCAGTCACTAGATATGTGGTGGTGTGGTCCATTGTTTTTACAGCGGGAAAGTTCATCTTGGCCTTGCATTCCTGGACATACTGAAACGCTTCCAGAGACAAAAGATGTCTCATTTCATGCTGTAGAAATTGAAAATAATAAATTTATAGATTTTGAGCGTTTCTCAAACGTAATAAGACTGCAACGCGGTGTAGCTTATATGCTTAGATTTATAAAATTATGCAAAAGACAGACTATTATGCATTCTTATTTAAGCAATGAGGAACTACAGGAGGCTCTCAATTGTATTATTATTCAGTCGCAAAAGGAATCTTTTCCTGAATATCTCCTTTTATCTAATAATAAAAAATTACCTCATAAAAGTTCTCTTTTAAAGCTGAATCCATTTCTCGATGACAACAATGTAATGCGAGTTGGCGGTCGTTTGTTAAATTCTAATTTTTCTTTTGATAAAAAACATCCAGTTATTATACAGTCCACTCATCACTTTACAAAATTGATATTTAGATTCCAACATTTAAAATTAATGCATGCAGGACCGCAATTGTTGTTGTCAACAATCAGAGATTTATATTGGCCAATGGGCGGGCGTAACTTGGCCAAATTTACTTACCGTCAGTGTGTACTATGTAGACGTATGAAAGGAGCGACAGTCATTCCGCAGATGGGTAATTTACCTGTAGATCGGGTAACGTCAGCGGCCTATCCCTTTCAAAACGTAGGTGTTGATTACGCGGGTCCTCTAAATTGTACTAGTCGTCAGGGTCGTGGATGCAGGCTAGTAAAGGTGTATATAGTTATTTTCATATGTTTTGCAACGAAGGCAATCCATTTAGAATTGGTGGGAGACATGACGAGCAGTAACTATTTACAAGCCCTGAAACGATTCGTCTCTCGCAGAGGAAAGCCATGTAACTTATATTCCGACAATGGAACGTCATTCGTAGGTGCCTATAATGAGCTGTCTACATTTCTTAAAAGTAATTGCAGTTCCATTGCTGAACATGTTGCTAATGATGGAATAGCCTTCCACTTTATTCCGTCGTATGCTCCTCACTTTGGTGGCCTTTGGGAGGCGGGTGTCAAATCGACCAAATATCATTTAAATCGAGTGTTGGGCAATTGTCATTTAACTTACGAAGAACTTAACACAACACTTATTCAAATAGAAGCCATACTCAACTCTCGACCCCTCACACCACTCTCGGCAAGTCCGGAAGACCTGACTCCACTCACTCCTGGTCATTTTACAATAGGAAGACCCCTCACTTCTCTGCCTGTTAAGGATCTACGAGAACACTCTGTGAACTACCTGACACGCCATCAAAGGATAGAACAATTGCGGCAGCACTTTTGGTCCCGATGGAGTAAGGAATATATCTCCGAGCTTCAACAACGCGTTAAATGGCATACAAATAAAGATAGCTTACAACTGAACAGCCTTGTTGTAATCAAGGAGGATAATATGCCACCCTTAAAGTGGAAATTGGGACGTGTTACTGCTCTTTACCCTGGCAAAGATGGAATTGGCAGAGTGGCAGATATTAAGACTGCAACGGGTTGTATTAGGCGTGCATTTTCAAGGATCTGTCCTCTACTTGAACCTGAGGATTCTGGTTGAAAGGCGAGCTTCCAACGGCCGGGGGCATGTTTAGGATATATAATATATGCTTGTGTTTAGAATTAGTTATTGTTTGGGACAGTGTACATTGCGCCTATTGGTTTCGAGAAGGCAATTATCTTTTGAAACACGTACAACGTACATTTAATTATTATGTAAGGTATTTGTATTTATTGCGTGTCATCTACCCTTTTAATGAATTATTATTATATCAATCAATCATCGACTGAACAAAGTTGTTTAATTTTTGCTACGAAAATTAAAAAGCCTTAAAAGCCTCAACATCCCGTACAACTGTGCATACCGCAATAATAACCTGGGCAGCCCGATTGGCGACAGTAACCAACCCCTTAGAGAAAACCATTTTGTTGTTTTGCTTTTCGGTGAGTGAATGGACACCGGAATCCATCCCCTCTCCTGACAAGCTGACGGTCCACTTGATGGTAGGTGGCTACTGTCGCCTATAACACAATAACACAACTGCTGCAAGTGCGCTGCCGACTACAGTAGGACTAAGGATAAAAGATCGGGAAGGGATAGGGAAATGGAGTCTGGCATCCCTTTCTCACTCGGTGCTGTTATTTCACGGTGGTCTTCTGTAAGGGGGTGATCACTGCCGCCAGACGGGCTGCCGAAATTACTGCGAAACAGCCAACTTTTTCAGATCCAGACCAAAGCCAAATTTGAAAAGTTGACCATGCCGGAAATCGAACCCGGGAAGCCTAGAACAGAGCGTTAAGGCAAGCATCCAAACCACTCATCCAAAGGGGTCATCGTCGTCATTTTTTGGATGTCCTGAAAGGGGTCCTATGTCCATTTCTGTTTCCCTGGTACAAACAACAAACCCACTTTCGCATATTAAGGTTGATTAAAAAATAATTAAATAATTAAATTTACTTATAAATTGTGAATGCAATTAAAATTGGGTACAGGTGGCAAGGGAACCAACATGCTGGCTACATTACCTCTCTGAATTGCCATACTCAATCGCTGATCAGCCCTTTCGATCAAGCGCTTGGAGACATCTTCGATAAGGCCAAGCGCCTCGGGACCACAAGAGCTCAGCATTACAAAACCAACTACTTAATTAAGGAACACGGGCCGAGATTTGAACCTAGAGTTGTAGGGCTGTGGTGGCTGAGCAAATTTCGCAGTTATTTGGGCAGCACGTCTGACGGCATTACTCACCCCATAAGTAAAGAATGCCAGAACCCATTTCCCTATCCCATCCCTTACCCTTAATCTTACTTTCCTCGGCAGCGCATCAATTGCCACCTAACATCAAGTGGATCGTCAGCCTATATGAAGACCTTTACATTAAAAAAAAAACGGGACAAGTTCAAGTTGGACTCGCGTGAAGAGGGTTCCGTACGATGTTACCTATTCCCGCAATATTGAGTGATTTAACATGTTATTTTAATATCATGCACTTCTTATAGGTTTTCCTACAATCAATAAATAGAAAACTAATTTCTGTATTTTTTCAAAATTTTAGGTTTAGTTTCGGAGATAAGGGCGGGGGGATGGTCGGACAGACGGTGATCCTATTACAAAAAGGTTCTTTTTTTTATTCGGACGTACGGAACCCTAAAAAAGACGCTGAGCTACACAGTTGGATCGGTTTATCGACTGGTTATCCGCTGGGAGATGTCATCATCATTGAGGAATAAATTCGATACAGCCTCTCATCATGTGATCGCGCTTGCGTAATATGATAATTAAAATAATTAGTTAATAACCGGGTCACGGCAAATACTAACTACATTGTAACGCCGTGTATCCGAGTTTGTCGCGTTTCTGTTAATGCCAAGACCAAGTTAATTGAAAGTAAATGGTAGGAATATGACGCAATCTATTGGAGATGTTAGACGATCGGTGTTTTAAAACTATAAATATTTCTTAAGGTCCGTTTATATCTTGAGGAAGAAGCCGGCCTCGCTTCCCTCAGGCGGTTGGGCAGGAGAAGGCGGGCATACCAAGCCCGTCTTTTAATGTCCTAGGGGACCTGCGCACATAGTTGGCTAGCTGTGTGTGCCTGCACAAGGTTCCCCCCCGTCTGGGGATTGCTCCGGTGTCTCCGGTCAATCCCCCATTGGAGTTAGTCTAGCCAGCAACGGTTAGGCTGCCCTGGGGTGGATCAGAGTTGTTGCCTCGGCAGAGCCCGATCCGTCCGCTCAAAGGGCAAGGAGACACCGGGGAGTTTTAGTGGGTATTCCCAGTGCCGCTATGGTCAGATGCTGGGCGACCCCCACATACTCCTACCGACTAGCCAGCAATAGGAAATCTGTAAGCGGAAAAGGTCCGTTTATATCTTAAGACAACGAACGTATCAGACACGTGCCGTCTCAGACACCGTCAGACACAGTTTATTTACATGTAGCGTACCAGAAACGTGCCAGACAAAACAGGCAAGTGCACGATTCCGATTCTGGTACACATGCCTTCAGGCACGTTTTGGCTCAAGACAAAACATTATCTCCGTGAATGGCGTCCGTGCGCGGACAGTGTCTGATGGCGTCTGACACGTTACGCTAGATATGAATAAATTCTTACATATTATATAAAATAACATTATTTTGTCTGACACGCTCTACGTGTCTGGTACGTTCGTTGTCTGAAGATATAAACGGACCTTTATAAATTGACAACCCTGTTGGTAGAGTGGTTGAGGTGCTTGCCTTATCGCTCCCCCCGGTAGGGCTAACTTTGGAACTTACGTGTTACCCAGTACACAGAGTTAGACAGAGTTACACAGAGTTAGAGAGTAGACACAGTTAGACAGAGCAAGTGGACTTTTGTGACTTTTCTTAGGATAAGCACTTAAGTGTCTATCGAGTGTTACAAAACCGGTGGGGGTATTTTTTCAACCAGGCTGAGATACCAGGAGGTCGCGACCCCACTGTCGGGGGGTACGCCAGAAGCCATGAGAAAAAAAATCAATAAAGTTTAAAAAGATAGATCTATTAAAAAAATGTTAACAAAAGGATTTTCTAATACGTAAACGTTTGTATTTTAATACAAACAAATTAACGAAAAAAATTATATGAATGACTCGTCCATCTTAATGCGAAGGATAAGATTATCAATTTCTCCCACATCCCTTTTTGTAACAATTAAATAACTTTCCAAATTTAAGCGATTTCTTTGCTTACTTTTTATTTGGGCCATCGATGAAAATGTCAACTAACATAAATACGAGGTGACAAAGAGAATTAACTAAACACATTCTGTTTTTCTTTTTTTTTTTAATTACTTACTTAATTATGTATTTATAATCGAATCCTCACCTAATCAACAACAAACGCATAAAGATGTTGTATGGATTAAATAAATATTTGTAACATAACATACCTACATGAAAAAAGCGAAGGGTCGGGGGGTCACGAAATATTTTTTCATACTAAGGGGGTCGCGTCATGAAAAAGAATGAAAAACACTCTAGACTATTGACTTGCCGACCAACCTTTAAATATAAAAAAAATTGTATGTACATCTATTTATTCTACCAATGAATATTTCATGTGATAAAACAAATGGCATTTATTATCATACACATTATGGTAATCGTTAGCAATAGAATCTCCATAAATAGAGGAATTCCAAAAGTTTCCAGACAAAATATTAGGGATGGCATTTAAAATCAAAGCATTGATCAATTTGATGAGCCCATTGGTCGAGTGTTTTTTATTTTTTTCACCCCTAAGGTTTCAAATTTTTATTTTTTACTAGCGGCCCGCCCGCGACTTCGCCCGGCGTGCAATTTTTATATACCCTAAAACATTCCCCGCGCATCCCTCTTTCCATTAGCGAAAACCGAATTAAAATCGGTCTACCCGTTCACGCGTGATGCCGTGACCAGGAGAAATAGGGATTCATTTTTATATATGTATAAGAAGAAAGATATGTTATTATATTTTCCTGTGGACTAGATTTCTTATTTTATCCCTATTTTTTTAGGATAAAGCAGGCTGATTGTCAATGGAGGGTGGCTACAATATACTTAGGCACACAAATAAAACCAGGGGTGATAGCAATGACCTACAATAGGATAATTAGACATACATATTATACATAAAATCTCTAACAACTCCTGTGAATATTGTTATCAATTTATTCTAACTTAAAGGAGCCTTTTGGCTTGACCATGAACAGTCTGACTTATGTACCTCATTTTTAAGCAGTTTATAATATTTTTTTTTGTAGTTATTTTAGTATAGTATTTAGTATAGTTATAGTATTTAATATAAGTAGGTATAAACTTATATTAACAACTAGCGACCCGCCCCCGGCCTCGCCCGGCGTTAAATTTATATATATATATAAACATTTCCCGTTTATCCTTGTTTCCATTAGTGAAAACCGAATTAAAATCAGTCTACACGTTCACGCGTGATGCCGTGACCAAGGGAAATAGGGATTGATTTTTATAAACACATCAAAAAAGTCTAAGCAACATATACAAATTTCAATTTTACAATGTGTTTTCGCATTAAATCCTTAGTGTTTTCTTATTTATATTAATTTTTAATGCTTTTTTGATATTGAACCTCAATTGTTTTTTAATAATTTTAATTAACAATAATTACGAGTAAGTACTGTATGTACGTAGTACAAAGTAAGGTGCCTAATCAACTAAACTTAAACTAAAATTGCATAAATTAATACAAAGTGTGGCCTCCTCTGTTATTGAGAACTTGCTGGCACCGATTATTCATAGAATCTATGAGACTGTTAATGTTATCCTGCGGCAACTGTTCCCAATGAAATTTTAGTAAGTCCATCAGTTGTTGGGTTGTCACTCCATCCAAGTCCTTTAAAACACGTCTCTGGAGCGTGTCCCATGCATGCTCGATGGGGTTGAGATCTGGCGATTGGGCAGGCCAAGGCAATACCAGGATGTTTTCCTTTGCCAAGTACTCCCGTGTGTGCAAAGCTGTATGCGAACGCGCATTGTCATGGATCAACGTGAAATCGGAGCCAAGTGTTTGTGCGAATGGACGAACATAAGGCCTTAGAACATCCTCAACGTAATTTACACGGATCTCCCGTGTTAGTGTAACGCTGATGAAGACGGCAAATAACGCTTCTGTTGACACCAAAATACCGAGATACCTGAGATTGACTTCTTCCCGCTTGCAACATCCCTACAGCTCTTTGCATTTCATCTGCATTTAAATGACGTCGCTCCATGACGTAAAAAATGTCTGAAAATCCAAATTTGTTCAAAACTTTTTTCAAATTATTGTTTAAATCATAAAATTGATACAGAATACTAAATTTTAATAAGCAAAGAAAACGTTATAAAATACGGACAAATGCATTCGCTTTTGAATTAGTGAAAAAAAAAAAACAAATGATACTCGAAATTTTTTTTTTAACCAGCCAGTACATACTGGCTGGTATGTACCTCTAGATCAAAAAAGTTTACATAGATATTATTAATAAATTATTATATCATTCCTACTTGGGAAGATATGATATAATAATTGATTAATAATTTGAAATCCTATGTGTTGCTTAGACCTTTTTGATGTGTTTATATTAAGAAGATTATTAAAACTTTGTAATTAAAACTACAAAAATCAGTTCGTAAATAGAGCAGTGTGCACAAACGGTCGATCCTGAGAACTTGAATTAATCTCAGGAAATATTGACTGATATATGTATTTGTGTTTGATGACAAGTTGATTTTAAGGGTTAAGCCAGAATATCCGCTCATTACTTTTTTTATATCGGATTAACCCCAGCTAGACGAAACACAACATTATCAAAGGACCGGGCGGTATTTGTCAGAGGAAAGCAGAGTGCATAATTAGATTCCTGCTGATTCTTCTGGAAACTTCCGGCTGTGAATTAGACCTATCACCTACCAACGCCATAATACTCCCTAAGTATGTACACTCAAATATGTGCAATTTTCCATGTTCATTTATGATAGCAAACTACTCATTTCATGGTAAATTCAACCAAAAGAAACATTAGCCTGTATATAGCATAAATAAGAGAACGGTCTACTAGAACTAGCTTCTGCAATTTGTTTGATGAATAACATTATACTTTCCTTGTTCTTCCATAACTATGAAAAATAAAATAAATGTTTAATACAGATAATTAACTGCTAAATCAATATAGTTTTGTTGTTAATTCTTTATTGGATTGCACAGGCATCTGGGCAGCGCGTCTGGTGCCAGTTTGTGCACACTTTAGAGAAGATCACAACATCACAGGTGCTGCAAGTGTAGGACTATAGTAAGATTAAGGATAAGGAATTAGGAAGGGATAGGTAAATGGACTCTGGCATCCCTTATTCACTTACGGAAACACAACAGCACACATGTTTATTATTTCATGGTGGTCATCTGTAAGGGGGAGGTTACTGCTGCCAGACAGGGATGCCCAAATACCTGCAAAATGCAGTGTGTGTTGCCACTACTAAATAAATACACATTGTCAATGAATGTGTTAACGTCGTATCCATCTGGGTATAGGGTTGCCAGGACATGTCTGGCTTTTTACAGTCGTGTCTGGCCAAATATATACAAGTCCGGCCCGTCCGGCTTTTGTTAGGATTTGGTTAACCCCGCAGCGGCTAGAATCACACGGACATGCATGATTCCCGATCTTACAAATTACTTTAAGAAAACAATATGTGATACATAATAAAGAGTAGAGCAAGTCTTAAAGTAATAAATGCACAAATAAAAAGAACTATTTCTTTTAAAAACCCGTGTGTCAGGCTTTTGTGGCAAAATGTCCGGCTAAATATGAGTCTGTGTCTGGATTTTCGATTTTAAGGCCTGGCAACCCTATCTGGGTAAGCATATTCTATGGAAATTAATTCAATCACATCCAAGGTTTTAGGTTTTAGTTAAAGAGATATGAATAACAAAAAGTTTAAGAAATAACAGAAACAGCTAAAGATACAAAATGTAATATATGTATATATACACACATATATTTAAATTTTATAATTTTTATCACCAGTATACATGAAAAACTGATATGCATTTTTCTATTTTCAGCTTTTATCCCCATTCGATTACTTAATTACTTACTTACAAGTGCTTACTTAAATTATAAAAATACTAGCTGCCCGCCTCTGGCTTCGCACTGATTTAATTATTATATACTAGCTGAGCAGGTATTTTGTACGTGTTGTATTCGGCGTGACTTTTTTGTTTGTAAACAGATTGGAATGAAACAAACACTAAATGTTACGGAAGCTTGCTACAATACAATATATTTGTGAAAACAGCATTCGAATCGGTTAAGCATTCATCGTACACAAATGAACAGAGAAATAGACAAAAATTCTAAAAACTATTTTATTGACCTCTGTAACATAAGTACAACGTGTAAAAATTGTTTTTTTTTTTAAATATTGTTAATCGTAACGACATGACTCGATTACGATTTTATTATATGTATAAGTACATATAAAAATTCCATGATTTTTTTTTTAAATCCAGTGCGTTAGGAGGACTTTAGGAGTTAGCGGATATATAGACAAACAGATGCAGGCAGCGACTTAAATTTGTGTTATGCATGAACACTACTATGATATTTTTTGAATTAATTAGTTAGTTACATGTTGCCAAAACAACTTTAAAATAAAATGGTCTTTCTGCATCACTGAAAAGTAGTCAAAAAAACCGGCGAATTTTGCACGCACACGGGTGATATATAAGTGAATTAAATTTATCCTCGACACTTACCTGTATAAGAAGTGGAGCTGTAAGAATCGGCAGACGAAGCCGACAGCGATCGACTTCTGTATCTTGCCGATTTTTTGAGGGCGCCAGATTTTCCTCTCTGACCTTCAAATTTTCCAGCGGTCCCATCGCTACTGCCGCCCCTCACCTGACCAGGGTCCGTCACTGGACTATCACTGGCTATATTTGCACCAGCCATGCTCTCTTTTCTAGACTGATTCGGTTCTCCTAACCCGTCGGACATTTTTAAATATATTTATATATATTTTCAACAACGGGCAAAAAATTTACGATTTTTTTTAATCTATTCTATTCTCCGCTGTGTTCGCTTTTCATGAGCTGGCGCGTTTACGATTCTTTATGTAATAAAAACATCAATAAAATTGCGGACTCCAAACGCCCGCAACTGCGACAATTTAAAAATGTCGCTAATAACACTTCAATCTAAATAACTATCATCTATAAAAATCTAAGAGGATTCTAATGTTGATCGTTGCATTATTTTCTGTTAAAATTTGATCACACATTTACATTATTTAATAAAATATTTCACCCGAATGAAGCAAAATCGCTACAAACACCCCACCAGTTTTGATTTCCCCCCAGTACTGAAAAAAAATATTGAAAAGTATGTATAAATGTCAATTTGATATTTCGATCGACTAAGGAGGAGCATACGTTTCACAGGACACTATATTTCTGAAAAGGAAGGTTGGTTGGTACTCTGTGCCCTTAGTTTATCAAGCATAGAATCATTATGCGGTCTGGGCCAACTTGGGCAAACAGAGGTCAACGCCAATGTGTACACGTGGCAAAGCCAATAGCTAGTGTTGACTCTGTTGACGCGTAATCGTGAAGTTGTCATCAAGCGATGCATACGAATGCGCAGTGGCGTAACTATAGGGTGGCAGGGCTGGCAAAATGCCACGGGCCCCCGACCCAAGAGGGCCCCGGCCCGAGAGGCCGCGAGCTCAGAAATAAATTCTATGGCCCGATCTTTAAAATTTGATGTTGTTATAGACACTTTTGCGGTACAGAAAGCTCGAAAAGATTTTTCTTAATAAATATCTTATTGAAATTAAATTGTTATTTCATTGTAAATGTATAAACCCATGCTCTTGAAAATAAATTTTTTATTAGTGTTGGATAACCACTTAAATGGTTTATTAAAATTAAACTAAGTACAACGTGACGATTTTTACTGATAGGGCCCCATTTGCCACGGGCCCCAGATGGTATAGTTACGCCACTGCGAATGCGTTCGCTTGAAGAATGGGACCGCAGATATCGAACGGGTGAAGTGTTCAAAGTTGTTTTTCCCAAATGCAATAGAGACATACAAAGTAATCAAATTGTTGAAGTTTTTTTTTAATGTGGCAATTGTATGAAAGGTACACGCGAAGATTTTATGCGGTCTCTCTCGGCACGTTTTTTTATATAATTTTGATTAGTATAAAAGTAGTCTTACGGAATTGACATTGAGATGATTTTTGCTTGTCACTACTTTTCTAGTGAACCTTCCAACTATACGTAGTATATAATACTTCCATGTGAATGTGAACTCAACGCCGCCAAAGGTTGTTGTTGGCCGATGTTGGAATGGCCGAGATTGGCCCAATGTGGTAAGGTGGTATTGGTCTGTCTATGGTATCTATAAATGACAGACCACTGCAACACTAACTATAGAAAGTGACACTAAATTCAAAATGGAAGCAGATAAAAGAATGCAGAATGCATGTCAACTAGCACTATTTTAATGGTGATGATATTTACTAGGAAATAAATTACTTTTTGAATACATAGTTCCAGCTATAGTTTTGGTAAGTGCACAAGTGATTATTATGTATTGAATTTGCATTATTAGTTACAAAACGCACTCTTTTATATCAACGAACGCATACAATGCAATATAAAACACGTAGGTAGTATCGTTTACCGGTTGCCAGGAGTTATTACAAAAACAAAATTTATTTCGTAAATAATTAACACATATAACGGTAAAAATAATTATAATGGTTTGTGTCATGAGTTCGGATTTCTACAAATTGATAAGGTGCAATTTAAAGTTAACGGAGTTTATTTTTTTACGAAATTTATATATAATTTGTTTGATTTATCTAAAATTTCAACGAGTAAGTGTTCTTTATTTGAAAAACCCATTGTATATTTAGAACTGTGATCAAATCTCAATAAGGAAATTTCTGACCCTTGTGACACAAGTGTAGGTTGCCATCTAAGTTGCCCATAACATAATCATAAGATTGCCGCAAAGTGACTTAGTATAGACTAAAGGTCCGTTCATATGTACATATCTTCAGGGAACGAACGTATGTCTGATACGTTCGTTGTTTGAAGATATAAATGGATCTTCTGACACATACGGTCAGTCAATAGACCGTATGTGTCTATTAATTACACAGTTTTTCAGGCGCACTGTAATCCGTTTTAACTTATCGAATGTACTGGATCAGTTAAAACTAATGTGCTCCTATTTGAGCAATTAGTAACTATTTTGAACCCCCGTATTCAAATGACAATAGTCTAATGTCCAGACCCCATTGGATATTGAAACTATGTCTACATTCATAGCAACCAAGTATGTGTTTCACTGCTACACCTTTATTTACTAATAAATAATACAATAATTCATAATGAAATTCCAGTATTTCTAGACCTCCATACCCACTATGTCTGGGGTTGGCCGTGGTCGTGGGTACACTGGACGTCACCACCTGCGTGAATCGCGACCCGGAGACGAGCGAGATAACGAGGATAATGAGAGTGTTAGGACCCTCTTGGATATCCGTCCTCGAACGCCAGGTCTGATACTTTACTATCTATATTAATTTTTAATGTATAGAACTCTGTGCAAAAGTGACCTATTCCCAGAGAGTTGGCTAGTAGCAGGGCACATTGCAGTTCGCAGTCATTTGTGCAGCCTGTCTGGCAGTAGTAACGAACCTTTTACAGAAGACCACTGATGAGATAACAGCATGTGTGATATTGTATTTCGGTGAGTAAGGGATGCCACAGCGCTTTGCCCTATCCCTTCCTAATTCCTTATCCTTAATCCTACTATGCTAGCCACACACCATCAAATGGACCATCAGCCTCATAACAAAAACTCAAAAAAATCAGACAATCTCCGACGACCTTAACGTTAAAAAAACATGTCAGAAGTGAAAAGTTAGCATCACAAATATATATAATGTATATACTAGGCTAGGAGGTTGCTAGATGCTGTGGGCTGCAAGGGAGAAGAGGGTAGTTGCAATAAGTTTTTCTAGATCAGACCTTTCAGATGAGCCTAAATAGAAAATAATGGGGGGTTATTCCCTAATACAGTTCCATTTCAATCAGCTGCATATGGTTGTCATTGCATGCTATCTTAGCTGTCTAATGTACTAATTTGTGTAAAAACGTCAAGGAACATGTGTGTTAAGATCGCAAACCAATTGCCCTCTCAACAGAAAGATACCCTAAGATCTTACATATAATAAAATCGTAAACAAGCTGGGTCTTTACATAAAATAATTAAAAAAAAAAAAAAAAAACAATTTGTACACGTTATACTATGTTGCTGAGTTTAAAAAAATAGTTTTTAGAATCTCTGTCTGTTTGTCTGTGCGTTTGTGCACGCTCATCTCGGAAGCGACTTAACCGATTTGGATGCGAGTTTCACTTATGTATTGTAGCCAGCTTCCAGTAACATTTAGTGTTTGTTTCATTCCAATCAGTTTACAAACAAAAAAGTTATGTGCTTTTCCGAATACCCCCGTACCAAGTACTAGCACAGCTATTAGCTTAATAGAAAAATGTACTAATTTGTGTATATATTTTTTCGTTTTCAGATGCTCCAAAACCAGACACAAAAGGGCAGATTGAGAACAGAGATGTCAAAGATTTAGTTGAAATTAAGTACCATGTCACCAGTAAGGATGATGAAGCCGTTTTGCAAGAGTTGCTAGCTGTCGACGACACATATGCACCTTTGCTTTCTTTGGTAAGTCTCCACGAACAGTTTTATTTTCAACTGTGCAGTTAGCATAAATTCAGTATACCGTGATTAATGGAACACCCTCGCTACCCCAGAAAATGGTAGGTAGCCCTAATTTGAGATTTCCACTTTGATGAAATCAGATTCCATTGGTGGTTTCTTTTTTTTTATGTTAAACTCGGCACACAGGCTGATGGTCCACTTGATGGTAGGTGGCTACCGTTGCCTATAACACAAGCACAGCCAAAGCTGCTGCAAGTGCGCTGCCGACTGCAGTAGGATAAGGGATTAGGAGTGGATAGGGAAATAGGCTCTGGCATCTCTTACTCACTCACCGAAACACAACAGCACACGTTCTGTTATGTCACGGAGGTATTCTGTAAGGGGGTGGTTGCTGCCGCCGGATAGGCTGCCCAAATGACTGCGAAAACGCAGTGTGCCCTGCCACTACTCCAAATCCAGATCAGAGCTAAATTTGAAAAGTTCGTTTTTTAAAGTTGACCCTGCCGGGAATCGAAACCGGGAACCCTAGAACAGAGCGCTAAGGCAAGCGCCCTAACCACTTATCCAACGGGCTTGCCCGTTGGATTCTCTCCTTCCACTGACATATAAAATAAAACATCTTAGTGGAAATGGGCGATTTCTTGGGAACAGTAACTTTTTCTGGATGAAAGATACCCTTTGTTGATCGGTTGAATAGTTAGGCGTGAAAGCGTTACAAACAATTTTTTTCTTCTAATTACAGTTAGAGCAATTCTCTCCTGGTGAAGATGGTATTCAGTTCAATTCAAAACTGCGTCATTTCGAAACTACTATTAGTAATCTATGTCCGGATGAAACGAGATTGCAGTGAGTATGATAAACATGTATTACCTTTAACATTATGTATAAAAATTATGAAGATTTATAAAATGTGGGTATTAAGGAGGCAAATCGTAGATTTTGTCGAAAATCGAATCGCGCCTTAATAGGCATGATGACGGTATTAAAGAATCAAAGAAAAAATGGTTTTGGAGAAAAATATATGTTGAAAGGAATCTAAAAAATTACTCGTTTTTTGTATTAAAATTGAGATTAATAAAATTTTCAATAAAATAGAAGTATAAATAACTGCAATCGGCCATGTTAACTGGAACACCAATCAGAGCGATTGACGTCACGCCCAGGTAAGTGCCATCGTGTTGCTTGACTTTGCTTTGACAGAATGAAAAATCTGATATCGGCTTGTGACGTCACGGTTCATCAGACGCGACGCCATGACACCTAAGAGCGTTTTCGCGCGTAATTCAAGATAGATTTAAAAAACATTCAATAATTCGTGTTGAAATTTAGTTTTTTGCTGAAATATTGTTTTTTTCGGATATGGTAGACGTGTATCTACATTATGAAAGGGAATTTCAAAATCTATCATCATACCTATTCCAAACTGTCTTGTGTCGTCACACGATCGTATTAAGGTCCATTTATATCTTCAGACAACAAACTTATCAGACACGTAGAGCGTGTCAGATAAAATAATATTATTTAATTTGATATTATTTTATTATTATTATTATTTATATATAAACGACACTAGCAGCTATTGAGCTGATGCGTGTGTATCATATAGTTTGAAGGTTATATTTTCATCAATTTTGAAGGTTATGGCACTCAGCAGTGGCCTGCAGAGACATGCAGGGCCGCTTTTAACCTATTGGAGGTCCTGGGTACTTTAGAATAGCCTCTCGTATGTCCCGCACAGATCTGTGGAGCTACGTGAAGTTGTCCCAGGCACAGATCTGTGCTCAGACCGACTTGCTTCATATTTCACTCGATTTTAAGTATTAATCCTCTCTGGATAAAGTTGAAATTTGTACAACAATTTATCGAACAAATTGACCGAACTGTAGAAACACTTTGTTCCTTTTTTATTTCACTCTTTTTGACCTAAAACAGCCGGGACATACGAGGGGATAGTGGGGCCCCTATGACTATGACAAAGGATTATTTTATTAAAATAGGTAAAATGAATATAAAGGTCAAATTTTAAATTTATTCAACCGTTATTTTTATTCTTTATATTTACATAAAATGAATAGGTATAATTATAACATAATCAGAATTCAGTTCTTGAAGATCTATGCTGATTGAAGAGGTGGCTTTCAAGCTTTAAGAAGCGCAATCACTTCACCTCTTCAAAGTCTATGTCTTTGAGTACATCTCATTCTATGCACATCAGCGACAAGCTGGTCAATCTTTCTTGAAGCATTGTAGTACTTCAGTGCAGTTAGGCGAGAACTAAGGGGCCCCATCGACGGGACGGGGCCCTGGGCAGTTGCCCAGAGTGCCCAGTGGAAAAGAGAGGCCAGGAGACATGGGCTGATGATGATATATAAGAGAACTAGAACTCTTACCTCATGAAGTACGTATTGTTAACTTGTGCCTTGTTTAACAAATTAAACAAAATTACAGACAAGCGTTTGCTACGTTCCGAGCGGCCGCGCTTAGTAGTGCCGGGACCGCCAGAAAGCTCGCTGCGGTCGGAGCCTCCTTCACGAGACAACAACGCCAACAGCTTCTGCGTACATCACTGCTCAATGTCGTCATGCAGGGGACGTTTTCCAGTAAGTGTTTTGCTTTAGATTTTTATTTTTTGATGTTGAAGTTGATGGTGCACTTAATGGCTACCGTCGCCACATACTTTACGCCACAGGTGCTGCAAGTGCGCTGCCGATTATAGTGGGATTAAGGATGAGGGATTGGGAAATGGACTCTGGCATGCTTTAGGGTCAAGGCACACACTAGCGCAGAGTCAAATGTAAAAATTTACATGGCATATTAGCCGCATCATCACAATGAAATGATGAAACGAGGTGCGCGCGCCCTTTTTTCATCACCATAGAAATTTGTTCATAAAGACACCTCAGACCGAACACAGTTTTCACCAAAATGAACGCAACCTAATAACCAATGAATTAAGGTGCAATATTAGACAAGAAAAAAATTTGAAGCTTCTCGGAGAAAACTGAACAGATTTAAAATTGGAAGGTTCCTCTTAAATATTGTGTGAAATATGAAAAAAGTAATAAAAGTAGCTGATTAAAACTTTAGTACAGTGCTTAAGTTAATTAATAAGCACAAAAACATAAAAACAAGTAATTGTCGTTGAAAATTTTTATTACTGTGACACGAAAGGTTTTTTTTTAACAGTATTTTACAAAAAAAAAATCTCAGAAAATAGAATTTTTTGTATAAATATTTCCGATTCATATATTTTTAAATATAGTCCATTCTCTGTATTTTTATCTGAGTTTTAATTTTACTCTAACTCGTAAATTTTTATTTTAATGTCAAATTAGGCGACGAAAATAACTCTTTCATGCTAAGTTTGTATGCCATGTAAATGTTTAGATTAAGGCTTCAATGCGCTTCGACTAAGACTTGACCCTTAACTCACTCACCAAAACAACAGCACACATGAGTTAAATTTAAATTAGTCCTCGCCCGCGCCCCTGTACCGCGCGCATAGTGAAGCCGCCGACATTACTGCCACGTACTCATTGAACTGTGTGCCTGTCAGCCTGTCTGACGAACTCACAATAAAAAATCTTTCGAAAACTTTTTTTTCTATAATATAGTTGTCATTTATAAATGATAAATATTACTTTCAGAGATAGAAGTTTTGGAGAGAGCGAACCCAGTTTTCCTCATCAATGCTGCAAACCTAATGGGAGACTATTTTGGAGGTAAAATTCAACCTTATCCTTATTGCTATAAAGGTTTACATTTAATTTTACTTTTAATGGTTTGGCTTATCTCGAAAACGATTCTTTAAAAAACTTTTACATTTTTGTTACATAAGTTATACTATTATCCTCATCATCATCTCATCCGGTGGACGTCCACCGGATTTTTCCATAATTTTCCAATAGAAATGGTCAGAAGCAGCCTGGATCCACAGTCGAGCCCTGCCTGTCTGTCGAGGTTGTCTATTCGCTTTGTGGGTGGACATCCTACACTGCGTTTTCTGGTCCATGGCCTCCACTCGAGAACTTTCCACTCCCGGCGGCCGTTGTCTCTCCGTACTATATGCCCTGTCCACTGCCACTTCAACTCCTATGGATCTCCTCATTCCTGATTAGATCTCGCAGAGTAACCCCAATCATTCCTCTCCATAGCTCATAGAGAGACTTGAGCTTTCTATTCTAAATACAATTTTTTTAACAATTAGAAATTGTTGATGAAACTGCCTTTCTTATTGTCAATTCATTTCTTTTGAGGAGCCCGTTGGATGAGTGGTTAGGGTACTTGCCTTAACGCAGTGTTCTAGGGTTTCCGGGTTCGATTCCCGGCAGGGTCAACTTTGAAAATGAACTTTTCAAAGTTGGCTCTGGTCTGGATCTGGAAAGTAATTGCTGAGCACACTGCGTTTCACAGTCATTTGGGCAGCCCGTCTCGCGGCAGTAACCACCCCCTTACAGAATAACACCGTGAATTAATAGCACGTGTGCTGTTGTGTTTCAATTAGTGAGTAAGGGATGCCAGAGCCCATTTTCCTAACCCTTCCCAATCCCATAACCTTAATCCTACTGTAGTCAGCAGCCTATTGGCGTTGCTTGTGTTACGGTAGCCAACTACCATCAAGTGGACCGTCAGCCTGTCTGTGTTGTCATAGGACATGCTTTGTAAAAAAGCCATAAAGTAACTATTTACTTAATATCTATTACAGCAAGGATTCAATTTTCTTCTGCAAATTACTACATATACACTGGCATTGTATGCTTAAAACTTGATAAGAGATAATTTTTACTGTGTGTTACAGAGGCGCGCCTATGCAATGGTAATAAGGTCCACATTCTGGCGAGTCCACTCCTGCAATACATGAAGGCGCTGTTAGCCTGCGATGACGTCAGAGCACATAGAAGTCTTGCCACACAGGTAACAGAGCAAACATGGAAACCAGAAATATCTTTTTTCTCCTGTTTCCCATTTAAAAGAGTATCATTTTGAAGTTATTTTATACTAGCTGAGCCCGCAACTTCGTACGCGTGGTATTCGGTATAGCGTGAGTGAAAACCGCACTCAAATCGGTTAAGCCGTTTCAGAGATTAGCGTGCTCAAACGCACAGACAGACAAAATTCTAAAAACTATTTTTTTTTTTAAATATACAAAGCATACAATATACAGACACAGCTCGTTTACGATTTTATTATATGTAATGTTAAAGTCGCCAGACAAGCTTACAGTTCACTTAATGGTTGGTGCAATACAAGCAATACCACAGGCAATACCAGTGCTCTGCCGACCATAGTAGGATTGAGGATAAGGGATTAAGAAGGGATAGGGAGATGGGCTTTAATAACTCATTACTTACTCACTGAATCACAACAGCAGACATGCTGTTCCTTCAGGGTATTCTTCTGTATCGAGGTGGTTACTGCCACCAGAGAGATTGCCTTATATTTACGGAGCGTACTTTTCAGCTAATGCAGAATGGCCGAGAACTTCTTTCGGTGCTGTCCCAGGAGATAGAGGAACTATCCATCTCCATACGTCTTCGGCTAATAAATCCACCACCGATCACATTAATATGGCTCTTGTTGTCTGCCGATTTATGCCTTAATAAATTTTTACCACTGCCCACCACTCTACAACAGTTTTACGCCTCGCATCTAGATCTGACCACTGAAGAGAGTTACAGCGAAGTCACCTATGGCTCCTGGAAGAAGAGTCCTGAGAGGGAATATAAATCTGACACATCAGAGTTAAGCATGGCCGAGAAGATAAATCAGAATATATCTCAGTTGAATTTAAGCAATGTTAGCAATGAAGATAGTGATACTGTTAAGCCGAAATTGAGACCGATTTTGGGTGCTGGGGCAGGCCTCTTGAGACAGGAACAAGCTTTCAACCAAGACACATGGGCTTCCAAAAGTAGTCTGTCGAAGAGATACGATTTGAACTCGTGGAGGCAAGTTGAAGAAGAAAAGAATGATGACCCTGAGCCAGTTTTCAACCCGTCAATGCCACCCCCAAACATGCAACCCAATTACCCGGTAACCGTACCGGATTACCCCCCGCCAATGTTTAATTGCCCCGAACAAAATAACTACCCCAACTACCTTCAACAGGGGGATGGGGTTTACATACAAAATCAGTACACAAATAACCTAAATTTTACCTCACAAGGTGATTTTGTGATTCCCAATCCCCCGAACCCTCAAACTCATCCCTTGTTACCCTCATACCCGCCCATGCATCAAAATGTACCGACCGTGCCCCAAACTAACACAAGCTTGCCTCAAGCTAACACAAATTTGCATGAAGCAAACACAAATTTGCCCCAGTCCACCCCGAATTTGCCTCAAAGCAACACATTGCCTCAATCCAACTCGAATTTGCCCCAAACTAAACCAAGTTTACCCCAAAATAATCTCAAACCGACCCAAGCTAACCCGACAAAGCAAGCTGTACAAGTCAATCCAAGCTATCCACCGTCGAATGAACGGACCAACAGTGAGGTTCAGAACTCTAGTAGGAGGCCGGTAGAAAATTGGAGAAAGGAGAAGACAGAGTCAAAAGAGGAGCCTAAGAGTAGACAAAGAAATTGGTCACGACAGAGGTCCAAAGACAGTATAAACGATGAAGAAGACAAGGAGAAATTCAACGATAGCTTCCGTTCGGCCACAAGGAAGGACGGGAAGGCCAAGGCGAACAGGAGGAATAGCAGCGACGAGACAAGCAAACCGCCTAACCGGAGACATGTATCGGAGGTTCCTAGAAGTCAGAAATACTGGGACCATGACGACCGCTGCGACAAGGACTACAACAGCTAGTCGTTTAGTGTTGAAATGGTGAAAATCGGGTGACAGTTGTGGAAATTTCTATAATAAATTGTGTCGTAGTGAAAAACGAAGAAAATTTTTTAGTGAAGTGACACTCCAAAAGAGCTAGGATTACTACAAGTTCTAAGGTAGCATTTTTAATATAAATTTTTTTTTTTTAATCACAATAGCATAATAATAGTAATAATTACGAAATAATTTAGTGGGATAATACTGAAATTAAAAATAATTAGCATTTTCTTATGTATTAGAAAAAAGTTCTTATTACAATAATATATTATTGGTTTAGCGTTAGACCTCCCCCGAAGTGTTGTTTGGTTACGTAAAGGGATAAATTTTGTATTGTTTAATTAAATGGTCAACATCGTAGCTGTTCACATATGTATAATAGCGTTATATCCTTTAAAACTTGTCTATCTAAAAATCTAAACATTGGCATTAAAAAGATTTTAAGGAGCTCAGTAAGTTAATAAAAAGGTGACATTTTATTATTGGTTTTAAGTTAAAAAAAAAAAATAGGGATCTGGCCTTGAAGCGACGGATTCGATCACGTTTGAGTCAAAAAATTATTCTGTCAAGTACTTAGTGCGTACAAATCATTTTGTCGGGAGAATTTGTGTCAAAATTTAATGTTTAAATTCAATTGACAATCGGTAGTTGCAAAGTTAAATATCAAATGGGGACATTTTACATCAATTTGTAATTTTTAAAGTCTATGATTTATATTGTCTATGGTTAAAATGTCACTTTTGAGTAGGCATATATAATACTTTTAATTTGTTTAAATAATAATAATAGATTGATACGTTTCTGAAGTTTTTCAAAACTAATCGGTGCATAATATATGAGACTCCTTCAAAAGTAATATTGATTAGGTATATGCAGAAAAGATTAAATATATAGAGAGGGCATTGGGAAAATTTTCCTACAAAAATATTGATCCTGATCGCCGTAACCAGGACGGCCATGGCGTAGCTAAGTAGCCTTGTAAAGTTGATGATTTTGTACCACGTTGTCCTAAATGTCACATTACGGACTCTTTCGTCTCTGCCCGATCTATACAGTTGAAAATCTTTGGGTATATGAATACAGAAAATTGCTTTTAGCTTTATTTTTTCTTTACGTCGATTGTCAAAATATTAAAAACGAGTAACGAGATGTATGTTTGCTCTAGCGGTGGTACTAAAATATTTTTTGATATTTTTTTTTACCAAACAAACATTGCATAATAATTTCTTTTACACGCAATTTTCTAGATACTTAATTTAAAAAAAAAAAAACTTTAATGTTAAAATTAAATTTTCATAAAAACACTTTTATTATTTAATTTATCGCGAGTCTACGACTCGAGTGAAAATTGTGGTTAAATTAACCACATTCTGTTAAATTCTCTTTGAACTTACTATAATAAATCGGAACGACTATAGTTCAAATAGTTTTAAAATAAACGCTTCAAGAAACATAATGTTGTCTACTTCAAAAACAGTAGTTGATAAATGTTTTTTTTTTGCTCAATTTAATTGTGTCTCCGCCTATTAAATACATTTAACTTATACCTATAACGATTACTAACGATTTTCTCTCTAACAAACCCGTCAACAATGTGAACCATTAAAGGACAACCTTCAGTTTGGCCTCGGAATTGACAATACATGAAACACATACAATGATTAAAATGCACAAGACAGTGTTTTTTATTTTATTTTATTGTACAATCATTCCCTCGACTATGGGCAGATGATGATGGAGAGAATACTGTGCCTGAAAATTCAGAGGATCCCAGGACTCGGTGGCTATGACTGAACGGTCATAATAATTGATATAATGAAATTTATTTAAGCTGATTGTAATGGGATTTCTATTCATTTATAAATACAGCTGAGTTGTATGGTAATGTCCAAAAAATTGTATAATCGCGATTGGTGTCCATGAAATTTTTATGGGCTCGGGGAACATTTGTTTAATTTATTAAAAAAAGTAAACACATGCAGTAATATAAATTTAAAATGAAAGTTTTTAATTTGGAAATTAAACATAGTTTCATTGTTTTTGAATATGTATTTTACTTATTTGTGAAAAATTATGAAATTAAAGTTAATTTGTACAATGGTCTAATAGGGAATATGCACTTTTTTTTTAAATATTTTCATACGATAGGTTATATCGTTATATAACCGTAAAAAAATATTCAGCCCCAAAAAAACAGAAATTTGGTAACAAAAAAAAATTTTTAAAACTAACTAAAAGCTACGGGAATTTTAAACACCCGCTATATTGGCACGCTTGTCGTGACGTCACAGTCTACAATAACAATAGTTTTTGAAATTCCCTTCCATAATGTAGATACACGTCTACCATATCCGAAAAAAAACAATATTTCAGCAAAAAACTAAATTTCAACGCGAAATATTGAATGTTTTTAAATCTATTTTGAATTACGCGCGAAGACGCTCTTAGGTGTCATGGCGCCTCGTCTGATGAAACGTGACGTCACCGACATCTCATGAGATTTTTCATTCTGTCAAAGCAAAGTCAAGCAACACGATGGCACCTGGGCGTGACGTCATTCGCTCTGATTGGCGTTTCAGTTACCATGCCCGATTGCAGTTATTTATACTTCTATTTTATTGAAAATCTTATTATTCTCAATTTTAATACAAAAAATGAGTAATTTTTTAGACTCCTTTCAATATATATTTTTCTCCAATACCATTTATTCTTTGATTCTTTAATGCCGTCATCATGCCTATTCCAATTTTGATGTATGGACTCCAATGATTCTGCCAATGTCAAGGCGAAACAGTATTTGTGGATTTAACCTTGTTTAGTTAAGTTTATATTAAAAAGAAAAGAGTTAAGAAATCTGAGGATGAAAACAGAGTTAGTGAGTGAGAGTAAGGGAAAAATAAATAAATATACAATAACAATCAAATGTTAAAAGTCACAAACATTTACAGGCTTTTTGAAATTTCATAGACTTTGACGTCACATTCGAACTGAACGTTTCAAGTACAGTAGAGCCTCGCTAATCCGGACAGGCAAAAAATCGCCCCTTGACGGATTACCAAGGTGTCCGGATTGTCGTCTGCATAATTTGGTTGAAGTTTATATGTATGTACATAAATATGTATAACCAATAATTAATTGAAAGACTAATTTATGTGTTTAGTTATTATTTTTTATTATCGAAAGATACACTAGTAAATATATGTATATGTAGTAAAAAAATTATTTACTACTACATAGTAGTAAAGCGCAGGTGCGGGCGCCGCAGCGCGATGTGAAATGCCTCCGCTTCCCTCGCAAATAGACCTGTGGCTCTAGCATGAGTTTACGATACTACACTCGCTAGCGAGAGCGTAAAACATTTATATGGAAAATTGATAATTTGACATTGACAGTTCACGATTTCCCATACAAAGTTTTACGTTTTCGCTAGCGAGTGTAGAATTGGTGTAGTATCGTAAACTCATACTAGAGCCTCAGCTGCCTGCGTCCGGATTACCGCGATCACCGAATTAGTGGGGGTCCGGATTAGCGAGGCTCTACTGTAGTTTTGAATTTCCCACAATTTTTTGCACTTCTAAATTCCTTAACAAAAAAGTTCTAAATTTCTAAATTAAATACATCCGTTCACAAAAAAATTACAATTCGATTACAATTAAATTACAATTCGATTACAATTAAATTACAATTCGATTACAATTAAATTCTAATCGACTGCTTACCCCCACTTTTGTTCTTTCCCTTTTTTATGTATAGTCTGTATGCTTTGTACTGTTTTGGATGTCTACTAAATGTCCTGTGTCCGTTTATTTCAGCGTGCACATCAAACCCACACTGTACTCCAGACCCTGTTTTTGACCCATTTTTATAAACGATCAACCATGCCATACAGTGTGCTATTTTCAGGAGTCATTGGCAGTAATGGTCGCTAACCAAACTGCCATAAACAAAAGTTGAAGTTGATAATTATTTTCTTAAGGGGGTAGACAAACGCTAAATACTAAAAATATCCATTGTTTAATGAAGATGTTACAAGAAATGGACAAGACAATTGCTTTGAAAAAAATATATATTATACTTAAACATGTGAAGAACCAAATGTATTAATTAGAATTTTCGTTAAAATAATAGAAACTCCACAAAAAAAGTTAAGAAGAATTTGACTTTTATTGAAAATTCTCTCGAAGACGGCTTATTGCGCACATATGAATCCTGTACCTATTAATAAGTTAATGTCAGTTTAAAAAATTGTATTAACAAAATATTATTTTTGCGTATTCTAATGGTAAAAACAAAAAAATAAAACACCATTTTTAGGCCCATTGAATTGTCTCCGCCGCCAGCGAGTTCTATTGTAAATGTCATTTGTCTCAATGAAGCCCTTAACGAAAAAAGAAATATTATAAAAAAATATTTACATAGACATAATTTTAAAGCAAAAGTGTTGATAAAAAAATATTTAACCTTTTTTAGGGTTCCATACGTCCGAATAAAAAGACGGAACCCTTATAGGATCAGTCGTATGTCCGCCTGTCTGACCATCCCCCCCCCCTCAATATTGTGCGTAGATTTAAAAAAAAACATGAGAGGTAACATCGTACGGAACCCTCTTCACGCGAGTTCAACTCGCACTTTTCCCGTTTTTGAATTAGACGCATATTCCCTATTAGTTGAAGTCAAATGAATTAATTGCATTGCAGTCTTTATTTAGAAGAAGATTTTGGGCTGGCTTATTGATGTCGAGTTCTAATTTGAGGCAAGTGGGTGCTGGCTGATTTGCAAACTGACATTCAACGATGGAATGAAACAAACACTAAATGTTACGAGAAGCTTGCTACAATACATCAGTGAAAACCGCATTTAAATCGGTTAAGACGTTTCAGAGATTAGCGTGCACAAAAGCACAGACAAACCGACAAAAAATTCTAATTGACCATGTTTTGATCAGTATAAAAATTTCGAATGCCCATTACAAATGTGTTTGTCTGTTCGTTCGTATGTTTACAACCTTAACTAAAAATTGGACATTTCACTAGCGGGACATTTAAGTTTTTACTAGTGGGACATTATATGCATAAGGGACATTACTGACCTAATCATTGCATAATTTACACTGGGTTTTCTAGTACAGTGTAAAAATCTTCCTTTAATATCGTCTGATACTGTTGTAGTACCATATGAAATAAAATAAATAAAATTAACAAATAATTTTATAAGTACAATAGATCTGTTTACCTAATTTAACACTTATTAACACAACATAAGCCTGAATTTACTTTAAAATAGTTGATGGATAAACTGTACCTGGTTTAGAAAATGAATGCACAATAGTAATGCATAATATTGATATTTATTTATGTTGTAATAAGGTTTATATTTTGATGTATATGTATGACATAAATAAATTAATGTGAAGGTGGTCATTGTTTTATTAAATTGGAATATCAACACATAGTCTAAGCTTTTTAAGCTAAAATTTTAAACAAAAGTTAATTTTAAAATGTAAGCATCTGCTAAGAAAGTATTTTTAAAAATCGATTGAAAAATATACAGTATTTTTTTTTAATGTTAAGATCGGCAAACAGGCTGACGGTCCACTGATGGTAGGTGGCTACCGTCGCCTATAACACAAACAACGCCAAAAGCTGCTGCAAGTGCGCTGCCAACTACAGTAGGATTAAGGGTAAGGGGTTTGGGAAATGGACTCTAGCATCCCTTACTCACTCACCGAAACACAACAGCACAGTGGTCTTCTGTAAGAGGGTGGTTACTGCCGCCAGACGGGCTGCCCAAATAACTGCGAAACGCAGTGTACCCTGCCACTACTTTCCAAATCCAGACCATAGCCAAATTTGAAAAGTTAATTTTCAAAGTTGATCCTGCCGGGAATCAAATCCGGGAACCCTAGAAGAGAGCGTTAAGGGTGGTTAAGGCAAGCACCCTAACCACTCATCCAACGGGCTCGTAAATATTATATAAATAATTTTTGTTTGGTTATATATAACAGTATGACAATGACTTTTTGCTATTCTGTCGGTACTTATCTATACTAATTATTAATATTATAAAGAGAAAAAAAAAGATTTGTATGTTTGTAATGAATAAACTCAAAAACTACTAGACCGATTTTTAATAAAAATTTCACCTATAGAAAGCTACATTATCAGCGAGTAATATTTTATAAAGAGCTAATCATGGATATAATAATTTCAAGTTTGTTACTACACACAGTGTTTGTAATAGTTTACCTATTTATCTAAGACTAGCTGAACTCGGCCACGCTTCGCTGCAGCCCATACGGCGGCGGACGGCGTGCGCATGGGGCGCGCGGTACTGGACACTGCTTATATATAGCGTGATGTTATATAGCCTATAGCCTTCCTCGATTAATGGACTATTAAAAAACAAAAATAATTTTTCAATTCGAACCAGTAGTTCCTGAGATTAGCGCGTTCAAACAAACAAACTCTTCAGCTTTATAATATTAGTATACTATAGATGTATAAGGTATCAATCTAGGCACTGGTTGTAAAAGAATGTTACTCCGCTAACTTATTTTGCTTGATATCAGCATAAAGCAACTTCCCCTCCCGAAGAACCGATCGTGTCAACCGTGGAGAGAACCACGGGTGGCAGTCACAGCTTCCGTTCAAGAAAGTCGCCGTCTATGTGTGATCGATATGAATGCCGTCTGCTATATATGCTAACGACTGAAATCACTTCGATACCGCGATCTAGAACTCCATACAAAAATTGAACTTTGTTTGTAAGTTTGTAACAGCGCCATCTTACAATTACAATCAGTAACTGTTTCTTTTACGCCATCTATAACGGCTGTTATTTGGTGCAGTGATATTATAAGTAAAACTGTGGTGATATCCGTAAAAAAATCAGCCCACTTGTATGTACTTTTGCCGAAAATCACATATACTAATATTATAAAGAGATTTGTATGTATGGATGTTTGTGACGAATAAACTCAAAAACTACTGGACTGATTTAAAAAAAAATTCACCAATGGATAGCTATATTATCAGCGAGCGACATAGGCTACTGACCCTCCCCCATCTCCTCCCCCTTTACCTCCCGTCTTACAAATTAATGTATGTTTATAATGAACAAACTCAAAGACTACTGGACCGATTTTAAAAATTCTTTCTTCTTTATCAGCGAGTAATATTTCATAAAGAGACGCCGATGAACTCTCGTGCAACAACTAGTAAATTATAAATTAAATAAATTGTATTAAAATGTTTAATTAAACATATTTATATTCGACAATGTATATACTTACTCAGAATAACGAATAAATTTTTGAAAACCTTTTACATTAACTGAAAAAATCGAAATAATGATTTTAACCACAATTTTAGCCGATATTTTAATTTTCATTGTAATTTTTCACTATAAAGAGTTTTGAGGTCAAATCTTTGTATAAGTATTCAATTCTCTCGTGTTGCCTCCTATTGCCCTTAATATGGCCTTTAATCGCCATTTCACTGATCTTAATTCCTTGAAGAATTCTATCCCACTTGAATTTTTCCTGGTAACAATTTTCAATAGGGGATCGGACAGTAATCAGATTAAAATCTAAAATGTACTTAGAAACAAAATATATAATTTTTTACGATTATTTATCGAATAATAATTTAATATAATTCATTTAAATATTTTTAAATGAAGAAATAAAATTTTATTATTTACAATATTTTTAATCTATACTGAAACACCAATCACAGTGCGTGACGTCATTTGTGGGCAATCATTGTCTTATGCCAATGCAGCTGTTTTGTTGTGATATGACCACAAATGACGTTACGCGCTCTCAGATGAACTATCGTGGCGTTTTGGCGGCATTTTCAAACAAACAATATTAAAACATGATTTTGAGTACCTAAAAGGCTATAAATAAATAAAATAGTATTTTTTATGGGAATAAATATCCATGAAGATTAATTTAAAACACTTTCTGAAAATTTGTCCGATCCCCTATTATTGAAAAGGTACCCTAAGTGAATTTGTCTTGTTTTAAGTATACCTAACTATTATATGTCATAGGTAAGTATCATAAGGGAACTTTTTTTCACCTATGGAAAAAGTATTTAAAAGTATAAAGTATATTGTTCTTTTTTAAATGGGCCCTTTATTTAATTACAAAATTTTCGTTCTTTTTTTTAAAGTTACTTAAGATGGTTAAATTTTTTAAAGTTAAATTACGCAAAAATATTTTATTAAGGAAAACAAACAATTACACCATGTATATTAGACTTAAATTTAACATAAATTTAAATAATAGTGCAATCAACAACATTTTCTACAAAGTACTTAGTAAATAAATTTTATACAAAGAGGACATTATTATGTATATTATAGGACATATATTTATTAGTTTTTTTTTTAATGTTTTTTTAATATTTTTTTTAAATAATATTACCATCGATGTAATATAACGTTGGCACACATTATAATATACTTACATATAATTTGTCATTTGTCAGTCTGCCTGCGATCTTTTTCATTAAAAAAAATTACTTAAGTAAGTAAGACAATGAAAGCAAATCATTTCGTAGGTAAACTTATTTATTGGCATTTATTTATAACAACACTGTAAGTACAATGTAATGACTTATTTACTTAATTCCTGTCTAACTTAATTAAGCGGTAATACTGTTTCTTGGCTTCATTTAAATTCATAGGTATTATAATATCATTATAAAAAAATCAATGAAAATTGATTTCTCTACCGAAAGGTATGCATATACAGGGAATGTGCACATTTTTTATATTTTATTTAGTTACCAAAAATTGTAATCTTTACGGCATGGGCTCAGAACACCGGCGGCGGCGGTTTTCTTGTAATAACCAATAATAAGGGTGAATTCACACCGGACGCGACGCGAAGATGCTTGAAGAGGCAATATGTGTATCGCAACACAATATGTGCAGCGACAATATGTGCAGCGATACACATATTGAAGAGGCAATATGTGTATCGCATTATTCGAAAAAAGAAATAATATAAAAAAAATATTTACATAGACATAATTTTAAAGCAAAAGTGTTGATAAAAAAATATTTAACCTTTTTTAGTGTTCCATACGTCCGAATAAAAAAACGGAACCCTTATAGGATCAGTCGTATGTCCGCCTGTCTGACCATTCCCCCCCCCCTTATCTCCGAAACTACTGAACTTAAAGTTTTGAAAAAAATACAGAAATTAGTTTTCTACTTATAGATTATAGGAAAACCTATAAGAAGTCCATGATATTAAAGTAACATGGTAAATCACTCAATATTGTGCGTAGATTTAAAAAAAAACATGAGAGGTAACATCGTACGGAACCCTCTTCACGCGAGTTCAACTCGCACTTTTCCCGTTTTTGAATTAGACGCATATTCCCTATTAGTTGAAGTCAAATGAATTAATTGCATTGCAGTCTTTATTTAGAAGAAGATTTTGGGCTGGCTTATTGATGTCGAGTTCTAATTTGAGGCAAGTCGGTGCTGGCTGATTTGCAAACTGACATTCAACGGTGGAATGAAACAAACACTAAATGTTACGAGAAGCTTGCTACAATACATCAGTGAAAACCGCATTTAAATCGGTTAAGACGTTTCAGAGTTTAGCGTGCAAAACGCACAGACAAACTGACAAAAAATTCTAATTGACCATGTTTTGATCAGTATAAAAATTTCGAATGCCCATTACAAATGTGTTTGTCTGTTCGTTCGTATGTTTACAACCTTAACTAAAAATTGGACGTTTCACCAGCGAGACATTTAAGTTTTTACTAGTGGGACATTATGCATAAGGGACATTACTGACCTAATCATTGCATTATTTACACTGGGTTTTCTAGTACAGTGTAAAAATATTCCTTTAATATCGTCTGATACTGTTGTAGTACCATATGAAATAAAATAAATAAAATTAACAAATAATTTTATAAGTACAATAGATCTGTTTACCTAATTTAACACTTATTAACACAACATAAGCCTGAATTTACTTTAAAATAGTTGATGGATAAACTGTACCTGGTTTAGAAAATGAATGCACAATAGTAATGCATAATATTGATATTTATTTATGTTGTAATAAGGTTTATATTTTGATGTATATGTATGACATAAATAAATTAATGTGAAGGTGGTGATTGTTTTATTAAATTGGAATATCAACACATAGTCTAAGCTTTTTAAGCTAAAATTTTAAACAAAAGTTCATTTTAAAATGTAAGCATCTGCTAAGAAAGTATTTTTAAAAATCGATTGAAAAATATACAGTATTTTTTTTAAATGTTAAGATCGGCAAACAGGCTGACGGTCCACTGATGGTAGGTGGCTACCGTCGCCTATAACACAAACAACGCCAAAAGCTGCTGCAAGTGCGCTGCCAACTACAGTAGGATTAAGGGTAAGGGGTTTGGGAAATGGACTCTAGCATCCCTTACTCACTCACCGAAACACAACAGCACAGTGGTCTTCTGTAAGAGGGTGGTTACTGCCGCCAGACGGGCTGCCCAAATAACTGCGAAACGCAGTGTACCCTGCCACTACTTTCCAAATCCAGACCATAGCCAAATTTGAAAAGTTAATTTTCAAAGTTGATCCTGCCGGGAATCAAATCCGGGAACCCTAGAAGAGAGCGTTAAGGGTGGTTAAGGCAAGCACCCTAACCACTCATCCAACGGGCTCGTAAATATTATATAAATAATTTTTGTTTGGTTATATATAACAGTATGACAATGACTTTTTGCTATTCTGTCGGTACTTATCTATACTAATTATTAATATTATAAAGAGAAAAAAAAAGATTTGTATGTTTGTAATGAATAAACTCAAAAACTACTAGACCGATTTTTAATAAAAATTTCACCTATAGAAAGCTACATTATCAGCGAGTAATATTTTATAAAGAGCTAATCATGGATATAATAATTTCAAGTTTGTTACTACACACAGTGTTTGTAATAGTTTACCTATTTATCTAAGACTAGCTGAACTCGGCCACGCTTCGCTGCAGCCCATACGGCGGCGGACGGCGTGCGCATGGGGCGCGCGGTACTGGACACTGCTTGTATATAGCGTGATGTTATATAGCCCATAGCCTTCCTCGATAAATGGACTGTTAAAAACAAAAATAATTTTTCAATTCGAACCAGTAGTTCCTGAGATTAGCGCGTTCAAACAAACAAACAAACTCTTCAGCTTTATAATATTAGATAACTATAGATGTATCAAAGGTATCAATCTAGGCACTGGTTGTAAAAGAATGTTTCTCCGCTAACTTGTTTTGCTTGATATCAGCATAAAGCAACTTCCCCTCCCGAAGAACCGATCGTGTCAACCGTGGAGAGAACCACGGGTGGCAGTCACAGCTTCCGTTCAAGAAAGTCACCGTCTATGTGTGCTCGATATGAATGCCGTCTGCTATATATGCTAACGACTGAAATCACTTCGATACCGCGATATAGAACTCCATACAAAAATTGAACTTTGTTTGTAAGTTTGTAACAGCGCCATCTTACAATTACAATCAGTAACTGTTTCTTTTGTGCCATCTATAACGGCTGTTATTTGGTGCAGTGATATTGTAAGTAAGTAAAACCATAGATAAAATTTAAGTAGTATTTTATCTATGGTAAAACTGTGGTGATATCCGTAGAAAAATCGGCCCACTTGTACTTTTGCCGGAAATCACATATACTAATATTATAAAGAGAAAAGATTTGTATGTATGGATGTTTGTGACGAATAAACTCAAAAACTACTGGACTGATTTTAAAAAAAAAATTTTGTCATCTATGGAAAGCTACATTATCAGCGAGCAACATAGGCTACTGACCCTCCCCCATCTCCTCCCCCTTTACCTCCCGTCTTACAAATTAATGTATGTTTATAATGAACAAACTCAAAGACTAGTAAATTATAAATTAAATAAATTGTATTAAAATGTTTAATTAAACATATTTATATTCGACAATGTATATACTTACTCAGAATAACGAATAAATTTTTGAAAACCTTTTACATTAACTGAAAAAATCAAAATAATGATTTTTACCACAATTTTAACCGATATTTTAATTTTCATTGTAATTTTTCACTATAAAGAGTTTTGAGGTCAAATCTTTGTATAAGTATTCAATTCTCTCGTGTTGCCTCCTATTGCCCTTAATATGGCCTTTAATCGCCATTTCACTGATCTTAATTCCTTGAAGAATTCTATCCTTGAAGAATTCTATCTTAAATTTTTTTAAATTAAATTACGCAAAAATATTTTATTAAGGAAAACAAACAATTACACCATGTATATTAGACTTAAATTTAACATAAATTTAAATAATAGTGCAATCAACAACATTTTCTACAAAGTACTTAGTAAATAAATTTTATACAAAGAGGACATTATTATATTATAGGACATATATTTATTAGTTTTTTTTTAATGTTTTTTTAATATTTTTTTTAAATAATATTACCATCGATGTAATATAACGTTGGCACACATTATAATATACTTACATATAATTTGTCAGTCTGCCCGCGATCTTTTTCATTAAAAAAAATTACTTAAGTAAGTAAGACAATGAAAACAAATCATTTCGTAGGTAAACTTATTTATTGGCATTTATTTATAACAACACTGTAAGTACAATGTAATGACTTATTTACTTAATTCCTGTCTAACTTAATTAAGCGGTAATACTGTTTCTTGGCTTCATTTAAATTCATAGGTATTATAATATCATTATAAAAAAATCAATGAAAATTGATTTCTCTACCGAAAGTATATACTTACAGGGAATGTGCACATTTTTTATTTAGTGTTTTTTATTTAGTTACCTACCAAAAATTGTAATCTTTACGGCATGGGCTCAGAACACCGGCGGCGGCGGTTTTCTTGTAATAACAAATAATAAGGGTCAATTCACACCGGACGCGACGGGAAGATGCTTGAAGAGGCAATATGCGTATCGCAACGACGCGACGCCGCGATTCGCATCGTGCGTCTCGGGGAGCGCTGCGCCGCGAGACGAGTTTCAATGTCAGTACAGCGTATTTATTAATTCCTACCTAATTGCAACACTTCCATAGTGTTGAAGCGCAGTAGGATATTAGGGCATGATTTTGAAAAGAAATTAATAAAATTCTACTTTATTGCATCTTTAAGTTTCGTCAGACGAACTTGAAGATGTAACGAACTGACGAAACTTAAAGATGTAACGTACTGTGTAAAACAATCAAAATGGAGGTGGGCAGTCAATAAGAAAAATGGGCCAGAGAGGTAAGCGAATGGTGTCCCAGACAACATAAAAGAAGAAAAGGGAGGCAGCGTCTTTGCCTGGGATCCGAGGACATGGCCCCGCTGTAACCTCGGTCCCATGGGCCACCGCTGATGATGGAATCCGGAGGGGTTTTAGTGGGTATTCCCGGTGCATCTCACCGGGCCAGTCCCACTCACCCCCCTCGCCGGGATGTCCCCCCGACGAGGGATAGTGCGTAAATGCATTTCCCCTCCTAAAAAAAAAGCGTCTTAGATGGGAGGACGATATTAGGAAGAAAGCTGGTGTTACCTGGAAGAGGATGACTGATAGAAAATAATGTCAAGCTCTAGGGGAGGCCTTTGCGGGAACGCAAGACAATTATTATTATTATTACTTTATTGCAGCACGTTAATATTGTTGCGGTTAAATAGGTAGGATATCAGGATGGTCGCCGTAGTTGTTAACAACGTTCCCGCGACCCCGCCCATCTACGGCTGCTCTAAAAAATCGTCGAGTTTTAGCCGGTAGGAGTCCGGCATAACCCTCAGCGTCCCCTTCGCTGCCGGGTATCCATGATGGATTTCTAAGGTAAAAAATAATAATAATAATAATTTATTATTTTGTGACCATAGGTAACATACATTTGATGAAATTTAAAATTTTCTTGGCACCATTTACGGTCTGCCTGAATGGCGTACAAAACTATATTAATGATAATATGAATGTCATGTAACAATTTAAAGCAATTACATTATAATTATAAAAGGTAGGGATATTATGATATGATTGTTACAAATATATTTTCAATTTAAACTCGGTTTGGAGTTTAAACTCGAACTGTGAATTGTCACAGGTCATAGAGAAATATAAATCCTAAAAGGGTTTATATTAAATGTAATAAATGGATTAAAATAAATGATTAAAATAAAATAAAACATGCTTTTGATATTGTAAGAAAAAAAAACGAGAATGTACTACTGAAAAGATATGTACCTATTATTTTATACAAAATCGTGTTTATTATTAAAAAATAGTTAATTTTTGGCGTTGGAAGATTGTCATAAATATTTTTCGCCAAAGAATGAATTCTTTTTTTATCACTCGATCGTACAGTACACGCGTAGTAGCAAAGCACATTACAAATACCTTTTTAAAACAGATTTAATTATAATCCTCCTCAATTACAACCCATCATTGTGGAATTAATAATAATACAGTAGTAATACATTAATACAGTAGGAATTAATAATACGCAGCAGTACAATACTACACAAGAAGGTGCCCGTATGTATAATTGTAGTCTTTGGTACACAGTTCGGTTAGTACGCAAAAGTGCGTTCAGTGGCTCTAGCATGAGTTTACGATACTACACTCGCTAGCGAGAGCGTAAAACATTTATATGGAAAATTGATAATTTGACATTGACAGTTCACGATTTCCCATACAAAAGTTTTACGTTCTCGCTAGCGAGTGTAGTATTGGTCTAGTATCGTAAACTCATACTAGAGCCTCTGTTCCATTTTAGTTCAGTCACGCTGCGTCTCGCGATGTCGCGTTGGTCGCGTGGTGTCTGGCGTACACAAAGAGTATATAATCACTACGTTTTAAGACACAGCGCAAATGTTACTTTACATTATGTAAAGTAACATTTGCGCTGTGTCTTAAGCCATGTAAATTACATAGCTTCACGATGCGCCTTGCTGCGTCGCGATACGCATTACCAAGCATCTTCTCGTCGCGTGGCGTTTCGCTATAAACTGACCTTTTTTTTTACAGGTTTCCTACCGCTGGCTAGACGGTAGGGGTATGTGGGGGTCACCAGTGCTCCACAATATGCTAGGTCATAGCGGCACTGGCACTACACACTAAAACTCCCCGGTGTCTCCTTGCCCTTCGAGACGGATGGACCGGGCTCTGCCGAGGCAACAACTCCGATCCAGCTATAAACTGATCCTGACGCTGCGATTACAAAACCAGCGGATCGTGGCGGGGTAGGCGAAAGCGATCAAACAAATGTATGGAATTTAAACTTGGTCGTTTCTAACAAGGCGGAGTGGGGCGGCGGGAGACAGCGTGTCGCGAGCCCAGTTAGTTAGTTTCGTAACCGCAGCCTAAGACCTGTGCTAAAGACGTAATATCGCTTAAAACATGCAATGTAGCGAACACTTTAAACAATATGTCGTTTATTAATGTAAAATATTAAAAAAAGAAGATAGGTATCATTATTTAAAATTAGTCTTTAAATTCTTACTCCATTTTATCGCTTAACTTACCACATGTTAAAGTGTCACCAATATTCTAACTTATTATAAGTATATTATATTACATTATATCTTTGTAACTTATAGGTAATCACTTTATTTAAGGACTGTGCACACTGACGCGTGCGGCTTCTAAGCTATTTGTTTTTAACATAAAAAAACGACTTTTTTTTTTTCAAAAAATTCTATCATAAACTTAGTCTTTGTTGAGATACATTTTGTGGTGTTGGGCGATAACGCCAATAAACCTACATGTTGCTGTTTACGGACTTTGGAAACACGACAGCACATGTACAGTTACTATAGTTACTATAGTTACTATAGTTACTATAGTTATTATAGTTACTACATACTATAGTTACTATAGTTTGACCAATATCGCTGTACCACGCCTTAGGTCTGAGCGCGGCTAGGCGGTGGTGCAAAGCAGGTAGCTCTTCTTTGCCTGTCCTAAATCTATACTTGCCTATGTCCGACGCAAAACAGATAAAACATCCAAAAATGGGTCGTGCGATATCTCGTGACATGAAAACTATGATTTTACTTCGATAAAAAAAATGTTAATACAACCTACTTTGATAACTAAAATTCATTTATTTAATATTTAACAGAAGAAGATATATCTCGACCGTTTTAAAAATATCGTAAATAAATATCGTAAGATCTATCCGACAATATCGCTCTCATGCGAACTCGTGCTCTTTCTCTCCCTTCCTCCCGCCTCACCCCGCATACCTAAGGAGTGGTACCAAAGCCAAACTTCCTTGCTTGGGCGATATTTTGACCACTACCTTTAGCAAGTACGAGCGCGACTTGACTTGCGATTGCGACTTACGACTTGCGATAGGCAGCGTTTGGGAAGCTCCGAAGACATCTTCGTCCAAAATTCCTCGGTGTCTTAAAACAAAATTTTCGACCAGAATGTGTTGCCAGTGATGACATAGGTATGGCGCTGATGGGCCTCGTAAGAAACGACATCGCTCAAGAGTTATGGAGAGGGGTATACTCGGGGTAACACTGCGAGGTCGAATCAGGAATGAGGAGATCTGGCGGATTAGTAAGTTGAATTAGCAGTGGGCAGGACACATAATAAAGCCGACGGCAGCCGGGGCCGGAAGGTTCTTGAGTGGAGGCCACGGACCGGTAAGCGTAGTGTAGGACGTCCACCCACAAGGTGGATAGACGATCTGATAAGGGCCGCGGGTCGACGGTGGCTCCAGGGTGCTTCTGATTGGAGTGCCCAGGTTGGGTCAATGAGAGGACGGCTGTGACGGCAGTCGTGGGACAGGACTTGTCCTTACCCGCTGTCGTCAGGGCGATGATTGAAAGTCTTGACGGCTGGAATGCCGTCAAAACGTTTTATGAAGCGGCCCTGAGTGGAAAAGAGGCCAATGAACGGTCCTGTGAGGCAGACCCCCAGGCTGATCCACTCAGGCGTCGAAGGGCCGGCCGACGCGTGACAACCTCAGGGCGTCAGAAGGGGACGTGTCTGACGCCCTGAAACACCCAATAAGGATGAGTGGCGGCTCACGGCATTCCATTTAAAGTGAAGTTGGGTGCGAAGAGAACATAGCTGTGCGTGGGGATCCGAGGATAAGGCCTCGCTGTGAACTCGGACCCGCACATCACCGCTGATGGTGGAATCCGGGGGGGTTTTAGTGGGTATTCTCGGTGATAAGTCACTTCACCGAGCGAGTCCCGCACTCCTCCCTCGTCGACAGTCAGTCCCCGTCGACGAGGGATAGTGCGTAAAGGTCATTTCCCCTCCTAAAAAAACCTGCTTCTGATCGGTGCTTTCGTAGAATTAGGGGGACGCCTTTGTTTAGCAGTGGACGTCCTACGGCTGAGATGACGATGATGATGATGATATACATACATATATGTTTATGTTAAGGTCGACGGACAGGCTTGCAGTCCACTTTATGGTAGGTGGCTACCGTCGCTTAATACAAGCAATCAAATGCCGACTATAGCAGGATAGGCTGCTATTTCCCGGTGGTCTTCTGTAAAGGGATGGTTACTAACTGTGCTTTATAGCGTATTTTGTTATGTAGACTGATTTCAGCCTTAAGAAATCTGTATCTAGCCTACTAAAGGCTGGTGTATGGAGAAGTAAGAGATGTTATACGCTACTGTATGCAACAATGAATGGGGTGTTGCAGAAGAAAATTGAGGAACACGGGTGTACCGGCTGCCACCTCCAGCTTGAGGCCTAGCTCGTCAAACACGTCTTCGGCTGGACGCTCATCTTCTTCGACGTCTATCAGCATATCCGTGGAGGCTGTGTCCCCTTGACCTTGGTCGGTGAAAAGCTGAAATTTTGGAAATGAAAAAAACTTTTAGGCGCGTTTATTGCTGAGGAGTGAGGCCGCGGATCGACGGTGGATCAAGGCTGCTTCTGACAGGTCCTATTGGAAAATTATGGAGGAAGCCTAGGTTCATACGGCTAAAAGTTTCCTACGGCTGAGATGACGAACGTAAGTAAACCGTCACGCTCGTGTCGGTGACGCTGAATCGGGTTTACTCGGCTCCACTCGACATCAAGAGCGCTAGGATTGGTGAAGCACTTTATGTATACTCCAGCTCCAGTCTTCATCAACCACGTTTTGCATGTAATTTAATAAATTATGTTTTTAACGAGCCCGTTGGATGAGTGTTTAGGGTGCTTGCCTTGACGCTCTGTTCTAGGGTTACCGGGTTCAATTCCCGGCTGGGTCAACTTTTAAAAATCAAGTTTTCAAATTTAGCTCTGGTCTGGATTTGGAAAGTAGTGGCAGGGCACACTGCGTTTCGCAGTCATTTGGGCAGCCCGTCTGGCGGCAGTAACCACCCCCTTACTGAAGACCACCGTGATATAACAGCACGTGTGCTGTTGTGTTTCGGTGAGTGAAGTAAGGGATGCCAGAGCCCATTTCCCTATCCCTTCCCAATCCCTTATCCTTAATCCTATTGTAGTCGGCAGCGCAATAGGATTAAGGACTTGGCGTTGCTTGTGTTATAGGCGACGGTAGCCATCTACCATCAAGTGGACCGTCAGCCTGTCTGCCGATCTTAACATAAAAAAAAACTTACCTCCTGTTCCTCGTCCACTTCAATATCTTCGTTCTGTTCGGAACTCTTATCGCAGTGGGAGTACTCTTGGTAGTCTGAGGTGTCGCTTTCGTCACACTCGAAATAACTGCCCTGAACACAGTAAAAAATATTTCTTTCAAACACTGGGGGCGGCGTAAATACAGAAATTTAGGGTCAGTTCACACCGAAATGCATAAATAGGTACTTCCATTAAACGCGATGTTCTATTATAACCGACTTTTTTTTGAAAAGCAATCTGAAAACTACACATTGATAATATCAACAGAGAATATATCTACTTAAACGAGCGCCAGATAGAAATATTGTCAACAAGAACGACCTACGGGATGTTGGACACAAGGAAGTTCACATTATTATTATTACTATTATTATTATAACGACCTATACGGAAACACATTCGCTAGTACAAACTGATACAATCTATACATCTATATATATAAAAATGAATCCCCATTTCCCTTGGTCACGGCTTCACGTGTGAACGGGTAGACCGATTTTAATTCGGTTTTCACTAATGGAAAAAGGGATAAACGGGGAATGTTCATATATATAAAAATTGCACCACGGGCGAAGCCGGGGGCGGGCCGCTAGTATTATAATAAAATCGTAAACGAGCCATGTCTGTACTTACATCAAATATTTTTTCAAAAGAACAATTTGTACATGTTGTACAATGTTACCGAGATAAAAAAAAATTGTTTTTAGAATTTTTGTGTGTTTGTCTTTGCGTTTGTGCACGCTAATCTCAGAAACGGCTTAACCGATTTGAATCCGGTTCTCACTGATGGTGAGAATTTATCGGTTTACAAACAAAAAAGTTACGCGCTATACCGAATACCTATCACGCGTGCGAAGTTACGGGCTCGGCTAGTTTTAGATAAAATTATTAAAATCCATTAAAATAGGCATTAATTGTGTATATCAATATTGTTGTTACAAGATGAAACTTTTAAAGATTTTAATTGATAATAACATTGATAATAATATTTGATCACCAAAGCAGTTATACTTCTGGTACGCGTGTTCTATACACTTGCATATTTTTCCAAATGAGTACTGTCTAAACTAAAGTACCAATGAAATAAAATATTCAACAAAAATTATACACATTTGGAGACTGCAAAACTGTGGCTCTAGCATGAGTTTACGATATTACACTCGTTAGCGAGAGCGTAAAACATTTATATGGAAAATTGATAATTTGACATTGACAGTTCACGATTTCCCATACAAAAGTTTTACGTTCTCGCTAGCGAGTGTAGAATTGGTGTAGTATCGTAAACTCATACTAGAGCCTCTGCAAATCATTGTGTTATACGTGTTTGGAATAAATTTTACGTTCATTACTGGCAACACTGCAAGCAAGTATACCACTACCGCTAGAGTATAAATGTTCTGTGACCACTACCAGCCTTACTGTCTGTCAAACAAAACTGTCAAATTAAATCATTAGTCAACATATATGTAGGATGAACTACTTGCATTAACAAAACAAAGAAAATTTTCTGTAATGAAACGTAATAAAGTACTCGTCGTTTAATTTGATTAAATTATTACCTAATTAGCTATCATAGCGTATCGGTTGTGACATGAAATAGTGAAAAACTTGTAAATTTACGACTACAATGGCCACAGGTATAGCGAACGATTCACCGAGATACAAAAACAGCTTAATTTGCTGCAGTCCTAGGACTGAAATAGGCTCGCATAGCCCATCGTCGTCCTCGACTTCTGGCTGCGTTTCGGCCGACGAAAGTCTCGACTCGAATTTCGTACCAAAATCAATAGCAAATCGCAAGTTAAAAATACACAGCACGGCTACGCGCGATGAGGTCGAAAAAGCGATTTCGCAATGTAGAGATCTCATTCTGACCACTCCACAGTGTTCCGAGGAGCGCAAATGGCTGGTGAGATATTTGATTGAACTGCGAATGAGGTTGGAAGACTTAAAAGATAACGATGGTCAACCAAGACTTGGTGTTTCTATTAAAGGCCACCATTTTAAACAGCAAACACAAATCGCAAACAGGAAGCAATACTGTGATCACTGCAGCGGTGTCATTTGGAGTATAGTTCAAAATTCTTACGCTTGCACAGACTGCGGCTATTTATGTCATTACAAGTGTGTTGATGACGTATGCAGGGTCTGCGCTCACGTTGTCATGACTGAGAAGGGAGCGTTCGAAATGTCAATATGTCCAGAAAAGGGTTTGGCTGCTCAAGACTATAAATGTATGGAATGTGGCACAACATTGACATTTAAAGACAGCTGGAACGAACCCAGACTCTGCGATTATACTGGCTTATATTTCTGTGCGACGTGCCATTGGAATGACTTATATGCCGTCCCGGCCAGGGTAGTGCACAATTGGGACTGGGAAAAAAGATATATATCGCGGATCGCCTATCAAATCCTGACCTTGTCTTGGTCGAAACCTTACATAGATGTCGAAAATATAAACCCAAAACTGTTCAGCTTCATAGCGGAGTTAGAATGGGTACACAAAATGAGGAAAGATTTGGAATGGATGCGAAAATATCTGTGCACCTGCGGCGAGGGAGCGCACTTGTTGTCACCTCTCTTTTTACAGCTAGGTGACGTCAACAAGAAATACAGCATGGCACATTTGCAAGCTATAAACGATGGCACATTGGAGACTCAATTGACCGAACTGACCGAGACTTGCAGGGGACACATCACCAACTGCGACCTGTGCTCGGGTAAAGGTTACATATGCGAAGTGTGCTGTAACAACGAGGTTCTATATCCGTTTGACAGTGGCGCCATCATGTGCGACAAGTGCAACTCGCTCTACCATAGAGGTTGTTGGCTTAGAAAAGGGCAGAAATGCCTCAAATGTGTTCGCATCGAGGAAAGAAAGGGCAAATTGGACGATACTGATTCAAATATAGAATATGACATAGACAAATTTGTTAATCAATAATTGCATGTACCTGACATTTTGTTTCTTAATATAATGCCTTATTTACATATTGATTATTTTGGATTGATTGAATTATCCTGCTATCTCCATTATGGTGATTGTCACGAGTAAAACTCAATTGTCCCATCATTTCTATTGTTGTTTAATAGGTCAATAAAAAAGCGGAATATTGGCAACCTCATTAAAAGCAACCAATTTTAATACTTTTAGATAACAGATAAGCATACAGTCTGCCTAATGAATATTTGCCTAAAAATAAGTGCATAATACAAGTCCAGGACAGTTGCAGCATTGTGAAGGCAAAACATATATTTAGCATCTTTCACCGCATTTGTGGTATAATATATATTTATATTTTTGGTACATTAATATAATAATTATGGTTATAATTGGCTAAACTTGGCTAAGTCTGCCGGGCTTTATCTATTTTCTTTCATACAAATATTTGACATAACAACCATGTTACTGCAATAATCAGTGTGTTAAAGGGGCATCAATTTTATTTCAAATCTTTTTTAACACAACATTGACTAACATATTTTTAATTATAGATTATAATGTATTGCATAAAAATATGAATACTATGGTGCTATGTAACGAATAATTGCAAAATGTAACTCGCTTTATCATAAAAGAAGCTTTAAAATAGTAGGTATGATTAAATCTTATTTAAGTTGAAAAAAAAATACAGACCAATTTGTCAGTTTTTGAAACGGATATTATCTAAAAGAAAATACAAAGAATAGTCCCAAAATTTTAAAAAATTGTTATATTTGACTCAAAATTGCAAAAATATAAAAAACAGTATGAAAGCATACAATACCATTAAATGTATAATTGGAAAATTTGGGACATGAATTAAGAATATTTTATTTAAGCTGACAAAAAACTCAAAATTTAACAACAATCTGTCAATTGACTCAACATTATATAGCTAATGTTGTTTGACTCAAATTTACTAACAAAATGACAGTAGGGAATATGCGTCTAATTCAAAAAAGGCTTAAATATATATTGTTTTATCAACATTTTTGCTTCAGAATTATGTCTAAGTATGTAAATATTTTTTAATATTATTTATTTTTCATTAAGAAAATAATTAATAAAATAAAAAGTTCAAAAAAATTGTGGGAAATTCAAAATACTTGAAACTGTCAGTTCGAATGTGACATCAGAGTCTATGAAATGTCAACAGGCGTGTAGATGTTTGGGATTTTTGACATTTGATTGTTATTGTAGACTGTGACGTCACGACAAGCGCGCCAAAAGGGCGGATATTTAAAGTGCCCGTAGCTGATAGCTGTTAGTTATGTAAACGATATAACCTATCGTATGAAAATATTTAAAAAATTATGTGCATATTCCCTATTATGTAATTAATTTCAATTTGTGATAAGTTTTATTTAGAATCTAATACAATGTGATTTATTATGTAAAATTCTCTTTTATCATTCATACAATGTTCATGTAATAACAATGTTACGTTTTATTCAAATTGTAAAATACATATTCATATTAAGAGAAAGATTTAAAAACAGTGTTTAATTTAATTTATGATTTTTAAAGTATCTATTTAGGTTAAGGTCGACAGACAGGCAGACGGTCCGTTTAATGAGGCCTATAAAGTAATACCACACAGGTACTGCAAGAGTGCTGCCGACCATAGTAAGATTAAGGATAATGGATTAGGATGGGATTGGGAAATGGGCTCAAGTTATTTCACGGAGGTCTTCGGAAAGGGAGCGGCTACTGCTGCCAGACGGGGTGCCCGAATAACCGCAAAATACAGTGCTCCCACAAATTGCAAAATATGTATACAGGGTTAAATTCTACAAGTTAAATAATTTTACTAAAAACACACCGTCAGAAAAAAAGGCTTAGTATAAAATAAAGTGTATATGGAAAATAATAATAATAATAAATGAAATAACAAACCAATTGTCATTTTTTAACCGATAGCTTTGTGCCCGTGACTACGCGTGGCACAGTACCAGCCTAAGCTGAACCCTATTTAATATGAATGATCACATAGATCCGAGGTCAAGTTACATTGGATATTTAAAAATCACCTTAACTCCATTTTTAACTTTATATATAAACTTTCAATCATCATCGTTTTACAGATGACAATTTATAGTTAACTAAAGTTTCAACCGAAGAGTTATTTTATTGCCTTTTTATCGAAAAAATGTTGGACATGATTCTTTAAATTTACATAACTTTTTTCTTTGTGAACCCATTGGAATAAAACTAACACTAGGAAGCTTGCTATAATACATCAGTGAAAATCACATTTAAATCGGTTAACAACCCCCTTGCAGAAGATCACCGTGAAATAACAGCACGTGTGCTGTTGTGTTTCGGTGAGTGAGTAATGGATGCCAGAGCCCATTTCCCTGTCCACTCCTAATCCCTTATCCTTAATCCTACTGCAGTCGGCAGCGCACTTGCAGCAGCTTAGGCGTTGCTTGTGTTATAGGCGACGGTAGCCACACGTGCTGTTATTTCACGGTGCTCTTCTGTAAGGGGGTGGTTACTGTCGCCAGACGGGCTGCCCAAATGACTGCGAAGACGCAGTGTGCCCTGCCACTACTTTCCAAATCCCGACCAGAGCCAAATTTGAAAAGTTCATTTTCAAAGTTGACCCTGCCGGGAATCGAACCCGGGCACCCTAGAACAGAGCGTTAAGGCTAGCACCCTAACCACTCATCCAAAGGGCTCGTCAAAATCATATCACCATATCACCGCCTCATCCTTTGTTTTTAATCCTACTAAGGTCATCAGCGCTTGCTTGTGTAATAAACGACGGTAGCCACCTACCATCAATACCGTTAGCCTGTCTGACGATCTTTAAAAGAAAAAAGATTCGAGTTCCTGATGTATGAATTTGGCAACCTACTTAAGTTATTTCTGAGCACTTGCAGCACAGAGGAATAATAGTATTATTCCTTTGTGCTTGCGGTACCTATATTTTTGTGTGGCCACCTACCATCAATTGGACCGGTAGCTTTTTCTTTAAAAAATGTTTTCCCACTTACCTGACATTCGAAACATCTGCAAGAATCTTTGTAACTGCATTGTGTGTTGAGAGCGTTCCAATCGCGCAGATACTCCATCGGATTATCCTTGGGTCTTCGACGAGCCAGCGAAGCCAGGTAGCCCAGAATACCACTGGGTCTCGACTTTGTCGTAACCCTGTTTTCATTGTAAGACGTTGAATAGAGATTTTTCACAATCTACGTCTTCACGGTATACTGATGATCACATTTTGATGAAATCTCAATTGGATATAGATTGTGGAAGACACGGGTACACGCGGTCAAAGGCGTAGGAACCGTTGCACCCGATGAGGCCTGCAGTGGCCTGTCCTAGCCCGTCCCGATCCGTCGGGAGCACAGAGGATAGAATCCCCGCGCCGCCTCCTACTAGAGACGGTATGGTTAATGCTTTTCATACAAATCCAGCGTGTCAGGGGCGTTTTATCATTTATGCAGTTCTATTCCATGCTTGCCTTACGCCGAGTGAAGGTGTGGAAATGGAAATAAATATATAGACATTCCATTAACCGATAAATTGGAATCCTCTAAAAAGCGGTTATCAGCGTGCTTTTATCGCAGGATTCACGACGGAGGATGAATGGGAGCCAGCAGCAGCCGTCACAACCAACGCTTCGGGATTTCAACGATATTGATTAGGTTCTCGACGAGATGTAGTCTCTCCGGCGTCGGCCATATTTATATTACCGCATCGCTGCGGAGTGTGCGCGCGCGGATACAAGCAAACATTACGCGCGCACCGCAGTTTTGCTGTCTCAGATAACAGGCATACGTCGTCGCATACCGAATACCTATCATTATGCCGGTGTGAATAGGGTAATTTTCGAATTAAACACATTTCTGTGCTTTTTTTTTTAATTATAGATGGGTTTGCTCTTGACCAGCATCTATCCATGTAGGAAGGATGAGGCCGAAAATGGAGCGAGCTCACCCAGAAGATGCCTATTCACTCGAACCTTGAAAAGATTTGGGTTATATGAGCTCGGAAATACAGACGCCGGCAGGGAGTTCCAATCCTTAGCAGTGCGCATCACAAAAGATGTTTTAAAGCGCTTGGTCCGAATTAGAGGGATTTCGACAAGGTGAGGATGGTAACCAGCCGTACGTCTGCATGTCCGATAGAAGAAAGGGGAAGGCGGTATGATCTCATGCAGCTCTCGAGCACACTCTCCGAAGTACATCTTATAGAATACACACAGACAGGCAACTTTGCGTCTATGTGCCAGGCTCTGCAGCTTAGTTCTTATTAGTGAATCATCGCCAATGAGCCTCCTAGCTCTGCGATCCACCGAGTCGAGTGCAGCAAGTTGGTATTTTGCTGAGCCATCCCAAAGGTGACAGCAATACTTACTGCCTACGGAGTATTATTACATCCAACATAGTCGCCAAACACTCTTTAGATTTTTTGTTTCAAACAATTTCGACTTGGATTTTTTAAGAGCTAAAAATTGCATTTAATTACCTACTTGTGATATGGTTTTGCTTATTCACGTTTATTACACCACAACACAGCACATTGAGGCATTTCTATCGCTTTTTTTTATTATGTTTACTCTATAGCGTGCAAATAGAAACTGGCGGTCAAATGCGTCTTGAAATGCGCTCGGCGCAATTGCGCGGCACAAATATTATTAACTGCCATCTCTAGTAAGGGAGCGGTGGGGCGATTCTTTAGTAAGGCTTATAGTAAGGCTAAAATTACAATAACGATATCACGCTCCATATTCATTGACATGTTTCCGACACTCGACGGTCGACTTGACAACGTTGGGTACAGGCCGTCAAAGACTGTAAGTACAAAGGTGCGGTGCGTGGGCTCCTGTTGCGGGCTGCACCGGTGCGTTCAAATCGGTATGTATACTAATCGCAATTTCTCGCTGCACGCGAGGCAATAACAAGTGCTATTTATAGCAGTAACTAAAAATTAAAAAAAAAATACTGCTTCGGGCGTCATTAAACAGCTTCAAGTTCTTTTTATTTTATTTTATTAAAGATGGGTTTGTTCTTGGCCAGCATCTAGCCCTGTAGGAAAGATGAGGCCGACGATGGAGCGAGCTCACCCAGAAGATGCCTATTGGTGGCATTCCCTTCTATTTTTAGTTTTTAGTTTTCTATGGTATGATCATCGATAAAATACTACTTGGTATGGTGTTTCAGCAACCACGCGACAAGCATTGCTCTCTGTCATCTAAGTGATGGTAAGTAGATGTTTTTTTACTTACATTTCTTCCACAACATTAAGTTGAGCGGGCCTCATGTCGTCTCTTTCGCACAGCGTTGTCTCGCTCTGACGCCTGAGCCTTCTCTTTAGGAATTTACCGGACTTTTCGTGTCCGTTTGTCACTACAAATGCAACAATTGTTTAAAAAAAATGTCAGTTTTATAAAAAAAAATAAGAGCGACTCGTTGATTGTCTGTGACAGCCTTTAGCTCACCTGATAGCTCTAAATTGGCCGTCTACTCAAATTAGCAGATACGCAGACGTTCAAAGTGCTTGGGAACACTACTCGATTCCCCACATTTTGTTCTTTAGAAAATAAGTAGGGTAGACTGGGTACGGTTGAAACTAAGGACTTGCCTTAACGCTCTGTTCTAGGGTTCCCGGGTTCGATTCCCGGGAAAAATCAACTTTTCAAATTTGGCTCTGGTCTGGATTCGGAAAGTAGTGACAGGGTGCACTGCGTTTCGCAGTCATTTGGGCAGCCCGTCTGGCGGCAGTAACCAGCCACTTACAGAAGACCACCGTGAAATAACAGCACGTGTGCTGTTGTGTTTCGGTGAGTGAGTAAGGGATGCCAGAGCCCATTTCCCTATCCACTCCTAATTCCTTATACTTAATCCTACTGCAGTCAGCAGCGGCTTGTGCTTTGGCGTTGCTTGTGTCCTTAGGCGACGGTAGCCACCTACCATCAAGTGGACCGTCAGCCCAGCCTGTCTGCCGATCAAAAAAAAAGGCTTCGCGGGAAGCGGTTGGATGCGAAGTAGAGAAGACCGTGAGTGGTGGCGAGCCTTCGGAGAGGTTTGCTATGTCGACAATCTTGGTTCTTCGCGAATTTCAAAACTTCTAATCCTATCCATCAAAGAAACTACGCAAAGAAAGAACTAAAGAAACATTATCAACTACGGTAATAAAAATATGTAATATAATTTTTAGGGTTCCGTACGTACAAATAAAAACGGACCCCTTATAGGATCACTCATGTTTTCGTCTGTCCGTCCGTCACAGTGATTATTATATCTACTAGACCGATTAAGTTGAAATTTGGTACACATATCAATTTCTGTGACCCAAACGCAGAAGTGTGACGTGAATAGATGGATAAATCTGTATATGGGAAGTCATTTTTGGGGGGAAGGTGGAAAATTAAAATTTTTTTTTGAAAACTGCATCGTGTGATATCAAATGGAAGGTCTTGTTATGAAGAGTTTGTTGTAAATAGTTTCCAAGTTATTCAAGAAATTAGACGAAAATTGACCATCCCCCCTTATCTCCGAAACTACTGAATCTGAAATTTTGAAAAAAAATACAGAAATTAGTTTTCTACCTATAGATTATAGGAAAACCTATAAAAAGTACATGATATTAAAATAACATGGTAAATCACTCAATATTGTGCGGATAGGTAACATCGTACGGAACCCTCTTCACTCGAGTTCAACTCGCACTTGTCCCGTTCTTTTTTTACAGAGATTTGACCGGGGTACGATTCCTGGTTGCGTATGAGCGTAAGTAATTTAAAAAAAGTTTGCAGTTTTTAGGCCAAACTAAATTACAGAGATTTTTTTCATGTAAAATGTGTTAGAAGAAATACCAGCTTGTGCCATTGTTTGGAGAATAGTTTTAATATGATATAGTGAGACGTTTTTCACTCAACTTGTTATAAACATTTTTTTATTTTTTTTGCGTGTAAAATTAAAACTATGACTCGCGATGGTGTCAAGAGAGAAATTGTAGAGAATGGAAACAAGAAGAAAACGACAGGTGCAAAGACTCGATCGGACAGTTAGTTTAGGATAAAACAAGAAAAATCGGTCAAAGGGCAGTATTTTCAAAAATTCAAAGTTCAAATTTCAATAGGCAATGTCTTTGGGAAAATGTGTAGTTCCTAGGGTTGATAAATTATTATGGTGACAGACAGTGGGGTAGCTACACTTTCAGCAAAATTTTTCAAGCGCCCTCATTTTTTGAACGATCGATTGTAACATTGTAACTTTGCGAACTTGTAACTAAACATTGCATGCATACAGATAATAAAAGTATTATTATTATCAAGAAAAATATGCTGAAAGATTACAGATTCATTATCATTGTTTATTAAAACTGAAAAAAATCATACACAAACCTCTCTAGATGATTCATTTGGAGGTTTGTGTATTAATTCCTCACGTGCCCATATGAGAGAGAGAGGTGTTTTTTTCTCCAGGGCGCTAAAAGTAAAGCTCATAATACGCTCTTTGCTTTGAAATTGATTTTAGTTCCGTTTTCCCATACCTTTCTGGGGTACATTTAATTACCGGCTTTATGTTTACTAAAATGTTTCGAAAAAGTGAATTATGAATATTTATAATTAGGTGGGCATTTTCGATTGGCTATTGAGAAATATTAAAAAAAAAAACAAATTGCGCCCCCCAGGCCCCGGCGCCCTGGAGCAACTGCTCCCCGACGCTACGCCCCTGGTGACAGAACTATAAAGAAGCGATTGCCCTACATTCTAAATAGTTTGCCCGAAGACATTGTCCAAGAGAAAAATAAAACTATATTTAAAAATAAATTAATGAAATATTATCTGCTTTCTTTAAATAACTAATGAAATTTAGGTTTAAGTTTAGGTTTTTAATTTAGGTCACATTTATTTTTAAATTCAGTTTTATTTTATTTTTGATAACATCACTTTGACATTTTATTAACTTGATCCCATAGACAAACTGCTTTCCAGTTTTAAGGGACATTGTAAATATTTTTCTAATTATTTCATGTATAATGAATAAATAAATAAAATATATTAAATTTAAAATATATTAATTTAAATTTAATTTAGTGAATCGTGATGGTGTCAAGAGAGAAATTGTAGAGAATGAAAACACGAAGAAAATGAGAAGTGCAACGACTCGATTGGACAGTTAGTTTAGGATAATAATAATAATAATCATTTCAAAAATTCATAACTCGATTATTTTTTGAGTTATTGAGTAGATCCTCCGGCCACTTGTAGTTATTAATTAAAACTATGCATCGGACAGTTTTCGATTTGTGGCCTTTTTAATTTTTACTATGCAATTTTCCAGCATGCTACAATGCGGCAGGTAGGGTTGCCAGGTGTCCAGCTTTAGCCGGACATGTCCAGCTTTTTACAGTCGTGTCCGGCCAAATATATACAAGTCCGGCCCCTCCGGTTCCTTAGGATTTGGTCAACCCCGCAGCGGCCAGAATCACACGGACATGCATGATTCGCGATCTTACAAATTACTTTAAGAAAACAATATGTGATACATAATAAAGAGTAGAGCAAGTCTTAAAGTAATAAATGCACAAATAAAAAGAACTATTTCTTTTAAAAACCCGTGTGTCAGGCTTTTGTGGCAAAATGTCCGGCTAAATATGAGTCTCTGTCCGGATTTTCGATTTTGAGGCCTGGCAACCCTAGCGGCACGTATGGTCCGATTTCAATTTACAAAAACGATTATGAAAGTAGAATTTTGCATTAAAACGGTGAGAAATATGTTAGACTAGCTGAACTCGGCCACGCTTCGCTGCGGCCCATACGGCGGCGGCGTGCGCGTGGGGCGCGCGGTACTGGACACTGCTTATACAGCGTGGCCCAGCATCGACGAATCAAATGGGGTGTGGTGGTAGAGGGGCCCAATACCTATCCAATGGACCCCCGTGTATGTTCAGCGATTATTATTAGATTTCGAGTTATTCAGCTTTTTGTGAAGCTTTTATGTACTTACTCCGAATTCGTAAACAATTTCTTTTATTGTGAGTAATCCATTATTACTAAAGCTATAATTTATTTTTATTCTTATAGCCTGAACTACACTGAATAAAAAAATATTGCTCTCAAAAATTTTCTAAAAGCGTGTACATTGTCTTTGAATTGATAGGTAAAAACTACAATGGTAATGAGTTACACGAAACAACTTTCTTGGAATTTGAAAACAAAAGGCACGTGGTAATAAAGTGATATTTTCACTTTACTAATTTGTAAAGTAGATTTTGGTCAGAAATCTTGGAGATATTCAAATGAAATTTGTGTGACGTATTGACAGAATATTAAAGAAGTTTTTAAAATAGTTTTTAAATTTATTTTTTAGTAATTTTTTTGAGTTATAACCTTAGAAAGTTAAGTTGTTATACACGCTTTTAGAAAATTTTTGAGAACAATATTTTTTTATTCAGTGTAGTTCTATAGTATCAATTAAATAATGTTTTCATATGATAGCTAAAGTATCGGGCTATAAGAATAAAAATAAATTATAGCTTTAGTAACAATTGGTTTACCTACTCACAATAAAAGAAATTGTTTACGAATTCGGAGTTACATAAAAGCAGAACAAAAAGCTGAATAACTCGAAATCTAATAATAATCGCTGAACATACATGGGGATCCATTTTTTTTTTATTATAGATGGGTTTGCTCTTGACCAGCATCTATTCATGTAGGAAGGATGAGGCCGAAGATGGAGCGAGCTCACCCAGAAGATGCCTATTCACTCGAACCTTGAAAAGATTTGGGTTATATGAGCTCGGAAATACAGACGCCGGCAGGGAGTTCCAAATCCTTAGCAGTGCGCAACACAAAAGATGTTTTAAAGCGCTTGGTCCGAATTAGAGGGATATCGACAAGGTGAGGATGGTAACCAGCCGTACGTCTGCATGTCCGATAGAAGAAAGGGGAAGGCGGTATGATCTCATGCAGCTCTCGAGCACACTCTCCGAAGTATTGGATAGGTATTGAATAGGTATTGGTCCCCTCTACCACTACACCCCACTTGATCCGTCGATGCTGGGTCACGCTGTATATACATATAATACTATTGATTGTAGCATATTGATATATAGCCTATAGCCTTCCCCGATAAATGGACTTTATCGTTACGCGGCGCAGGCAACGGAAGCTCTCAAAAGGGATGAATTTTCCCATTTTTGCAACATTTTTCATTGAAGCTCCGCTCCTATTGGTCGTAGTGTGATGTTATATAGCCTATAGCCATCCTCGATAAATGGACTATCCAACACAAAAAAAAATTTCAATTCGAACCATTAGTTCCTGAGATTAGCGCGTTCAAACAAACAAAGAAACTCTTTAGCTTTATAATATTAGTAAGTATAGATGTGTATCATTTTGAAACTCTCCAAACAATGGTCCAGCTGGTTTCCTTCTAACACTTTTTACACCAAATGCTTACTCCATATGTAGCTTGGTCTAAAATTAAAAAAAATCGATACCTTAGTACCTAACGACAAATTTTCGTATGGTTTCAGATTTGTGCTCAATGATCCATTTGGATTGATCAGCCTGTATATTATACACTTATTATATACAAATATAAAATATATAAAGATACTAGAGTTCCGCCCCCGGCTTCGCCCGGGGTGCATTTTTTATATAAACATTCCCCGTTTATCCCTCTTACCATTAGTCAAAATCGAATTAAAATCGGTCTACCCGTTCACGCGTGATACCGTGACCAAGGGAAATGGGGATTCATTTTTATATATTAAGAAGATTATATATATGCTATAAAGTCACCTGTGAATTCTAATTGATCGTTATTGGCGTAAGCCCAATTGCTACATCCGGTAGTGTAGTTTCCTGTATTGTCCACGTCATGGACATTATCCTTTGACCATAACTGTTCCACGGAAGGGTTCTGGTAAATGGTTTCTGTCGATGCGTTACCGTTCTCAACGTCGCACCTTGTCTCCGGCTGCTGCAACACCTAGAAAGAAATGGCGTAAGCCCTTAATTAAAATCTTTATATACCCTTTTTTTAAGGAGGGGAAATGACGTTTACGCACTATCCTTCGTCGACGGGGAGTGTGGGACTCTCCCGGTGAAGTAACTTGTCATCGGGAATACCCACTACCCACTTGGTCAAATCTTATTGCTTATTGTTTAGATTAGAAGATATATTGCTTACTGACAAATAAATAAAAAAATGTTGTTTGGGCCGCAGTTTTAAAAATATTAGTCAAATCTTATTGCTTATTGTTTAGAAGATAATTATAATGCTTACTGACCAATAAATAAAAAACATGGACTGTATATCCAATAGACAGGCAATACCTATTTATTCACAATGCAATCTGTTCTGGCAACTAACTGAGGTATGGTGAGGTGCGCGGGCGCGGGGTACTGAACGCCAATTGGTCCGATCAAGGTCACGACGAAATTCTACACAAAACATAGGGATGGAGTATTTAGTTTCGATAAAAATAACGATCGATACTTACAGTTATCTAGGTTTTACTAAACAGAGTGAATGGTACTTTTGCCTTATTTTTCAAGCTATTTGCAAAAAGGAGGAGATTCTGAATATGTTTTTATGACTGTATGTTACGCGGTATCTCCGCCATCGCCAGTAAGATATTTTACCAATTTTAAAAAGTATTTTATATTTATCTATCTGTAAGTTTTTTTTTTTGAGATTTTGAAATACCATTAAATATATTTAAATTACAGTATGTACCTACTGAGAGGCACCCGGATTAGATAGAAGCATTTATGAACCGAGACCTGTGGACATCAACAAATACCTGTAATTATTATGACGTCATAAGATGACGTCATAAGTCATATTATAGCTAGAAAATATATTTTTTCTCAGTCTTAGTGATGGTGCAAGCTCTCATTCAATAGCAAATATTTCACCCAGGTAAGTAAACAAATTTCAAATTATTGAGTAGGTAATTATTACTCAAAAACTACTTGATCGGTATTGATGAAATTTAAATGGAGGTATACTCGATTAAATGAAAAAAAAAAAAAAAAACAATCATCGGATAACCCAGCAATAATGTTATGCGTGGTCATATATAGAAAATATATACGCGTCAACAGGAGGCGGTTCTAAAGTCAATTATAGAACCTACTTCTTTTTTAGAAGTCGGTTGAAAAGAGTCATCATCTTACCAAAAACGGTAGAAGCAAAGAGGATATCGCAGAACTTAAAAGTCTTCGTTGATTTTACATATCATAAAAGCAGTCTGGAGTAAAATTTCGGGAACAAATGACACTATATTTTGATGGGACCCAATTTTCCCGCCTGGTAACTTTTATCCATTTTTCTTTTAATGCAGTGTCATTGGGATATCTAAAAATATAAGAATTCTAGTATAAACAATTTTTAAAAGATTGCAACAGTAGTAGTTATTTTAGCCAAATTTCATGAAATCCTAACACTTAATATACTCTTCACGTGTTCAGCTTACAACATAATTACCTAGTTTAAAACTAGGTATCCTGAAACGTACCCTATATGAACCAAAAAGAATTTTTAAAATCGGTTTACAACTGGCGAAGATATCACGTAACACACATAAAAAAAAACCATCCAACTCCTTGTTTGTGGAAATTGGTTGAAGAAGCCATATATTTTCTGCCTATTTTGTTCCATACTAGGCATTGATTTAAATGCAATTACGAAATTGATATCGATATTCGACCACTAACCGGTACCCGGTACTGTACATCACTAGTTACACGTGCCATATCATGGAAGAAAGAAATGTAATCATATATTTAGTTATGAAAGAAAGGGATGCACTGTCAGTGACGTAGATTGAACGACCATTTTAAGGTGAACTACGCTATTACTAAAATAAATGTATCTTATTAATTATAATTAAAGAAGCCAGCTTACCTGTGAAATGTTTTAAAATTGGTTTTAAAATTTGAGCTCTTACTGTCCTTGCCACACCATTTTATGCTACAAGTAGGCATTGCAACAAGTAATAGATAAATTTTAGTAAGCGAGCGCAGAGATGTTACTGTTCGAACTTTACCGGGCGTGGAATTATATAATATCTATTTCTCTTATGTGTTGTCTGAATGTGTTCGCCCTGTACTTCCTGTCTATTGGATATACAGTCCATGATAAAAAATGTTGTTTCGAGCCGCAGTTTAAAAAACATTGATCAAATCTTATTAGTTTATATACTACTCAAAACAAAATAAGGGCCACTAAGATTTTTTGCTGTACCATGAAAACAATAAAGACATTAAATTGTTTAACTTATGTAACTACAAAATAATGTTATTGGTTATAATATAGGCTAACAATTGTTTAAAATAATGATCATGAACTGTTTTTTTAAAGTTCATAATGAAATTGGCCATTTTGAATGAAAAACATGAACAAAAGAAATCACCGGAAAAAGACAAAATACTGTTCTTGTCACTTTTGTTTCTTCTTTTTAGTAACGAGTATGTCCTCCTCTCTTAACAATACACTCCTGAAGCCTCGTATGCATACTCTGGATCAAATTCCTCACGATTTCATCTGGAATCTCCTCCCAGACACGTTTTAAAGCGTCAATCAGCTGCTGTTGGTTGTAGACCCCTTGCTCATTCTCTCTAACCCTTCGTTTCAATTGGTCCCACAATTGCTCGATTGGATTTAAATCCGGACTGTTAGCTGGCCATGGTAATACCTCAATATGAGACCCTTCTAGGACAGTTTGGGTCGATCGAGCTGTGTGTGCACGGGCATTGTCTTGCATCAGGATGAGTCCAGGCCCCACTCGCTGTGCAAATGGGATCACTTGAGGCCTGATGACGTCTTCGATGTAACGTTCTGCAGTTACGGTATCCGCATTTAAAATGGTGAGCTCGGTTTTACCGTGTAAACTAATCCCACCCCAAACCATTACGTTGGGACCACCGAAACGGTCAACTTCGTGGATGCAGGACTCCGAAAAACGCTCGCCGCGTCGTCTCCACACCCTAACACGCCGATCATCATTAAAAAATTTTACTTTGCACTCGTCTGTAAAAAGCACCTTGCCCCACTGATTAATCCCCCAGTTCAAATACTGACGGCAGAATCTTAAACGGTTTGCACGTTGACCCCTAGTCAGAGGAATTCGAACAACTCGACTTCTTGACATTTGCTGGTCTTCGTGCAATCGATTAGGTATAGTTTGATCACTGACACGGGTACCCGTTGTCAGCCGTAGGTGGTGTTGTAACTTACGGGCCGTTACTGTACGATCACGACGAGCACTTAGTTGGACGTACCGATCCTCGTGCGCCGTTGTTACACGAACTGTACCTGGACCGGGTCTCCTGGCAACACTGCCGGTCTCTTGGAAGCGATTCCATACATTTTGGACAGCTCTTCGAGAAAAACCCAACTGCAAACCCACGTAACGCTGAGAACGTCCTTCTTGAATCATAGTTATGGCTCTGGTTGCTGTAATTGTATCCATGTGCCTTCATACTGGTAGTATGATTAACGCGAGATGGTAAATGAATCAATTAAAATTGAAAAAGTAAAACTTTTTTCCTAAAATAACCGAAACAAGTTAAGAAGACAATCGAAGAAAAGCATAAGAATAATTTCCAATTTTTTTTTTTCTTAAAATGATGGCTAATATTTTTCAAATTAGGAAGCATAAAAGAGATCAAACACCAAAGAGTTCATAATATCAGTATAATGCTACTTATCAGTTACTTTCAGTTTACTAAAGTGCACTTAAATGTAAATAAACTAGTGGCCCTTATTTTGTTTTGAGTAGTATATATGTTTAGAAGATATGTTGCTTGCTGACTAATAAAAAATGTAGAGTTTCGAGGCAGGGCTTAAAAAACAGGTTAGGGAAACGATCACTACCTCAACCCTCTCCGAAGGGGGGTTAGTGATCGTGCTAATGTTGTAGCCCTTGACGAGAGGAATCCAAAAATACCACTCCCACCCGTTAAGGGATCAATTTCTAAAATGACGTGAAAATGCGATTTCAGGTCATAAAGTGTCTATTTACTACCTATTTATTTAGAGCACGAAGGACTACAGACCTGAAATCGCATTTCCAGGTCATTTTAGAATTTGACTCCTGGAGGGCGGAGCGGGGAGTTAACGGGAATTATGGGAGTAGTAGGTATTTTTGGATTCCTCTCGTCAAGGGCTACAAAATTCATATAATTGTACCCCTCTATCAGGGGGTAGTTTTCGTGACTTTAACCAAAAAAAAATTGGTCAAATCTTATTGCTTAGAAAAAATATTTCTTGCTGACCAATAAATAAAAAAATGTAGTTTTAAGCCCTAGTTTAAAAACATTGGTCAAATCTTTATTGCTTCTTTCTTGCTGACCAATAAATTAAAAAAATAAATAAAAACAATCTTTTTGCTTTTTTCTTATTTAGAAAATATATTGCTTGCTGACAAATAAATAAAAATATATAGTCGCAGGTTTAAAAACATTGGTCAAATCTTAAAGATTTGACCAATCTTACGATATATACGAACAGACAGACGCGTTGTTTTATTGCTATAAATTTTTACTTACCTGATAATGAGCACGAGTGCCGAGGAAAAATACCGCACCAGAATTTGAAGTCATTTTCTTCTAATAAATTGTAAGCCCAGTTCTATTATAATAAACAATTAAGTATTGGAAAACAAATTTTATTAGTATTACACCTTCTCTATTTTAACTACCTTCTTTATATAGGTAATTCAAACTATTAGGAACATAACCGTTAAATAAAACTCACTAAATATTACTTGAAATAAACTAGAAAATTCTAACTATCATAACGAGAATTCATTGTTTTCACGATTGCGATGTATTTTTGACATTTGCTTGCACGTTTGCTTGTCAGAATCTTGCTGCGCGGGAAACGAAATTTTAATCGACTGCGCAGATTCGGGGTTGTCATTTATATTATCGTTTATTTAATTATTTTTTTTAAATTATTTTACTAGTTTATTTAATTAATTTTTGCTAGTTTTTGCCTTCGAATTCGTCGGCGACCCTTTTTCCTAAGACAAGTACTAAGTTGAGGGCTCAGCTAGTTAAAAAATACGGGTTGCATTCAGTGCCGGCAGAAGTGAAAACTTGAATATTAACGTTGTGCATTTTTGATATTTTGGAAAGGTTAGGGAATAATTTTGCACCAATTGCTTTAATTATCAGTGTGGCGACCGTCCACCTACGTCACCACCACTTGGGTGGCTACCGGACGCCACTCTGGCGATGGTCGCCAACACCTCTAATAGAACCCAAATTTTGCTACCACATATATAATTCCGATAGAATCACACTTAAACTTGCACCTGGCTACCGGCTGCCATTCTGGCGACGGTCGCCAAACTTACAACTATTCATTACTTTCATTGTAACAGTTAGTATACATCCGTGTGACATATTCTTGGATAGGGCTCAACGAGGCCCTTCCATTTATGATTTCAGCCAAGTGTTTGGCTACTGGACGCCACTCTGGCGTCTACAATTTTTTAAACTGACATTAACTTATTAATAGGTACAGGATTCATATGCGCGCAATAAGCCGTTTTCGAGAGAATTTTCAATAAAAATCAAATTCTTCTTGTGTTCTAAATTTTTTTGTGGAGTTTCTATTACTTTAACGAAAATTCTAATTAATACAATTGGTTCTTCACATGTTTAAGTATAATATATATTTTTTTCAAAGCAAAATTGTGTTGTCTATTTCTTGTAACATCTTCATTAAACAATTGATATTTTTAATATTTAGCGTTTGTCTCTATCTTAAATGAATAACATAATCAGCATTCACTGTATACAGGTTAGTGCTTGAAGATTGAAGTTGCTGATTGAAGAGGTGGTCTTCAAGCTTTAAGAAGCGCAATCACTTCACTTCTTCAAAGTCTATGTCTTTGAGTACATCACATTCTATGGAAATCAGCGACAAACTTGTCAATCTTTCTTGAAACATTACACTTTTTGATGTGAAACATCTATAGGCGCGGGTGAAACTGATTGATAGCGTGGCGACGCAGTCCGTGGCGACGCAGTCCGTGGCGACGCAGTCCGTGGCGACGCGTCACCAGGCTATACAATGGTATATAATACATATACAGTCTATGCGTAGTAGTGTGTACGGTGTGGCGACGCGTGCCGTGGTGATTATTGTTGGTGGTTGTTGCAACTTGAAATAAAAATAAAAAAAACTGTATTCAATAAAAAAAAAAGTTAAATAAATAAATAAACAGTCATCATTTTATTTCACTCGTTGTTTCACAGCTACCAGACGACCCGTGACGGCTCATTTTTTAATTAATTTTTATTCATTTCTATTTGAAGAAGGAGCGTTCCTCACTGCAGTTAGGCGGGAAATATCGACGACGGGATCCTGGCCTAGAGTGCCCAGTGAAAAAGAGATTGGCGACGGTAACCACCCACCATCAAAAGTAAAAGGGAATCAAATTAGCCACAGCGGTAAGTACTGTAACGCAATTAACAAAGGCTCAAGCATTCGTCATTCTACAGTGTCGCAGGTATATGTCCAAATACAGTCTAGCAATTACGTCTAGTCGACAGAATGGCAAACGTTGAAGTTACGGAGGAGCAGAATTTGTTGGACCAGATGCATTTGAGTTCAGTGGCTGCACGAGACCACTTTCCCGTGTGACTACGGACTCCCCGCGTTGTATGCTCGACGTATCGCTTTTATAGCGAGCAGCGGAGAAACTACGTTAGCGCGATTCAGAACTCTAGGTTAGTGTGCGAATTCAGAGAGTTACGCCTGGTTTACATTTTCTATAAGTACAGTAGCGAGTTAAGTTGCCTCATCGGCGAGTTAAGTTGGTATTGTCGTTTGAGCGCCAAAAGCGAGTTAAGTAGTAAGTTGTTCGAGTTGAATAGAATGCGATCCTATTTTCCGGCAAGTCCAGTGCGAAGTAGCCCCTTTTCCGCGTCTCTCGCACCCCGCCAACTTAACTGACCGGCATGTGAACCGGCGAGTTTAATTTAGTACAGTAACGTATTTGCTAAAACCGGCCGCGGACACGTGCGATTTTTGTTAGTGTAAACTGATAAAACTACATTTATATTTGTACAAAAATAACTCAAACATTAGTTTTTGTTTAATTCAAAACGCAATAACATCACAACTGGCTAGAGATGCAGCTATTATTAAAATTTTGAGGTAATGATAACAACTGAATTCGGATCGAAGGAGTTTCTCTCGAAAATAAAAGATCAACATAGTCTGGAATTAAAAAAAAAATAATGAATTTGCTGAAATAATGAAAAATGAATTGCTGTTTTGGAGGCCCTTTGAGTCGAGTAAAACAACCGTTGACGCGACTAGTCGTCTTCTTGTTCAGGCAACTTATGACTACTGACTTGCCTACGTTTGAACGCTACTTACTACTCGCTACTTATTACTTAACTGACTCATTTCTTAACTCGCTACTGTACTTATTGAAATCTAAACCGGGCTTTAGGGGCAGTGACGTATCAAATACTTAAAACTTTATATAGGGATTAGCGACCCGCTCCCGGCTTCACGCGGGGTGTAATTTTTTATATATATAAACATTCCCCGTTTATCCCTCTTTCCATTAGTGAAAACCGACCGAATTAAAATCGGTGTACCCGTTCACGCGTGATACCGTGACCAAGGGAAATAGGGATTCATTTTTATATATAGAGATGTTATTAAAGATGGGTTTGCTCTTGACCAGCATCTATCCATGTAGGAAGGATGAGTACCACGATGGAGCGAGCTCACCCAAATATATATATTCAATGTAGAAATTCGTTCTTAAATATGGATTGCCGGATTGGAACCGCAGATTTCCGATTCAGACTTTTTTTACAAAACATCTAAACTTATTTCAGACCACTTGATGGTAGATGGATACCGTCGCCTATAACACAAGCTACGCCACAGGTGCTGTAAGCGCTCTGGCGACCACAGTCGGATAAAGGATTGAGAGGGGTTAGGGAAATGGCCTCTGGGATTCCTTACTCACTCACCGTTTCATAATCCAGCACAAATAATGTATATGCTGTTCTCTATGGGTATGATTGCTGCCGCCAGACGGGGTGCCCAAATGTCCAACACAAAAAGTTGGACTACAAGCCGTCGACTCGGTAGATATACTACTTAAGTAGGGTTTTTCATGGAGTAGGTAGATCATAGATGTAGGTTACTGCCAGAAGTTTCCTGGAGAATTGACGGGAATCGAAGAAGTCACTTGTCAAGGCTTTGCTTTGACAAAAACCACGCGTTCCTTTGATAAAGCTGCCTTTCGCCGTTAGCAGGGGTTATTCCGATGAAAAAAATTGTTTCATCACCAAACAAAAGGTTTAATCGACAGATCATCGGCCAATATTTCCCGAGATCGACTCGACTCCGACTGGTCGATCGCGAACGACCGTTTGAGCACCCCTGACTGTAAAAGGTATTAAATCTAAACTTTTTTTAAATCTATTTGAACTTGTGTGGCCACATGTGTACTTTAGATTAGATTAGATTCAATCAACAATAATATCCAAATTAGATCTTTGAAATTATTAGTTAACAAAAGAGTAAAAAATAAATTAAACAATGACTACACAAATTCATTTAAAATTTGTAAAATATTTCCTATTAGTATAAAAATATTCGTATACTCATTTTTAATGAATAATTTTCATGGTGTTTAATAAATTATTTGAAATTTGAAAATTTGAAATTTGAATGACGGAAATCGAGATCGTGATATTGGATAATGAATGAATGATATTGAATTGATAATGAATGATATTAGATAAATACGCACAGTACAAGTAGTACAAGGGTAATGTTTTTGGGAAAATATCTAGTTCCTAGGGTTGATAATTATTATGGTGAGAGAACTATAAAGAAGCGCTTACCCTATATTCTAAATAGTTTGGCCGAAGACATTGTCCAAGAGGGAAATAAAACTATATTTAAAAATAAATTAATGAAATTCAGGTTAGTTATTTTGTTTTTCATAAATTAATCCCATAGTCAAACTGCTTTCCAGATTTGTGAGATAGTGTAAATATTAGTTTAAGTTCTCGATATATAATAAATAAATAAATAATAAATGCGTCCACAAGTGTATTTGCGTAGGGATACTAATTAATAGTAGATTTTACAACAAGTGCACAAAACGAACATTACTATCATTACTATCACCCTTCGGCTCGGGCTGCTAAAAGTCTCGGATAAAAATGGTTTTGTGGACGAGTTATAAACTCTGCTTTTCACTTCGATTGCGAGGAAATAAAACAGTAGTAATAACATAACATTTCTTTAAACGCAAGAAAAAACAAGAGCTGTTTCCCGCCGCTATATTTTTTTTTTAATCTTACGACCTTGACATTGACCTATACAGCCTACTATTAAATTAATTTTGTAATAATAATTTTCTCAAATTAATTAAATAACCTACCGTACTTGAATTTAAATTTTAATATCTTTTATGTCTTAAAAAACACATAAGGCAAATAAATTTAAGTAAATATTATAAAATAACAAATTCTATCTATGAACTTCTTATTGTGTTTGATTGTATGGCTCATTTTCTTTGCCTTAATATAGATACATTTATGAGTAGATACGTTAATGCAATTGTGCACAAAATTCGATTTTGTGCAGCCTAATAAGCACTTTCAAAGCATGAGAAGTGAAAAGGTATTTATGTCCAATACAGAAAAATAACATAGTCAGCCCTTTTACAGTTTATTGGAGTCGGTGTATAGGGATTGTAATAAAAATATCGCGATTTGCAAGTGTGCAGTGTCTGGGTTGTATATTACTCTGTGACGCTTTCTAGAATGTCTGTAGAGGGGCTGAATCAGGTTTACGAACTTATACAGACTGATACACTTATTGTTACTGGCTGAGCCCGCAACTTCGTACGCATTGGTATTCGGTAGAGCGCGTTACTTTTTTTGGTTGTAAACCGATTGGAATGAAACAATCACTAAATGTCCGGAGGCTTGTTACAATACATCAGTGAAAACCGCATTCAAATCGGTTAAACCGTTTCTGAAATTAGTGTGCACAGACAAACAGACAAAAATTCTAAAAACTATTTTTTGACTTCGGTAACTTATTAAGCACAACGTGTACTAATTGTATTTTTTTAAATCTTTTAAGGCACAGACACGGTTCGTTTACGATTTTATTTTATGTATAGATAACAGTACAATGTTTGTGAGGCTCCTCTTTATGTGATATTATTTGCTTTATTTCAATTAAGGATCCAAATAGGCTGTGTATTCGTAAAGCGCACACAGCCCTTATGCATAAGAGTGTTTTTTGTCTAGCACCAGTCATATATATAATAAAATTCCGAACAATATTAAGCAGTTCAATATTAGGGAGACAAACGCTAAATACTAAAAATATCCATTGTTTAATGTTACAAGAAATAGACAAGACAATTGCTTTGAAAAAAATATATATTATACTTAAACATGTGAAGAACCAATTGTATTAATTAGAATTTTCGTTAAAGTAATAGAAACTCCACAAAAAAAGTTAGAACACAAGAAGAATTTAACCTTTATTGAAAATTCTCTAGAAAACGGCTTATTGCACGCATATGAATCCTGTACCTATTAATAAGTTAATATCAGATTAAAAAATTGTATTAATAAAAAAAAAATTGTGTGATGTTCTAATGGTAAAAACAAAAAAACACCATTTCTAGGCCCGTTGAATTGTCTCCGCCGCCAGCGAGTTCTATAGTAAATTATATTTAAGAAGAGAGTTAAAAAACTACTGGTTGATAAATGTTACTATGATTTAAAAGATTATATGTCTGATAACTTGGTGGATAGTGATTGATTATTATAAGTATATTGTTATGTAGTATTATCAAAATATTTGCACACCCCAAAGGGTAGAATGTAGCGAGCCTTATACATTATAAAACCATTGTTGTAATTAACTATATTCAGCAAATAAATAAATGATTATGATTAAATTAGCGTTACTTTCGAGCATTACTTTGAGATTCGAGCAATCACTGTGAGCAATCTGTTTTGAAATAATTAATGACACCAATATTGCAGCGCTTAGCACAGCGACCGCTTCGGTTAAGATTGTGGAATCCAATCAATAACCGTTATCCCGTATAATTTGCACAAAAATTTGGATTTAGCTTCTACTTGCCTACCTACTTCAAAGTATTGGTCCTGTGTCAAGGGTCGCTTTTATCCTGGCGATGGATAGCACTCCTTCTCAGGGGTGAAGAATGTCTGTAAAAGATAGAACAAAATCCCGTTGACAAGCCCGTTGGATTAGTGGTTAGGGTGCTTGCCTTAACGCTCTGTTCTAGGGTTCCCGAGTTCGATTCCCGGCTGGGTCAACTTTGAAAAATCAACTTTTCAAATTTGGCTCTGGTCTGGATTTGGAAAGTAGTGGCAGGGCACACTGCGTTTCGCAGTCATTTGGGCAGCCCGTCTGGCGGCAGTAACCATCCCCTTACAGAAGACTACCGTGAAATAACAGCACGTGTGCTGTTGTATTTCGGTGAGTGAGTAAGGGATGCCAGAGCCCATTTCCCTATCTACTCCTAATCCCATATCCTTAATCCTACTGCAGTCGGCAGCGCACTTGCAGCAGCTTAGGCGTTGCTTTTGTTACAGGCGACGGTAGCCACCTACCATCAAGTGGACCGTCAGCCTGTCTGCCGACCTTAACATAAAAAAAAGTTGCTTAGAATTTAGTCAATCTAACCATTCCTGGACTTATTTTCAATGAGACAATTTTCACTCCAGAGTAAGGGTGGCTTTCACTACTCCACCAGGATAAAAGCAACCCCCGGATTAACTTTGAAATAGATAGAGGATATGTAGAACCCGAATCCAAATTTTGTGAAAATCGGTGCTGTTTGGCGAAATTATACAGCATCGCCGTCTTTTACCGTGCTCAAAATCGAATAACTAGTTATTGGAGTCGCCATTGTCCAATATTATTTGAACTCCGATAGCGCGCTAATCGTTCAAACAGGCCATAGTTATACTGGAACATACACATCGGCCATTAGAAAATGTGCTCCAACAACTCACTAATCGTGCGTGTGTGTAGAAAAATACTCAAAAATTTAGGCCTGATCGGATTCGAAGCTGCGTCTACCCGTATAGGTAGTAAAGCGTACGACACACAGGGCTTTAACTGCTTTCAAAATATCAGAACAAATTCCAGTGTGTGACCACTGAGGTAATGTTCTACCCACCGTACTAGAAAAACTACACCGTACTAGTACAGCACAAGTTTTGCTCTATTTTGATATAAATACGTAGTGTATGTCCTTTTTTACTTTATTAAAAAAAAATCATAATGTATTTTAAAAAGTCTTAACCTTAAATGGACTACCGCCCCCTTTACAATAATAATTAATTTTATATGGCTGTCTATATCTATTAATAATCACAAATTAAAAAAATATATCTCTCTCTCTCTAATCGTGCTCCTCGTGAATGTGGCAGGAGATTTTTACCGACAGTCCTAACCGAATCAATTAGTTTAGGTATGGGTACTTAATGCTTATTTAAATGTTTTAATGTTTATTTATGCGATAATAATAAGATAAACATTTTAGACAGCTAGATAAAATGTTTTTTCATGAAAATAGAGTAGAGTTATTTTTAGAGTACCTATTTTATTATACTTGTACTGTAACTGCTGTATACAAATTAAAATCCTGTAAACATGTGTTCGCGCAAATAAAGATTTATTTTATTTTATTTTTATTTTATATTAAAATTCTAATTAGGTGAATACGTCACGACCGCCCCCTTAACTGTCATATAGCCCCCGCATTTGCCATTGGACCCGCTACCGCCACCACGAAAAGCTACAGGGAACCATGGTCTAATCATAATCGAACTACTTACATAAAAATACATACCTACTTAATTAAAGACAAGGACTAACGTCAGACCGAACACAATTTTTACAAACATGAGCGCAACCTACCAATTAAGGTGCAATAATGTACAACAAATTTTTGTAGCTTCTCAGAGACAATCCAACAGATTTAAAATTGGAAGGTTAAGAAAAACTTAACCATTTATTAAAGATTTCCTTTAAGTCCACGGAAATCTTTAGTAAATGGCGAAGGATTTATTCGTTTTGAAGGGAAACCAGAGTAGATGTACCTACGGCTGTCGATCGCACACATAATGACAGACAGCCCAGGAAGAACGTAACTTCTGAGCGAATGAAATAATTAAATGAATGAATCACAGACTATAATGAATGTAGATATTGATTTATTTATGTTAGGAAACGTGAGCAAACGCTACTCCTGGGTTACCAGGTTACAGACTCATTTCTCTATAATTTTGTTATATACTTACAATAATATAAATACCTACCTATTCAATAAGGTATTTCTTAGAGAAATGGTGGCAGGTAGGTCGACAGTCGATTTGATGGTAAGTATTACCGTCATCTAAAAACATAACGATAAAGAGTAAAGGTAAAGCAGTGGATGAGAGAATGGGTTCTGATGAGAGAATTGGATCTTTATTAGACGTTTGATATAACAAAAAAACAATTTCACATTTAAATATCTCACTTAACAGATTTGAAACGACCATATCCGAAAAAAAAAACAATATTTCAGCAAAAAAACTAAATTTCAACCCGAATTATTGAATGTTTTTAAATCTATTTTGAATTACGCGCGAAAACGCTCTTAGGTGTCATGGCGTCACGTCTGATGAACCGTGACGTCACTGACATCTCATCAGATGTCAGTGTTGCTTGACTTTGCTTTGGCAGAATGAAAACATTCTGCCAAAGCAAAGTCAAGCAACACGATGGCACTTACCTGGGCGTGACGTCATTCGCTTTTATTGGTGTTAACATGGCGGATTGCAGTTATTTATACTTCTATTTTATGGAAAATCTTATTAATCTCAATTCTAATACAAAAAATGAGTAATTCTTTTCAACATATATTTTTCCCCAAAACCATTTATTCTTTGATTCTTTAATACCATCATCATGCCTATTATATCTAGGTACCTAAATTTATTCGCTTTATTTGCATAGGTAATTACCGTAAACTTCTTCTTATAGAGAGCGCAGTCTCCTAACACAGGCATTATATTTTTGCTTAAAAAGAGCTGGTGCCTTGCTTAAAAAATTTACAACGCAAATAAGCTACACCCGTAAATATTATTCCCAATAATAAAACTTTAAATTTATAACAGCGAGCTGCGAGTGGCGTCGATTCTTCTACGTTGGTAACACTGCACACAACGCAAGTTCCACGCTATACGCGTCATAAAAATTCAACCAATAAGAACGCGAGGCCTGCATGGCGCTATCGGAGTGTTTCTAAAACATTGTATAAATATAAGCGAGCAAACGTATTCGTTAGGAGGGTCCGTAGTTACACGGGAAACCGGTGGTGGCGGGGGGCCGGATTAAGCCTCCGCTAACTGATGCCCGTCGGCTGCAAAGTATCCGTTACGTGGAAACAACCAATCTCTTAAATGAGGTATATAAACTACTAAAATGTAAAAAAAATATTTCAATCTGTCGAAAATGAGACGTACATCTCACATTCACCGCTGTAACACTTTGACTCTCTTTTATTCGTAAATGTTGTAGGTAAACAAAATTAATATTGGAATAAAGTAAATTATTATTTATTTATTATTGTGTTATCCAGTTCTTATCTATAATAATAATCTTCTCTATATATAAAAATGAATCCCCTTTTCCCTTGGTCACGGCATCACGTGTGAACGAGTAGACCGATTTCAAATCGGTTTTCACTAATGGAAAGAGGGATAAACGGGGAATGTTCATATATATAAAAATTGCACGCCGGGCGAAGCCGGGGGCGGGTCGCTAGTAATTAATATTACAAAGAGAAAATATTTGTATGTATGTATGTTTATTGAATAAACTCAAAAACTACTGGACCGATTTTAGAAATTTTTTCACATATAGAAAGCTACATTCAGCGAGTAATATAGGCTACTCACCATCCCCCCATCTCTCTCTCCATACAATGTATGTTTGTATTGAATAAACTCAAAGATTACTGGACCGATTTTAAAAATTCTTTCACCTATAGAAAGCTACATTATCAGCGAGTAACATAGGCTACTCACCCTCCCACCATCTCCGCCCTTTACCTCCCCTCCATACAAAATTTCCGTTTTCCACGAATAAACTCAAAAAATTTTAAAAAATAATGTCCACCATGGCCAAGTCGGGACACGGGCCCTTAGAGTTTTATCATATTATATACTGCCTATCAGGCGTACAAATTATTTTTGATAATAATATTGAATTTCATTTATTAACACAGACTTTATCGTTAGAATATAATTATTATGATAAAATAATGGTACATCATTAATAAAAACAATTCAAAATTTCTTCAAACTTAAAACATTTTTTTTTTGTAAAATTGCATATTATTTTTAATTTCCGGAATCTATTTTGCGCTATATTAACGAATGTACTAACATTGAAGTATTACCATAATTTATGCAAAAAAAAAAAATAAAAAAAATAATAGAATTATTCTTAGTAAATAATATAGGTAAAATTAAAATAATAATAAAATTTGAATGAAAATAAAGGTAAATAAATAAGAAACAAATAAAATAAAATAAATAAGAAACAAACAACCATTATACATTTTCTTTTTAATATATAAATAAATACTAAAAGACTAAACTTAGACACAAAATAAATATAAATATTAAACAAAAAATACAGACAGTACCTACTGTAATTAAATTCTGATTACTGAATAAACATTTTAAAGATTAAATTAAGAAATATACATTGTACCATGATAAATATTCAAATAATTAGTCAAACTGCTCTATTATTTTCAAAATAATTTTCTCTATAATTTTTAAAATAATATAATGATTTTAGCCTTGTCTACGTGAATACCTACCCACTAGGATTCAAATTAGTCAAGATGAGTAGTGTAGCGCCATCTGTAGTTCTCATTAAGCTTCATTTCGTCATCCTATCTAACAGTCATATTTTATTTTGTCTATCATTTTACTTTCAGTCGATAACAGATGGCGCTAAACAAATAAAAAAATATTGATAGGTATATTGATAGGTATGTATATTTTATGCGATAACCGAAATGACCAAAAATTGGTTTTTTTTTTTGACGCGTATTAATATTTATTTTTATAAACTGTTTTGAACTAACTGAACAATGCCAAAAATAAGCTTTTTAACTGCACTGAGTAGTTTGTTTCAAAAATATTTGATAAATATTGTAAATTATGAAATCAATAATTAAAAAAGGCTAAATTATACATATTTTTTTAAATTAATCTATTTTTTAAATTTTAAAAGATGGTCTTATTGTATGTTGGTACCCATGTTAATTTTTGTATAATTGTTAATTAAACAAAAATTATAAATATTAATTTTTAAGCATTTAATTTAAGGTTGCCTGGAAGAAATCGCTATAAAGCGATAAGGCCGCCTTTCTTACTATTGCTTCTTTTTTTCTTTATTTTTTTTTTATATGTTTATAGTACAAATAGAGTTTAATAATAATAATAATTGTTTTCATTTTTATAAAATCTACAATCACTATGATTTAATATGCCTTACGACAGTGAAATAATTCAATAAAAAATTATAATGAAATAGAAAAATAGACTATAAATTTCGAATTTTTCGTCACCGTGCAATAACCGTCACTAAATTAATATTAGGATTAATTAATTAATTAATGTGGTCAAATTAAATTAAAAATAATCAAATAAAAATAATACTTTTTTTTAATATTTTTTTTAAATAAAAGCAATAGGAATTTAATTTCAAAAGGGAAGTCATATTAGCTACTGCTAGTGTGTTTGAAACCTAGGTCTCTCTTTATTAATCATTTTCTTGACATTTCAATATTGTATCATTTCATTTTATATGATTTGCCCTTAGCTTAAACGTAACATATCATAGGCAGCGAACTTAGGCCGGCTTCGTGCCATCACCGGTTCACAGAGTAGCTACGGACCTCCCCGTACAAGCCAACGAATTCTTCGATCTATATGAGAGTAGTGTGAAGAGTTACGTTTATTCGATTCGATTTGAAACATGATGTTTTTGAATAATTTTTTAAGAAAATCTAACAAAAACTAAACTAGATACGTAGAAAAAATGTAATACTTCAATTACCGTATAGGATATTATTGTTTATTGCCCATTTTTAAGTTAGAAAGTAAGCAAGAAATTCGTTTCAAAGTCGCATTTAATATACGGCGTTTCAACGGGAGTGAAAGAGATGCATATATCGGCCTACGTACGTCGTTAAATGATCGATTATTGTAACAGTAGGCAGTGAGTGGTCAACAGTCATCAATGAGAATAAAAATAGAATAGCATCAATCAAATTATCGCGGCTATTTAGCTTTTGGAAAATGCTCGTATTTACTTGGAAAATATTGAAAACTTGAAAACGGATGAATTTCCCGAGGCCATGCTTTAAAAGAAATTGTATTGCTCAAGCTTCATACTTAAAATATGTTATTTTTAATAATAAGCTATTTTTTTTTTGTTTAACTTCAGACAAATGTTAAATTTGTAAATAAATAACCATTTTTTTTCTGCTTTTTATTACTTTTTAATATCATATACATATATGCACGAGTTATTTTTATACTGCTTTTACTATTTCACGTTTAGTACAAATTAACTGAAATTTATGTAATATGTATATAAATTTATGGCTACGTATGGAAGAAGAAATCTCTTTCTTCTCCCATCCATAGCAAGAAGAAAGCGATAGAGGTATCTCTCTTCGGATGATGACTTATGGGGAAGAGTCAGAAATCTTTTAAATGCTTGTGTGCAATCAAATGAATTCTATTTTTCAAATAATTCTAAAACTTTTGTTTTACCCCTTACACAAGCGAAAGGGTATTTTATTACTTATTTTAAACAACTTAACTATATTTGTAATTCGTAAGAAAAAATCATAGCAACAATTATTTTTATAGATAATCTCATGATCTACAATTTCGATATGACCTATTTTTACAATAACAGTAATACCGTTTACGAGAAAAATGCAAAAACTGATATTTTTGACTTTGACCTTGAATAATTATTTTTGCACAAGTAGGATCGATGGGGACTTTTGACATTTTACGTACATTTATAATGGAGTACCCAAGACGTTCACCAATATCAGACAGGCTAACGGTCCAGTTGATGGTGGATGGCGATTGTCGCCTATATAAATCAATGCCCCAGATATTTTTTTAATGTTATGATCGGCAGAAAGGCTGACGGTCCACTTGATGGTAGGTGACTACCATCGCCTATAACACAAGCAACGCCACAGCTGCTGCAAGTGCGCTGCCAACCATAGTAAGATTAAGGGATAGGGAAATGGGTTCAACCTTTACTTACCGAAAAACAACAGCACACGTGCTGTTATTTCAAAGTGGTCTTCTGTGAAGGGATGGTTACTGCCGCCAGAGGCTGCCCATATGACTGCGTAATGCAATGTGCTCTGACTACTAAATTCAGCTTCAGGGGAATATGTGTAAACCCATCACTATTTTTATTTCAATTTTGACCATACTAATTATTATACATATATTATGTATTAAGTAGGTATTTATCTTCCAATTGCACTAGGACGAGGGCGCGTTGCTTTAGTGTTTGATATTGCTTGATTACCGAAATTTGTATGAGAATTACCTACATATATAGTATTTGGGCATATTATTGATGTAGGAGGTGTTTGCTAACCTTAAATAGGTAATATCTATAATGGTTTTTGACTATTTTATAGTATTAAAATATACAAATATATTCTCGTTATACATAAACTCAAAAACAGTGCAATTGGTTCACCGCCATCTATGGGTGTGTTGTTAAAACGCATAAAACGGCTGTAGTCTTTTTTAAAGAAAAAGAATTATTCTCAATAAGTAGTAAAGTAGCGACACCTAAATTGTTGGTCAGAGACAGTTCATTCATCGTTCTGCTTCCGTGTTCGCAGGTCGCCCGCTTCATAGATAAGTATGTGTATATTAGGAAATAGATGGGTAACTTCACATCAATTTATGTCCCAACCCAAATACGCCACCTAGTGTTTATAGTTAAATCTTAATGCATCTGTGTGTATACACGACTACACGTTTTGCATTTGTGTGTGTATACATTACCGGTAGGTACCCAGTACCTTTACGATATTATGAAAATTTCTTTTAATTTTTTTTAAAATATTATTTAAAGAAAACACATCCATAATGATCAATTTTATTTCAAACAAAATAACAAGTAATATTTTCATTACAATGTTAAACCGGTATTATCACAACAAAATAAGTTAATCTTGAAAATATATACTTTCTGTACACCAGTTTAATTAATAAATGAATATGCAGCAAACCTTTGTATTTAATAAGCGAATATTTTGCGTAAAGGTTCCTTTTATGGAAAATACAAGAAAATTAAGGTTGAATCAGTACAAGTTTTAACAACGAAGAGACAATAAACACCAATGTAACTATATTGAGAGTAAATCAACACATTTGGCGGAAAATGAGTTTGCACAGCACTTTTTTAGTAGATCACAGAATTCACAGGTAAATTTGTAATGATAAAAGGTACGAAGTAAACAGAAAAAAACCATAAACGAAAATTAATAAAAAAAATATACACAATTGACATGACAATGACAATACATGAATATTGAATACAATATACACCATGATCTTAGCAACATTTCAAATTGAGTTAACTTACTCTATGTTTAGTAATGGGCATAGCATTTATGATCATGTCTAGGTATTTTTTAATAAAAGTAAATTGAAATATTTAAAATCTTAAAAAATGTAGAAAAAAAATTTCAATTCACAAAAAAATAAAAGAAATAATTTTGTTATTTGGAAGATTCACTTTCCCAGTTTTGGCTATCACCACTAGATGTCGCTAGTTTTTTGTGACCATAAAATAATGTATGAAGTGAACACAGCATGGCCCGCTTGACGCCGCTCGTGATCACGTGGTTGCCGCGCACCGTTGACGTCATCTGCTGTGGCGGTTACGCATCGCCGCCCTTGCCCGCTGCTTCCACTGCGCGCTAGTGAGGTATCTCACATAACCATGAGAATATAAGCAGTCCACAGTGCTGTCTTATCCCTTCGCAGGTACCTTTTGAAGGTTTCCTCTCTCGAAAACAAAAAAAAAAAAAAAAAAAAAAAGTTTTAACTATAAGGTTGACACATTCTGACAATTAAAATCCGCTGCGTTCTGCGAGAGTAACCTAACGGTGCCAACAACTCGGTGTGGGCGTTGACCCAAGACGCCTGTCAGTCCCCCGAGTGGGACTTACAGTACTTGGACGGGGCTAGAACCACCGGCCTTGGGGGTGACCCCTAGCCGACAATGAGGAGCCCGCAGCCTTCGCGGACCTCATCCGCGAAGCGCACGAGCCCATCCCGCTGACCCCCGAGTCGCCGATGGATGCGTCATCGGCGCGCTCGCGGTCGCCTTCACCGACCCTTTTTTTTTTTTTTTTTTTTTTTTTTTTTTTTTTTTTTTTTTAGGAGGGGAAATGCATTTCCGCACTATCCCTCGCCGACGAGGACGGTCGGCGAGGGGGTGTGAGGGACTCACCCGACGGAACGAATCGCCCCGCCGGTCCTACCCCCTAAAACCCCTCCATGTTCCACCATCGGCAGTGATAATGGGACCCGGGATCACAGCGAGGCCTTATCCCCGGGCCCCACGCACCGCCACGTCCTTGCGGACCCTGCTCCATCGCGGCAAGCCGCATAAAAACTCCTGTGGTGACCTGCGGAACATCTGCAGGCCAACCACACCTCTCATCTGTTAAGTTCCAGGCGCCAGATGTCCTCCTCTGACGCCCGAAACAGACAGCGCCGCCGCCGATAAAGCGACGGACCCACCATCTCTTCGGACACCTCTGCGGAGCCAGCCACTGATTTTTACCTACGGTCTGACCACCCAGAGGAGCTCAAAAACTCCCGGGGACCGTAGGCTGGACCTCTTCCTTGACCAAGGGCCGGTGCCACCTCCGGCGACTGAGCAGGGGCCTGGGTCCGCCCCCCGGGTTGCCCAGGTCCCCAGAACTCAGTCCCCCGACGACAGCTGACAGAACAGCAGAGGGGAGGGATACTGCCCTGCCCCGGACCGTCGGGGTTGCCTTCCTCGTCTGAGTGCTCCGCCACGAGCTCCGCTCAACGGAGCCCGCTCGGAGCCCACCTCGGTGTGGGCCTTCTTTGTCCCCAAAACCAATCCGATCGGTCGAGCAAAGGCCGGTGAGGAAAAAAAGCACCGACCCCTGCGACCGCCCGGATTGCCAAGGGTAAGCCCCCCCACCACGACAAGGTCATGGCCCACCTAGGGGGGGACCTTCACCGACCCCTACCCTCCGCGCCCCGACGCCCGCGCCGCTTAGCCATGCCCCCTCCGCCGATGAGCTGTCGCACGGGGAATTAGATTCCCTGGACGACGGCTTCATCAAGGTGAAGGGGAGCAAGAAGCGGTCGCATACTAATACCGCCCCCGCCACAGTGCCGCCCAAGAAGCTGGCACCATCGAAGGAGACCCCTAAGGCCTCCTCTCCGTCTGTCTCAGGACAAAAACCCACCCCTCCGCCCGCCCCTAAGGCTCCGCCGCCTGTAGTCATACAGGACACGGCCAGATGGACCGCGATCCGTAACTCGATGGCCCAACGGGGAATCATCCCCCTCCGTGCCACAAATAGTGGCACCAACATCACCGTGAAGGTGCAAACGGTGTCTGAATACCGCGCCCTCACCGACTTGTTAAGGAAGGAGACCGTCTCCTTCCATACTTATTCCCTCCCGGAGGAACGCCACCTCCGCGTTATTGTTCGTGGCCTTCCCGCCACCCTAGGCGATGACGACATCCTCGAGGATGTCCGAGCCCAGGACTTCCCGGTCCTCGAAGTCCACCGACTTCGTTGCAGGGAACGCGGCCCCCTCAACTTAGTACTTGTCGTACTAAGTAACAACCCTGATGGGAAGCGCTTCTTCGGCGCTTCCCAAATATGCGGCTTGACCGGACTCAAATTTGAGCCCCCTCACAAGCGCGGCATCATCGGCCAATGCCACCGATGCCAATTCTATGGCCACTCGGCTCGCAATTGTTTTGCGAAGCCGAGGTGCGTAAAGTGCCTGGGCAACCACGGCACCTCCGAGTGCCAACGCCAGAAGGACTCTTCAGAGCCACCGGCGTGCGTTCTCTGCGGAGAACACGGGCATCCCGCCAACTACCGCGGGTGCCCGAAAGCACCTAAGCGGAAGGCCCATAAAGCCTCCCGCCGTGCTCCCTCCAATCGGCCCTCCCAAAGGCCACACCCGCCAGCGCTCAACAGCGCTGCCCAGTTCCCGCCACTGGCCAAACCAGTGGCTACTCCACCCGCCTGGCCGAGGCCTACGCCAAAGCCAGCTCCCGCTCCAGCACCAGCCTGGAGACAGAGGGACCCTAGGGCCCACATCCCCCAACCACCGAAGGCATCTGCGCCTCACCCCCCCAGACCGGGACCAGCTCCTGTGTCTTCCCCCCCTAACAGCTTCGTCGACTTCGCGAGAAGGCTCGGCGAGGCTGTTAGCATGAGAGAGCTCATCGCAGTCTCTCTCGAATTCCAAAAGTGCAACGACACTTTTTCCTTTTTAAATTTAGTTGCGCAATACGCGCACGTATTTGAGGCCCTGGAACGACTCCAGGGTACTCCATTTAATAGATTTTAAATGGCCCCTTCGGCCAAAAGATTAGCTCCCTCTTCACTGTCATTAGCGTTCTTCAACGTTAATGGCATCACTGCCCAAAAGACGGAGATCCAGGAGTTTCTCAATTCCCACCAGGTCGACGTCATGCTAATTCAAGAAACCTTCTTGAAACCTAGCAGGCGCGACCCGCGTATTGCCCAATATTCTATAGTACGTAACGATCGTACTCCCGCCCGCGGTGGAGGTACGCTCATCTACTTCAAGAGGTCCCTACACTGCATTCCCATCGACACACCTCCTCTTACACACATGGAGGCCTCGGTCTGTCGTCTTGCCATGACTGACCATCCGTCAGTCATCATAGCATCAGTTTATTTATCCCCGACAAAGCCACTGTTGAGAAGTGACCTCGAGTTACTCCTCAACCTCGGTGACTCTGTCATCCTAGCGGGAGATCTTAACTGCAAGCACGCCAGTTGGAACTGTCTCGGGGCCACGCCTAACGGCGGGACTCTGAGCAGACTCTCTGACATTCTTAATTTTAATATCATCGCCCCGACAACGCCCACGCGTTACCCTTCAAATACGAACCACAGACCAGACATACTCGACATTGCCCTGCTCCGTAATATTTCTCTTCACTTAACAGGAATTGAGACGATTCACGAGCTCAATTCCGACCATCGCCCCGTCCTTCTCAAATTGGGCCGGCAGACCGATCGCTTTCCGCAATCCACCACGACCATCGACTGGAAAAGACTGAAGAAGTCCCTCGGGACCCTCTCTCAGCATCTGGACCAGATTCCCGACACAATCAGTGGGCCAGACGGCGCGGCGGAGGCTATCCGAGGCCTCGGTTGTCACCTCCACGACTGCATCAGCAGCTGCTCCAGGGAGGTCCCAGCGGCGAACGATCGCCGATGGGAGCTCCCTGAAGAAGTGAGGCGGCGACTGAGGGCGAAGAACGCCGCCACTCGTGCCTATGACTCATTCCCTTCCGTGGAAAACCGGGTGCGGCTACGCTCCCTGCAAAGGGAAGTTAAAGCTCGCATTTCGGAATTCCGCAACAACAGCTGGAACCGTCTGTTGTCCGACATCTCGCCTTCACATCTAGCGTACTGGAGGGTGGCGAGATCGTTGAAGATGGATTCCAACCTGACCCAAACCCCACCACTAAACCGACCCTCCGGCCTTCCGGCGTTTGACGACGACGAGAAGGCCGAACTCCTTGCCGACTCGCTCGAAGCGCAATGCTCGCCCAGCCTCCAGCCGGTAGACGTAAACCACGTCGCCCGAGTGGAGGAGGAGGTCGAGCGTCGCAGCTCACAAACCCCCACCGACTCCTTGGACCCAGTTTCCCTTCAGGAACTGGTGGACCACATAAGGAGCTTAAGCCCCAATAAATCGCCGGGAATCGACGGTATCACTAACAAGATACTGAAGATCTTCCCGCAGCTACTTTTGTCCCTACTAGTAAGCATCTTCAATGCAGCCTTGCAAGATCGCTTCTTTCCAGCCGCCTGGAAGGAAGCGTTAGTTATCGGCATTGCAAAGCCGGGCAAGGACAGATCCCATCCGTCTAGCTATAGACCCATCAGTCTCCTCAGCTCCATTGGGAAGCTCTACGAGAGAATCCTAATGGCGCGCCTTTCGAATTGTCTAAATTCGAAAGGTGTCCTTATTAACGAGCAGTTTGGTTTCAGAGCCAAACACTCGAGTGTCCATCAGGTGCATCGGTTAGTCGAGCACATACTCACAGGACTGACGAACAGACGCAAACGTGTTAGCACCGGAGCTGTCTTCTTTGACGTGGCGAAGGCCTTCGACAAGGTATGGCACGCCGGTTTGGTATACAAGCTATATCAAATCGGACTGCCTGAAAGTCTCGTACTTATAATACGGGACTTTCTGACCGATCGTAGCTTCCGTTACAGAATGGAGGGCACTCTCTCAACACCCCGACCCATCAGGGCTGGTGTCCCCCAGGGCTCAGTCCTCTCCCCTACCCTATACTCCCTCTACACAAACGACATCCCTCGCACCGAAAAGGCCGAACTGTCCCTTTTCGCTGACGACACATGTCTATACTACTCCGCCCGACATCGAGGGCTACTAACGCGTACCCTCCAATCCGCCGTCACCTCCCTGGGTGACTGGTTCGTCAAGTGGAGGATCGAGGTTAATCCCGAGAAAAGCGCAGCAGTGTTCTTTTCTTGGGAGCCGACTCGTCCCCTCCCTGACGTCCCTCGTCAACCTAAAGCCACTGATCGACTCACTCTCGGTCAGATCTCTCTTCACGGTCAAGTCATCCCATGGGTGAACGAGACCAAATACCTCGGCGTCACTCTCGACGCGAGGCTCACCTTCCGACCCCACATCAAGCGCGTCCGCGATCGGGCAGCGTTTATCCTCAGTCGCCTATCTTGTCTCCTAGGTAGGCGCAGTAGAATGTCCCTTCTTAATAAGGTGACACTATACAAGGTCTGCGTGAGACCTATTATGACTTACGCCAGCACTGTGTTCGCACATGCTGCCCGCACCCACATTAATACTCTCCAACGGATTCAAAACCGTTTCATGCGAAATGCCGTGGCCTGTCCATGGTATGTCCGCAACGTAGATCTTCACTACGACCTGGATCTCCCGTCTATAGTCGAGTGCATTAAGGATTTCGCCCTTAAGTACTACGATAAAGTCCCTCATCACCCCAATCCACTAATCGTGGATTCATTATCTTACACCCCCGATCCCGATGTTAAACACATCCAGTCCTGTAGGAGGCCCAGGCACGCCCTCCTCGACCCCGACGACCACATCACGGTTGCAAATGCCGTCCTTTATGCTCTAGATGATGCCGTGCAACCGGCACCTAGACGTCCACACGGAGGCAGAAGGAGAGGTAGACCTCCCAGATGTCTCCGTGGCCCCATGTGTTAGCGCTTCTCAACGCTAATAGCCCCCGTCCTCGTACAATGAGGCGGGGATACCGATGTCCCCATTCGCGGCCATTAAGCCGCTCCCCACCGCCTAGTTAATGTCGTTCAACCGACAACTAGGCCTATACGGAGTGCCAGAAAGAGGTTAACCTCCGTGACCCTCCCGGGTCTCCATATAGCAACAGTTAAGCTTCCTTTAACTGTCAGCTTCCCCATTCCTATTTCGCGATTTTCCCGATCGCTGTGTTTGCAGGGCTGAGTGTTTTTAAACGCTCGCGGCAAGGTCCGTTTACGCTTTAAAAGTCCTAGGACTAAAAGCTAAGCAAACCGGGAGAGGTTTTAGTGTGTAAAAATCTCACATAACCATGAGAATATAAGCAGTCCACAGTGCTGTCTTATCCCTTCGCAGGTACCTTTTGAAGGTTTCCTCTCTCGAAAACAAAAAAAAAAAACAAAAAAAAAAAAAAAACCTAAATTGTTTAACTGACTTGTTTAAAATGAAAAATATATAAAAAATGGATTCAACGATGGTTTTATGGTTAGGTATGGTTTTATGATAATATTACCACCTGATTTGCGAAAAAGAATAGATAGTATGTATACTGAGCCAGCCACCATCTTTATATAACGGGAAGTAAATTTATTATACGTATCTTCACAAATTGACATAATATCTCAAAATGAAGGATAATCAAAATCGTGTAATTATACACATACTTATCTATGATATAAATAAGCTTAAATTATAAATATAAATTGTAAACAATGACCTCTCGCTAGAGAGTAGTATATTCTTTCAAAGAAGTCAAGACAATGTCATTATCAAAGAATTTCTTTGATAATGACATTGTCTTGACTTTTGAAATCATAGAAAAATAACTAAAGCATAGAAACCCTACTAAAATAGCGACAAAGTTACATCAGTTCATACTGTATTCTCTTATGGCAATGAAAAGGTGTTAGAAAGAGATGCATATGCAGTAGTATATTCGTAATGTAGAAGGTTGTCACTAGTTTTCATAATGCTAGTGATGTAACTGTGTCGATTGATAAAAGGCTTACAACGAAGCGCGTTAACATAGAGTTTTTTTTATTCTGAGATAAACTGGCGCTTAGCAGAAAGGAATATTGGGAGACGTTTCAAAATCAAATCATTTTATATGAACAGACTTGGTAATTTATAAAAGGCATATTTTGATGTGTTTTCGTTTTGCAAGGGGTTATTTTGTGAACAGGAGTGCGTAATGATAATAAAATCAATAAATTTTTGCTGACTAAATTCGTAAATCTTTGAATAAATATAAAAAAAAATTGACTTTACCTACCACCTAAGTGTGTTATAGCTTTGACGAAAGAAAAACGGATATAAATAATCGTGTTACCCTTACCCTTGATAGTTTGATTTCAAAACGAGTAACTAGTCTTGTTTTCTGTTTACCGATATACATACAATTCGACATATTACATGAATCTCAAAGTTCACTGTAGACATAGACATAGACCTTACTCAATGCGCGCCACCACATTCAGTGCTCTGCGTTTCATAATTCTAATTTTTTGGTGTGCATACATGTCTAGTCCAGTCATGAGTTCTGTTACAAATGAAAATGGATTTATTTTTATGTGAAGTAAGGTAATCTTAATAAAATTATTTAAAAATATAATATTTATTGAAGTCTCAGCAAAAGTATAAAAAATAATTCTATTCAAAATGGCCATCTTTAGCTTTAATACAGGCCTTTAATTTGTTTGACCACGAATTTATGGATTTACGCACTTTTCCATGGAAAATTTAGCCACTGCCTACTCCAGAGATTTCTTAAGGAGATTTTAGGGTTCATCATCATTCGCTTTTCCCATTCATTATAAAACTTTTTGTTTCCTTTTTATAATGTACGTAACCTTTTTATTTACTTATATTACATATACACTGGCCGGCGGGATTTCAAATGAAAATAAGAACAACAGAATCGAAGTAAAGAGAAAAGGGAGATTGACAGGGTTTTTTCACGGGAGAGAGCATTCTAGAGAGAGAGCCTTAAAGAGAAGATGTACGGAATATATATACAATAAAAGAGATTCAGATTTTTAAAAAAGGAATAAGAAAGGCGATCGAGCTGACGATTTTTAATTTTATCTCATCCATACTGAACGAATCCAACTCTTACTTTTATTAAGTCGACCAGATCCGCTTATATCTTTACCTGTGCTCCTGTCGAAAAAGAGAATAAAGCTACAAAACGACGTGATCAACGGAAGATCAAGGAGTGCAACTTCTGTACGCCAGTACTATTATTTATTCTGTGCTACTACCATCTAAATGGTGTTAAGAAAGGTTATGATTGATCACTTTAAATCAAAGACTCAACTTAGATTTACAAATTAATACTACATGCAAATTGGTTATTTGACATTTTTTATTGATATCGATATTTTGTGGACGATAATATCGAAATATCGATATTAAGCTATCGATGTTAATATCGATTCCGATATTACATCAATATCGCTCATCCCTACTGACGGGAGCAGTGAGACATAACAAAAAGTATCAGTCATTATAATGCGACCAAGTTATGTAGTGACGTAACGACACCAGCAATGGAACAACGACAAAATATTTAATTTGGTTGTATTAAAATACATCCAATTACATCCGTTTGACATTTGTCTAGTGACAACCTTCTACATTACGAATATACTACTGCATATGTATCTCTTTCTAACACATTTTCAATGCCATAAGTGAATACAGTATGAACTGATGTAACTTTGTCGCTATTTTAGTAGGGTTTCTATGCTTTAGTTATTTTTCTATGTTTGAAATGATGGCCACAGAACACTATATACTCACAAGATGTTTTCATGGAATTTGAAATGAATTTCGAGGGAATTTGAAAGACAGGAAATTGAAAATGTATGTGATGTTTAATCCGTTCAGTAGGTAGTTTTGTGTGAAAAAGTAACAAACATCCTATCGTCACAAACTTTCTAATTTATAAAATAGTAGGAAGGACAGTAGGACTTTTCCACGTGGATTAAGTCGCGGCATCTATTATTATATTATATATAAATACTTAGCCTTATACATGGCAGTATTATATACTACGTATAGCTCGAAGGCACTATTGCCAATAGCACGTGCCGAAAGAGATATTCGAAATCTTCCCTCGTCCCTTTCTAAGAAGGGTGACCATGTTGAATAAAATATTGAGGATTTATTATTATTTTTTAATACTCAATTAAGGCACCAGCAATAGTAAAATATGTATACAGTTGACGTTACAGATGTATAGATATATAATAGATGTATTGTTATCTATTAATACTGTGAATATATGTAACAATGAAAATATTAAATTAAATTATTACAATATGTATGCAATGTCTGAAGACCAACTTCTATAGTCAGTGCGTCCAGCGTACGGTACTGAAACGTGACCAGCGTACGGTACTGAAACAGATAGGATTAAAAATTCCGAAATTCGTTGAAGTTGTCGAATTGAGAATTTGCAAGCTGAAGTAGTTCTTAAAGAAAATAGTGAGATTTTGTGCCTTTCTTGCGTTTTGTGATTAAATCATCTTTTAATAAAACACTCTGCTCCATATTATGTGCACATAACTACATATTGTTTTCTCGGTATACCATATTTTATGAAATAAATTAAACACTATCAAAAATATATCATTTTATTTTCGTCTTTTTACTTCAACTCATTTCTTCTATTACATCTTTTATATTTCTTTTTAAAAACATTCTAATTTCAACTTTTTAAATCAGCCAGTGTATTCAAGTTCAAAATACATTAACAGTAGTAATGGTGAGTCCGTAACAAGTGGCGTAGAGCGGATCTACACAATTGACATGTGATTTTGATTTTTGCTTGTCACGACTTTTATAGTGAACCTTCCAGCTATACTTCCAAGGTCTTATATAATGGCTGTATAAAACGTTATTAGGAAAAAAATAATATTTTACTGGCAATTGAAGTAACGGTAGAGATCGAAGTGAAAAGGAATGCACCATAAATAAGCACGAATTTCGTAGCTCATTGAAATGCAAGGAACATAGTACTCTCTGTGAGACTAATGCTATATTACATAGAGTAACTTATATTTCGTGACTATATTTCTATGCTACATTTTTATTTGCGGATTGTGGAATTATGGAATTATTCATGTGTGGTTTTTGGGATTTTGCAGTTTATTTCATCACAATAATCTTGTAGTACTTAAATTTGCCTAAATATTGTTTCTGAAATTGTTGCCATCAAATGTAAGTATAAAGTGATTGTTGCAATAACTATAAAATGAAATATAAAATAATGTGAATAGAAACACCGATTTCGGATTCTTCAATGGTGTTGCAAGAAAAATCGAAATTATCTTGACATTTCTATTCTATTTTTGTTTACATTTTATTTTCACGATTGATTTTATTAAATTTATTCTAATTTTTATGGAGTTTATTGAAGTAAATGAACTTATTCACCTAAACAAAAACACAAGGATCACTCACTGTAAATAGAGATCGTTTAAAATCTATTTGAAATTAAAACAATGGTTGTGAATTTGTTCAGCATAATTAATTTACAACAGCTAAGCACAGCTAGATACAATATCTCCGTACAGGAATGCCTAGATAGTAATTCAGATAACCTATTTATATGTCTGCTTTATACCTGACATTAATTAAAGAGAGTAAATATCCTTTTTATTTTAGTAAATTATACCCGATTCTTATTACTGTTTCCCTATTATCATCAGGGGCGGATCTACTGGCCTTTTGGGCTGTAGCCCAGGGCCCCATGGATACAAAGGGCCACCAGCCCCCACTAAAAACAATAGGCGATATCTACGTCATCTACATCACTATCGAAAACAGTTTTTTTGACAAAATGGCTATTAGTTGAGTAATTTAGTAGGCCCCTAAATTGTTTCAGCCCAGGGCCCCACAAATTCACGATCCGCCCATGATTATCATGTCTATAATTATTTATTAAATAAGGATAAAATAATATATAACATTGTCCCATAAAGCCGTACAACAGTTTATGTGATCAAACAATCTTTCACTATAGAGACCACAAAAATTGATTGTAATTAATGGATAGTCATTATAAGCAATATTAATTAGTTATAGGGATTCGGCAGGCACCTTTCCATATAGTCGTAGCCGATTGTCGTTATGCGGTTTCTGGTGTATATATATATATATATTACTAGCTGTTGCATGCGACATCGTCAGCGTCTCTAAAATATTTCTCGCTGATAATGTAGGTTTCTACAGGTGAAAGAACTTCTAAAATCGGTCCAGTAGTTTTTGAGTTTACTCATTACAAACATACATACATACAAATCTTTTCTCTTTATAATATTAGTATAGATAATTACATTATAATACAATAAGTAATTTAATTAATCTAAGGAATCTAAATATAATTATGTAATATTATAAACAGACACACAATATTTTGTATTATTTTTCATCATCATCAGCTTGTAAGCATACCACTTGACCCTCTATCCAGTCGGTTGTTTCAATTGTGGTGTTTACTTCAATTTTTGTAATATCAAATTTAAATAACATTTATTAAAAAAATAAACAGTTTGATAAGTAAGAACCTCATCTACAAGAAGAGAATGACTGGGGTCATAAGTTTTTGTTGGGTCTGTAATCTAAAACTACGTTAGGATAAAGCCTTAGAAGGGTTAGGGGGCTTGCCCCATGTCATCTCTTATCTACCAAAACAAAACGGTGCGAGGCGTTACAAATAAATTGTTATTAGAAAATAAATATCGTTTTTCTGTTTTCATTCTATTATGACATTGTTTCTAGCAAATCACCATGTCGGAGTCCAATCAAGTACCAGAAACATCAATTGCACCCAATAAGATGTGGACTACAAAGATGGAAGATGGTAACTAATCTTTTGTTTTGAAACCTTATGACCTTATAATAACCTTTTTTTTTCTAACATGAAAACTAATAAAGTTAGGAAGGTTAAAAGATATAAGAAGCCCATTTCCCTATCCCCTCCAAATCCCTTATCCTTAATCCTACTGTAGTCGGCAGCACACTTGCAGTAGCTTTGGCGTTGCTTGTGTTATAAGCGACGGTAGCCACCTATCATCAAGTGGTCTGTCAGCCTGTCTGCCGATCTTATCATTAAAAAAAAAAGTTGATACGGGGGTAGCTATGCCCTTGCTTATAAATGTTATAGGATTAACTTGAAGAAAAACTCATGTAGACTCTTGGCATACTTTGCTCACACAGAAAAACACAAGAGAATAGTATGCCCTGTTATTTCATGGTTTGCTTCTGTAATGGGGTGGTTACTGCTACCATACAGGCTGCCCAAATGCTGAAATTAAATTAAGAGTTGCTGTTTTCAGGTCAACTTCAAATAGTGGAAGTCACGCCGTTTATCAAGTCCGAGGATGACATTACGGACGCGATCGAAACGCGCGTCGTCAAAAATGACAGCGAATATACAACGTTACAAATGCAAATGGTCGAAACAGATAAGGGGATGATGCAGTTGGATCTACTCAATATGACACTTGTCAGGTATTCTGTATTTATTTTTTTGTTCTGTGGCTCATTTTTTTTAAAGACAACCTCAATTCCCACAATCTCCCTTTACACACCTTCTAGCTATCACTGGTGATGAGCATCATAAACTTATAGAGATATTGGCTATATCATGATCATAATCTCAACCGAAGGACCTCCAAAGGTCTCCCCCCTAATTTTCCAAAAGGACCGATCAGAAGCAGCCTGGATCCACCGTCAACCCATGGCCCTAATCAGATCATCTGTCCACCTTTTGGATGGACCTCCTACGCTGTGCATGCAGGTCCGCAACCTCCAATCGAGAACCTTCAGGCCCCAACGGCCATCAGCTCTTCATACTATTTGCCTTGCCCACTGCTACTTCAACTTACTGATCCGCCGCCATAGCTCGTTGAGCGATTTTGAGCTTTCTCACGAGGCCCATAGTTAGAGATCACTTTTCAGCGCCATATGGCATCACTGGTATGGCAACACATATTGGTTCAGTTTGAGGCACTAAGTAATTTTGGACGAGATGTCTCGGAGCTTCCCGAACGCCAATTTTCGAGTTAATTTAATGAGACTATGAAAAGAGATTGTCCTCGTACTAATTTGTGAATTCGTGTCTCAGGTGTGGTGAAGGCGAGGCAGATGGAAATGAATCGTATCGTCTCTTGACCGGATCCGAGGCCAGCGAGTTGATGGAGGAAGAAATGGGCATGGTTACTTGCGTCCTTCAACAGAGTGATGGTGACAGTGATGGTATTTCCGTTAAATTTTGTTTTTATGTTTAAGTTGGACAGACAGGCTGACGGTCCACTTGACGGTAGGTGGCTACCGTCGCCTATAACACAAGCGACGCCATAGGAGCCGCAAGTGCGCTGCTTACCATGGTAGCATTAACGATAAAGGATTAGGAATAGGGAAATGGACTCTGGCATCCCTTACTCACTTATCGAAACAACAGCATAGTGTGCTGTTTTTTTTGTGGTCTTCTGTAACAGGGTGGTTGCCCATTAGAGGGGCTGCCCAAACGACAGCGAAACGGAGTGTACCCTGCCGTTACTTTCCAGATCCAGACCGGAATGACTGTCTACATTACTTTTCTGCACTAGCGTGGAAAAGTACTTTAGTCACTAGTGCAGATGTGCAACTTATAAGCCATGTCATTACAAATTACTTGTCTTTTGCTTCTATCACTGTTTTTGTAAATTATTTTTTTAAAAATCATATCAATGTGTATGTTAAGGATGATTATTAATTAATATCTCTCTCATTTTTTTAACGAACAATTGTAACATTGTAACTTTGCGAACTTGTGACTAAATATTTATAATTAAGTGGGAATTTTCGATTGGCTATTGACAAAAATTTAAGAAGAAAAAAATTTGCGCCCCCCAAGCCCCGGCGCCCTGGAGCAACTGCTCCCACTCGCTCCCCGACGCTACGCCCCCGATCGTCGGTCTCATCCCTTCTACACGTCTAGTTGCTGGCTAAGAGAAAACCCGTCTTTCTTTCTTTAAAAAAAAAAAAAAAACTGTCCCCTCACGTACATATTTGGATTTTTTCACTAAACATTTCCTAAACCTTACTTATTTTAATTTTTATAAGTATCTACACATTACATAAAAAGGCATCAATAAAGATATAACATTGCTAAGCTTTCATTGAATTTTATGTTTTTTCTTTTTGTTAGATCATGCAGATAATCTCGAGGAGTCCTTCATTGTGATGGACGGTGACAAGGAGTCCTTTGTATACCTACCATCAACCGCCAAATCTAAGCCAGGGAAACCGGTGTGTTCTTATATTTATACACATTATTTTAAAGAAAATAAGGGCACACTTCGTTTCGCAGTAATTCGGGCAGCCCATCCGGAGGCAGTTCGGACGACACATTAATGTGAAACGAAGTATGCCCTGCCAATACTTAATGTATTGATACCACTGACACATAGTGGTGTGCGATAATTTTCCTTACCTTATTACCTTTACAGTTCCAGAAACCCAAATTGTCGCCGGCGGAAATATTGCAGAAAACGAAGGCGGTCCAGAGGGCGAAGTGAGTTGTCCATTTATTTGTTTATTATTACCACTAGCGACCCGCCTCCGGCTTCACCCGGCGTGCAATTTTTATATATATGAACATTCCCCGTTTATCCCTCTTTACATTAGTGAAATCCGAATTAAAATTGGTCTACCCGTTCACGCGTGATGCCGTGACCAGGAGAAATGGGGATTCATTTTTATATATAAGATTATATTACTATAAGTAACCTTTATTTTATTCAAATAGTTATGTTTAATTATTTATTAACAAAATAGTCCAATAATGAGTATCGTTTTAATTTCTTTCTATTTCAATTTTAAAAAATTTGAGTGTTAAATATTTAAAATAATAGTAGGTATATATTATCAAAATTTGAATTATTAAAGTACTATACGGCAATTTTATGTTTTTAATTCATATATACGGCAAATGAAATGTTTAGATACGGCAACTTTGATTTATATTTTATACGATAGGAACACTGGTCAGACGCGTGGTCGGATGTCTACGGAACGGTTGTGTTCAGCGGACTGCTTTCTTAAATATCTTTCTCATCATGCCTAGAAAAAGAACTCTGCTTTCTTGGCAGTCTGCTACAGCAAAAGGGCTGCGACTTTTGTCTATAATACAATTGTTGTTCTATAATACAAGCTTCCGGTAATATTTAGTGTATATATATCACCTTACAGAAGACCACCGTGAAATAACAGCACGCGTGCTGTTGTGTTTCGGTGAGTGAGTAAGGGATGCCAGAGCCCATTTTCCTATCCCCCTCCTAATCCCTTATCCTTAGTCTTACTGCAGTCGGCGACGCACTTGCAGCAGCTTTGGCGTTGCTTCTGTTATAGGCGACGGTAGCCACCTACCATCAAGTGGACCGTCAGCCTTTCTGCCGTCCTTAACATAAAAAAACTGCAAGGTCAGGTTATGTGCGGGCCTTGCGGGCCAATTGTGGCTCGTGAGCGTTGAGTTGAGCAGCCTTTGTACGTGTTTTTAGAATAAGGCGTAATTTTTTGTTTGTAAACCATTTGAAAAAAAAAAAAAACATTGAATGTTAAGGGAAAATTTAAACGCCTTGTGCCTTGGTATTTTTAGGGTTTCGTAGGTCCGAATAAAAAAACGGAACCCTTATAGGATCACTAGTCTGTCCGTCGGTCACAATCAATTATCTCCGAATCTACTAGACCGATTAAGTTGAAATTTGGTACACATATCAATTTCTGTGACCCAAACGCAGAGGTGTGACGTGAATAGATGAAATCTGTATATGGGAGGTCATTTTTGGGGGGAAGGTGGGAAATTAAAAAATAATAATTTGAAAACTGCATCGAGTATCAATATCAAATGGGGTCTTGTTGTGAAGATCTTAAATGTATTTTTTGTAATTTTAAAATAAATAGTTTCCAAGTTATTCAACAAAATATTTGTCTATTTTGTCTATTTTGTTGCCCCCCCCCCCCCATCTCCGAAATTACTGAACCTAAAATTTTGAAAAAAAATACAGAAATTAGTTTTTTACTTATAGATCATGGGTAAACCTATAAGAAAGTCAATGATATTAAAATAACATGGTAAATCACTCAATATTGTGCTGATAGGTAACATCGTACAGAACCCTCTTCATGCGAGTTTAACTCGCACTTGTCCCTTTTTTTTTTTTGTAAACCGATTGAAATTAAAATAAAACTAAATGTTATCGGAAACTTGATACATCAGTGAAAACCGCATTCAAATCGGTTAAGCCGTTTCTGAGATTAGCGTGCATAAACGCATTGACAGAGAAAAAAATATTTTTTTTCACCTCAGCAACATAAGTACAACGTGTACAAATTGTTTTTAAGATTTAATTGCATGATGGTTGTATTATGCTTAGGTATTATGTTTATATTTAGTTTGGACCTGCCCCCATTGGCGGATACAGGGGGGGGGGGCATGGGGGCCATGCCCCCCCCCAAAAGACCCAGGAATTCCATATTTTTGACTTAACTTTTAAATACAATTCAAGTACAATTCAATTCATATATGAACTGAATATAGAATAATATAATCCATATCAATCAAAGTTATCGAAAGTTTCATAATTCATGTCAGACATTTGAGACAGTTCAAATACGCGATTACGCGGGTTAAAAGTATTTGCAATACAACCATAATGCATCTCAACTAGAAAAAAAATACACAAAAAAATTACTTGTGATATTAACCCTAACTCCGAACTTTGTCAGAATGCCCCCCCCCCCCCCCCCCCCAAATGAAATCCTGGATCCGCCCCTGCCTGCCCCTCTGAGTAAATTGGAATATTCTATTTAATATGTGATTTAAATGTTTTATCAGGGCGGCGATGAACCTGAGACCTCCATTGCGAGGCCGCCCTGGTCGTCGCAAAATGGAGTCTACGTTGTCCACCCACGAAGCCGTAATGTCGTCTTCCACACTGAAGCTGTACCTGTACTCTTGCAAGATGTGCCCCTTCAAATGCAACGCCATCAAGGATCTCGGCACTCACAGGGTATGTTTCAGATTTGAAATTTGGTGTAATACTGTTACTTGAGTGGTATTTCCATGACATGGTAACCTTGACCTGATGCTACAACAACAAGTAGTCTTTTTTTTTTCTCGAGGAGAAATCCATTTACGGGGATCACCAGTGCTCCACGCTATGCTCTAGGTAGTCTAGGTCATAGCGGCACTGGCACTACCCACTAAAACTCCCCGGTGTCTCCTTGCCCTTCGAGAGGGATGGACCGGGCTCTGCCGAGGCAACAACTCCGATCCACTCCAGGGCAGCCTAGCCATTGCTGGCTAGACTCACTCCAATGGGGGATTGCCCGGAGGCACCAGGGCAATCCCCAGACGGGGGGGGACCTTGTGCAGGCACACACAGATAGCCAGCCATGTGCGCAGGTCCTCTAGGACATTAAAAGCCGGGCTTGATTTGCCCGATTTCTCCTGCCCAGCCTCCTGCGTCTGAGGGAAGCGAGACCGGCCTCTTCCTTTCGCCTGCGGGATACCCAACTCCTCGACAACTTGCAGCAGATACATATACCTAGCGTGTTTGTTCAGTATAATGTCGGGGAGTTAATTTATCATTTTTATTAAGTACAGCTTGTTGTAAGTTAGTGTTTGTGTATTCAGGCATAAAATAAACGAGAGTGTATTTTTTGAATCAGAGGAAAGAACACGGGACTGGCGCGGGACGCGGGAGGGGAGCAGGCGGTCGCTATTCGAGTCCGATGCAGTGTGCGGGATGCACGTACCGCGCCACCACCCATTCAGAGGTTCGATTCCCTGTTGCGGAATAAGTCAATTGGTTTTAAGGTTTTATTAAAAAAAACTAGGGGTTTTCGAATAGCGCGTATTATTTCAATTAACGATTTCGTTTGTAAACCGATGGAACAAGCGCCGAATTGTCTCGGTCGCATCATGAGTACACGTGCTGACGTGACTCACACGCAAATGTTATATAATAGGGGATCGGACAAATTTTCAGAAAGTGTTTTAAATTAATCTTCATGGATATTTATTCCCATAAAAAATACTATTTTATTTATTTATAGCCTTTTAGGTACTCAAAATCATGTTTTAATATTGTTTGTTTGAAAATGCCGCCAAAACGCCACGATAGTTCATCTGAGAGCGCGTAACGTCATTTGTGGTCATATCATAACAAAACAGCTGCATTGCCCTGGTATAAGACAATGATTGCCCACAAATGACGTCACGCACTGTGATTGGTGTTTCAGTATAGATTAAAAATATTGTAAATAATAAAATTTTATTTCTTCATTTAAAAATATTTAAATGAATTAAGTATATTAAATTATTATTCGATAAATAATCGTAAAAAAATATATATTTTCTTTCTAAGTACATTTTAGATTTTAATGTGATTACTGTCCGATCCCTTATTTTGTCTAAAAATATAAAACATTCTATTATAACTGTGTTTTATAACATATTTTGTATAATAGTCTGAACTCACCTTTGTAATATAATAAAAGCTTTTTATATTTTTTTAACTACTAGTTTTGTTAAAAAAATAAATAAAAAAAGTTTGTGTTTTGTACAATGTGCACTGTTTTGTGCTCAGTGCAATTACAGTGCAATCAGTGGTTACTGCCGCCAGACGGGCTGCCCAATGCAGTTGCGAAACGCAGATTCGCATTTCTTCTATTTAAATCCTTCAGATTAAAAAAAACCTTTCAGACTGATTTTAGTTTGGGCGATTTAAAATTTCTACTCTGAGTAATTCTGTTTTAATTTTCCAGCTACTCAGACACGTCAAAGATATACATGGCAACCAGGATGATAAAACAGGTTAGTCGTTTCATTCGTTTTTTTTTTAAACAGATAAATCTTTATTTGCACAAACAGGTTTTTAATTCGTATACAGTAGTTACAGTATAGAGTATGTTCTACACGAAAAGGGCATGGAAATATTTGTATTTAATTTAATAATAATAATTAAATAAAAAGCTTACCAAATAAATAGACTTGGCTCACGAGATGATCGCCATGTGGGATGTCGATTCGACAATCATCGTCCCGATAGTCGTATCGGTGAACGGTCTTATAGCGAAGAGCCTCGACCAACATCTCAAGAGGCTCTCACTGGATGGCTGTATCAAAGGACAGATACAGAAGGCGGTACTTTTTGACACGGCACGAATCGTCAGGTTCCTCAATCCGCAGCCCTAACCAGCGGTAGCTTGCCCCGCTACCAGGGGATGATCTTAAGTTTTTTTAATATATATTTTTTGATAGATACATATTGGTAAAGTAAAAGCCATAGAATTAGGAATGAAAATGAATATGTAATATTCTAATATTATAAAGCTGAAGAGTTTGTTTGTTTGTTTGAACGCGCTACTCTCAGGAACTACTGGTCCGAATTGAAAAATTCTTTTTGTTTTGAATAGTCCATTTGCCGAGGAAGGCTATAGGCTATATAACATCACGCTACGCTAAATAGTATTATATATAAGCAGTGTCCAGTACCGCGTGCCCCATGCGCACGCCGCCGCCGTATGGGCCGCAACGAAGCGTGGCCGAGTTCAGCTAGTAAAAAATAATAAAGTGTGCCTGTCAACTCCGACTGGAGTTTCTCCTTAAGTACGATTGTCTTTGACTATGCGATAGGAAAGGAGGGCAAATAAACGCGACATTTATTATACTGCAATACAATTAGGGAACATAAATACATGTGTCAACTGACGCAAAAATTTCAAAGTGACAGATAACGTAACGCTTTTTTTAGTAACGCTTGTATTAATTTTATTCATAAAATTTCCATACCGGAGGCCTTATACGAAAATCGATTCTTGAGGAGTAAACTCATTTTGCTTACACTTGATTTGAATTTATGACCAGGGACTGCATTGACAATGTGACTTGTGCAGAGATAGTGGTGGCGCATTCCTCGGAGGACGTGACTCGTCTCCTGGAGGGGGGCAGTAGCTGGGGCACGACGCACGTGCTCGTCTGCGGAGCCTGCGGCGTGGAGACCTCTACGACGGCCGAATTCAAAGCGCATCCGTGCTCGCCTATTGTGCTCGATTAGGGTGAGTGTTGAAGTTCTCTCCTGCGTATTATGTTTCTTTACCAATTTCACGTACTACACTAATTTATCAGTACTGTACTATGCGAAATCAGTCTCTTTACCAATTCCACAGTACAGTAATTTATCAGTACTGTACTATGTGAAATCAATCTCTACCAATTCCACAGTACAGTAATTTATCAGTACTGTACTATGTGAAATCAGTCTCTACCAATTCCACAGTACAGTAATTTATCAGTACTGTACTATGTGAAATCAGTCTCTACCAATTCCACAGTACAGTAATTTATCAGTACTGTACTATGTGAAATCAATCTCTACCAATTCTACAGTACAGTAATTTATCAGTACTGTACTATGTGAAATCAGTCTCTACCAATTCCACAGTACAGTAATTTATCAGTACTGTACTATGTGAAATCAATCTCTACCAATTCCACAGTACAGTAATTTATCAGTACTGTACTATGTGAAATCAGTCTCTACCAATTCCACAGTACAGTAATTTATCAGTACTGTACTATGCGAAATCAATCTCTACCAATTCCACAGTACAGTAATTTATCAGTACTGTACTATGTGAAATCAGTCTACAAATTCCACAGTACAGTAATTTATCAGTACTGTACTACCTATGTGAAATCAATCTCTACCAATTTTTTGTTGTGACTTAGTGAATTTTTGCTATCCTGTTGGTATTTCGATTAAATTAACTATTACCTCTTAGACATTATAAAAATAACCTCAAAATCATACATGCCATGACATCTTTATTCAGAATTTTTCTTATCAAATACTTTATCAGTATTACAGTACTGTGAAAAAATAGTATATTATAATATAGTACTTAGCATAATCTTCTAATATGTATATAAAATTCTCGTGTCACAGTGTTTGTAACAAAACTCCTCCGAAACGGCTGGACCGGTCTTTATGATTTTTTTCTAAAATATATTTTGTAGTTATGAGAACAGGTCCTAAAGTATTTTTCACCCACCTACCCCCACCCCCATTTTTTAATCGCAATTTTAGTGTTTTTGTATGAACAATATCCAAATAATTTAACCGTCGTTGATTGACGTGAAGTGTCACGTCACGCGTCACTTTGACATATGGTTTGGGCCCACAATCGGGGGGTTACAGAATTATTTTCGGGTTCGGGCAGGACAACGTCTGCTGGGTCAGCTAGTGTAATATAATATGATATAATATTAATACCTGTCTGTTACTTTTTCACGCCTTAACTACTGAATAGATCATCATGAAATTTTGTCAGGGAGAAAAGGACATTTTTTTCAGACTTTCACCTTGAAAAAAAGTGCTGTTCCCGAGGGATCATATAAAAATTAAAATCCAATGCCCGGGCAAAACTAACAACAATAAAGATTGAATAGTCAGAAGTTATATTTTTTATTTTTCAAGGCAGACGAAGTCGCGGGCGCCGAGTAGTGGGTTTTTTTTAATGTTAAGATCGGCAGACAGGCTGACGGTCCACTTGATGGTAGGTGGCTACCGTCGCCTATAACACAAGCAACGCCAAAGCTGTTGCAAGTGCGCCGCCGACTGCAGTAGGATTAAGGATAAGGGATTAGGAGGGGAATAGGAAAATTGGCTAATATTATGAATTTATTTTTCAGATAATGGTGAAACGTGCACCCAGGTGTCAGAATTATTTCCAGTATCACGCGAAGAGAGATCAGCGAACATTTCATCTAAATTATGTTAATATTGTATTTTATTAATGTGCTTTATTTTTATTTTAATGCTAAGGTCGGCAGAGAGGCTGACGGTCCACTTGATGGCAGGTGGCTACCGTCGCCTATAACAGAAGCAACGCTATTGGTGCTGCAAGTACGCTGCCGACTGTATCAGTAGGATTAAGGATGGATGAGGGATTGGGAAAGGTTAGGGAGGAAATGGGCTCCGGCATCTCACTCACCGAAACACAAAAGTGGTCTCCCGTAAGGGGATAGTCACTGCTGCCAAACTACTGCAAAACGCAATGTGCCCTTAAGATGCTTCCATTCGCACCTTGGTTATCGGTGATTCATTCACTTCTATTGTGTTTGTAGATTCTATGTATACAGTAAAAGTTCCTTATTCCCGGGGTATAGGTTCCGTAAATATGGGATTGGCCTGTAATTAGGTCATCGAAAAAGATTGCATGAGCCCAATCTTCACAATAGGCTAAAATGTACTTAGAAAGAAAATATGTATATAATTTTTTCGATTATTTATCGAATAATAATTTAATATAATTCATTTAAATATTTTTAAATGAAGAAATAAAATTTTATTATTTACAATATTTTTAATCTATTCTGAAACACCAATCACAGTGCGTGACGTAATTTGTGGGCAATCATTGTCTTATGCCAATGCAGCTGTTTTGTTATGATATGACCACAAATGACGTTACGCGCTCTCAGATGAACAATCGTGGCGTTTTGGCGGCATTTTCAAACAAACAATATTAAAACATGATTTTGAGTACCTAAAAGGCTATAAATAAATAAAATAGTATTTTTTATGGGAATAAATATCCATGAAGATTAATTTAAAACACTTTCTGAAAATTTGTCCAATCCCCTATTATCAGCAATAGACAAGGTTGTAAATAAATAGTACAATAGGCACACTTGAGGTTATGTCGTAGATACCTACGTGTTATGAGGTTAAGTTTTAGCTAGACACGTAGAAAAAAAAAGGAGATTTTTTGGTATATATATTTGGCTTGTATATTCATAGCTTAAAACGGGGGTTCTCCTTTGACGATTTCAAGAAATTGTAGAAAGAGCTGAAAAAAACAGTACATAACTGCGGCGTGAATGAATTGTGTGTTCTCTTATAACAATAAAAAAGATTTTTGTAAAGAGGTATTTTTATTTTATTTTCCCGGAATTAATATTCTACATGTGATGTAACTGTTTTAAGTGGAGGTCGTCAGACAGGCTGACGGTACACTTGATGGTAGGTGGCAAAAGCACAAGTGATGCTGATGCGGTGGAATTAAGGTAAGGACAAGGGATTAGATTAGTGATTACTGCTGCCAGACAGGCATGCATTTTTGGAGTGTAGAGGTATTTATAAGCGCGTTTAAAGATGTAAACTTTAGTCGAGCGTCGGTACTGACACACATACACTTTTTTAATAGGTTTAGGACCGAAAACAGTTTTTAATTGAAAAAAAAAAAAAAGTACTAATTAAAAAAGTTTTTAATTAGTACTTTTTTAACTACAATTAAAAAGTTTTTAATTGAAAAAAAAAAGGTACTAAAAATAATCTTCTGTTCCATCGTAGTGGGTAGGTTCAAGCAAATGAATCAACGTTTATTTTAATCCAGCCTGGCCGCTTGAATGCGAGCTTTCTACGGCCGCATCTAAGCGCCCCTCATCATTTTACTTGGAGGGATCGCTTGCGTTCGAAAATGGCAGGAACGGTGACCATGCCTCGTTAAAAGATGGCGCCACTCGATATATACAGCTGTCCACAGGTCTTGCTTTTCCATCGTTTATTGCGAGTTATTTGGTTTGACATGCTCACTGACCTCGGGCTGATTCCGCATGAGATAACCTTCACCAACTGCGTGCATTCATCCACTCAGCTCTTCGTGGTATCCAAGAAGTCTTCCAGCTGTTCTGCCTGTCTGATTGTGATCCCGACACGCGACACTCCAAGGCTACAGTGAACAGCTGATAGAGATCATTAGCAAAGATCTTAAAGCGAGAACCTACCGTTTCGGTTATAGATTTAGTACACCATTTAGTTATTTATTATTGTATTTATTATTTTCTAACAAAATGGCGCCGCCTACCGAGTCATGGGTAGGGTTGCCATTTATAGTTTTATAGGAAATTAAATTTAAAAATAAAACAAAAAACTTAGCTTACGAATCATTTATCATAACCACATACAAAAATCCACACACTCGGCCACAAAAATAAATCCCACATTAAACACTTTACTTTCAATTTAAAAAATGCAGTACCAGCTGCGGTTACTTTTAAAAATGACATTGAACCTTGTTTTGTCACCAACTATACCATTTTCACTGTATGAAGATATGCGTGACAGTTCGTAAATGACAATTTTAGTGATGCAACCAAATGACATTTAATCGATTGTTTGAAAATATCGAATCAGTTGGCAAAGCAAATGGAATCGAACTACCGATTTTAGATTTTCAGATTTTGAAATAAATTCTAGTAATTAGGAATAAAGGTTACGTTAAATAAATTATAGAATACAATGCAGTCTGTTTAAAATATTAATTTATTTATTCATTACTGTCAGAACTCGAAATTGGACAACCCTTATCAGACTCAGAACAAAATTTACTTTTGTTTTATTGTTATTATTAGTCAGCTTTAGTTTTATTATCAAAATACAATGTTTTTATAAACATATAGAATAGAAAAATATTTGTTAAATCTCCGAATATCCTATGGAAACATAGAGTACTTTCGATATATCGAATATAAGTGAATATCCCTATTGACACAAGTTCCGTTTCACACGTATGACACTTTTAAAATATATGTTTTTTATTACAATTACCTATTTTATAATAATAAAATAATTATAATAGTGATAATTCCTTTTGCGTTTTTCGAATAGATATTTTTTTTTCATACATTTGTTTGTTTAATTGTTATTTTTTATGTCATTTTTTTTTTTAGTTGAAAACAGTATGCGTGACATGAAAAGGTGAGAACTGTCACGCATATCATCATACAGTGAAAATACTATACCTTCAACTCTCCAAACAAATATTATGTTCATAATTAAATAGGAAGAAAAATAATTACAATAATATTATCAATTATTATTATTACAATAACCATTGGAAACGAAATAAACAAGGCTTGTTTGAGAGAATGTTTTGTAAAACAGTTCTACGTTTCAGTACGACTTATCAAATATAATTATCAATTTAGAGAAAATGTTGCAATATTAAATTGTTTAAACACTCGGGACTTCGATAGCCTAAAAATTTAGACTCTACCTAAAAATTAACCGAGATTGACGATAACATTTTACACACAGAGAGATATATATGTATATTATAAATAGTATTTTACAGAGAGACATAATCTTACATATATAAAAATCTCGTGTCAGGATGTATGTTCGGGATAAACTCTGAAACTACTGAACCGATTTTGATCAAACTTCGTAAGTATCTGTTATTTGGCCCAACTTAAAAGATAGGATGTAGCACCACGAGTAACTTCTGCGCGTAGCTCCAGCAAGTGCCCCACCCGGACGGCTTCCGAACGCTACGAAACATTACGAGCTCGCACGAACGACCGCGGCGGCAGCTATAAAAGCCACCGCAGCTCCATAATTCAATGCATTCCGTCTAGCGCGCTCGGCCCGCTTCCACCTCCGTTGGAACGGTGTTCGACCACTAGACTTCCTAAGAAAAAACTCCATATTACGCACTCGTGTACTTCACCCTGTTGGATGCACTTGTAGTATATGCGACGTTTTCTTTCTATATTTTTGATAAGTACCGTTGTAATTGTGTTTGAATAAACTGTTAAGACACAATCGCCGTGTTCCTTCGACCGCCCCGCAGTAGGCGTTGTTATTACAACGCCTACGCGTTGTTATTAACTAGTTGTTGTTATTGAACGAAAACTGAACGCCCCACTATTACATTGAACATGGCAACATCGATTTTTACAATTTTTTTTTGTATATTTGGTAGGTATGAGAATAGGTCTTCACTTTAACATATGGTTTGAAAATAAAATTTGTCCCGATAGGTGGCGCCCCAATCGGTTTACGGAATTATTTTCGGGTTCTGGCAGGACAACGTCTGCTGGTTCAGCTAGTATACATATATATCTCTCTGTATGGATGTGTTGGTCCTAGGGCAAAACGGATTTTCGAGGCACAGTTTAAATCGAGGCAAAATCAAGTTTGCCCTAAATGCTAAAGTGGTTTTGGTGTTTATTCCGAAGACCTCGTCGTCTCATCGTCTGGTATCCAATGGAGAAATGGAGAAAGCAGGATTTAAAATGAATTTTGTAAAAATATTCTTTTATCAATGGGGGATAATTAAGATTTTATCCCAAAAGGGGCTGAAAAATGCGATTTTAACAGAAATAATGTACAAATTTGATTTTTAATTATAAAAATGAAATTATGTTGTTATTATTTATAGGAAATTCTTTTTCTATCTCGGAACAAATCTGGAAAAACTTATTTGACTTTTCATTTCCGACTTTTCACTGTGATATTTACATTTACAGTCATTACAGTCCACCTAGGGGTTTAGCTAAGGACACTTCCTCTCGAGCTGCCCCTTTCCACCTTCGTCGTACTCCTGGGACGATATCCACATCTGCTGGAACGACCCTATCGACGCGAGGATAGAACCGCCTGCAACAAACATCACCAATGAATAAATAAATCGCGAATATTACACACACAAATTGCATCATGGGCCCCAAAAGTAAGCACTTATAAACTTGTGTTATGGAATAACAAAGGACAGGAGGCAAAACCCTGACCCAGACCACAGTCAACTTTGAAAAGTTCATTAAAAGACCCTGCCAAGAATCGAACCCAGAACCCAGAGTCTGAGCGCTAAGGTAAGCACTGTAACCACTCTACACACATGTTTGACAGTACGAATATAATATGTATACTCTTTTGTTTATGGTCAAATTTGGACCATGGGCGATCTTTAGTATAAAAAAATATGCCAACAATTTTGCCTCACCTATCCAAGCGGCGAATCGTCTCTCGGTGGGCGATGGTGCCGCATGGGTTTTGAGCCTGTGCGAGGAGGGGGCCCTAGCTGACAGCTCCTTGGTCACTCTGTCGAGCCATCCGTTGGTGTTGGCTGCGCCCCCGCAAGCCACCACAGCCCCCCAAAGCGCCGGGCGAGCGTCAGCATCGCAGGCGCTGGCTGCCGCGCACACTGCCCGCGAAAAACAAACTTTATCTACACCCAATAAGGACTATTTTTTGGCTTTTTGGGATATCTTAGTTCTAGGCTACTTTTGAACATTCCATTTTCAACGATAATTTAAAAGCCTTGCGCACTTAAAAAGAACAATGGCGAACCCGCATACAAATTTTTGTTGACTTAAACTTTTCGTTTCTACAAATGAAAAATATGTAAAAGTATAGACTTTTTATTACTAAACTAAGTTATCCTAGATTTATTACTAAGCAAAGTCTGGAATTAAAGATATTTTAGCTTTAATATTGTGAGGTTATGTAAAATAACACCTATTATTTGGATTAATATATAATATATTTAGCGTATTTTTAGATTAAAATAAACTGTAAGTACTTAAAACTGAGTGCAGAATGAAATATTTTTAGGTAAATTGTGTTTATTGTCTTGCTACGAGTATATATAGTGTTCTGTGGTTTATAATTTTTGTACATAGAATTATAACTAAAGCATTATTATTCTATGTTTTTGTACCTTATTTGTCACATTAAATTGTCATTTACTAAAGGAAGATGTCACAGAACACTATATACTACTTCAAGAGATGTTTAGTCAATTGCGTTTCTTTTAAAATTGATATTTATATCTGGACTTAGACAGACCATTAGTATAATTTAAAAAACCTTGGAAAATTTAGTTATTTCTCTTTATATTGATCACATTCAAAGACGCTTCAAAATTCTTTGAACAAAAATTTCGCCATTGTTCTTTAATATTCTAAAATTGTTTTTCTAGCTGAGCACGCAACTTCGTACGCGTGGTATTTGGTATTGCGCGTGACTTTTTCGTTTGTAAACCGATTGGAATTAAACAACACTAAATGTTACGGGAAACTTGCTACAATAAATCAGTTAAAACTGCATTCAAATCGGTTAAGCCGTTTCTGAGATTAGCGTGCACAAACAGACAAAAATTCTAAAAAATTTTTTTTTTAAATCTATACAGACACAGCTTGTTTACGATTTTATTATATGTATTGATAGACTAGGTAATGGAGGCAAAACTAGTAGAGTGCTATCACAGACTGAAAGGTAAATAATATAATAGTCTCACCCAGGTGCGGTGCTCCCACATTGGGTTCGAAGAGGCACTCCGTCAATTTGAACCGCTCGGGGCCAAAGTCCTGATGGTACCCACCGGGCATCTCGTAGTGGACCCCCGGCACCGAAATCGCTGTTCTTTCATCGTACGGACTCTCCGACACCTGAAAATCCACAGGCATCTAATAAATCTTTGCAGATTCACGTTAACAAAATACTTTATTTTTAGCGCCATCTATTGTAGTATTTCAATAAGACGCCTGTGGCGTATGTTTGCGACATATAAAGGCTAGCTTTGTCCGCGTTGAAAATTAAAATATATAACGCCTGACGAAATATGTAAACCAATGTAATGATGATGTGAAAAAATCTGTTTTTTTTTTCTCTCTCATAAAACCATAAAAGGTCCTTATGGTTTTATGAGAGACTCGGATATCTTAGCGAAAATAAAGCAAATTAAAGCTGAATAAACGAAGCTATCTGTCACTTGCATTGGTTAAAATGATTCCCTTAATGAGTCGCCGGTCCACTGTCGCAGGTAACTTCGCAAAATCGCAGATTCGCTTTCGAATTACTGTTATCGCACAAACTAATTCATCTCGCTCGCTTGCTCTCTTATTTATATTTGGCGCCAAACAAGATTTGTAAACAAGCCATTGAAAGTTCGGGATTGCTATTTCTGTTGAAGGTCAACTCTTATGTTGTGAACATAGGGGCCAATTTCCTTCGGCACTAATCGGGAAGTGGCGTGACTACCATCGATTCGTTCGACTTTCGGCCATGGGACAAAGTTACTTTCACATAATATTAGTATGTATCAGGCGTAATATTTGTATACACAGCCTCACCTGTGCTATACAATGACAGAAGTCCTCGTACTGCCTCTTCAACATGTACTGCTGCCATGAGACTGTGAGACCAGCGGGCAGAGGCTTCAGGGTGTATCGCGCTCTCTCTCTTTCCCGTATCACTTCTTTGCTCTGGAAGAAATGGTTACCTTATATGGTTGATATACCTAAAATCCGCACGTTGCGGTTCGGGTCAACTTTTTTGATTCGAACTGCTAGCGTGTGGAACCAACTTCCAGCACCCTTGTTTCCACAACACTACAACCCTGGACTCTTCAAGTCGCGAGTGAATCGGTTCTTAATAGACAAGCATGCTCCATCTTAGATCGCGTCATCACTTACCATCAGGTGAGACTGCGGTCAAATGCTTGATCTCATTATAAAAAAAAAAAAAAAAAAAAAAAAAAAGAAGGAGATACATTATTTTTCCACCACTACACAAATATAATTTTTACATATTCACACCCTTAAGTAAGAAAGAGACTAATTAAGGGATTAGAATTTTAGATGTGATATTAGAAACTTGTGTTAGAATAATAGGAAATATGCGTCTAATTCAAAAAAGGCTTAATTATATTTTTTTATCAACATTTTTGCTTTAGAATTATGTCTATGTAAATATTTTTTAACGTTATTTCTTTTTCGTTAAGAAAATAATTATTAAAAAGTGCGAAATACTTGAAACGGTCAGTTCGAATGTGACGTCAGTCTATGAAATGTCAACAAGCGTGTAGATGTTTGTGATTTTTGACATTTGATTGTTATGGTGAGACGATTTCCATACAAATGATTTTTTTACTTACATAGACAAATGGAGCATAATTTTACACTAAACTCACATCCATCGGTATTTAATTTACTCCCTATTTACGCTGAATTTTATTTTCCTAAAGAAAACAGTAGATTAATAGCTTAAATAAGATCGAAATTTTAGTCCATTTTTGTTAGTGTGTGAGTGGACACCGACAGTGTCGTACGCTAGTTACGATTATTCACGTGTGTGTACCAGTGAGTAGGTTGCCAGTTCGCTGTGTGCCGCATTACGTTCAAGGCCGCGCGCGCATCGAATATTTCTCCGGCTGTCTATACTTTTAGAAGTTTGCGCAAACACCTGTATTGCCAATTGCATAAACGTTAGCAAGAAATAAGGGAAAAATACATTGAAAACAATTTGTTTCTCGTTATCTACGTATATGGTAAACAATCTTTTTGTGTCTTTTAATCAAATTAGTCATTTAAAAATAACACAGACACAAAATTAATAATTTTTAAGTTGTTTCGGTTGTGCTTTGATATTTGTATCACTTTACTTAGGTATATAATTATTGAAGTTACGACTTCGGGTTATGTAGCGTAATGTTACAATTTGATTTCCTAAATAGAATCATCTACAATAAATATTTCAGCGAAATATGTTTAGGCAAAAGTCCTGCAAAAGATAAGGCAACACTGAGTCTCGGCGCAGGTCGCAATTTGATCAAACTCAAATGTCATGTGTATAGTATAGTGTTTTAAAGATGTCCAAAATAATCGTTTGTATCGATACAGCATATCGATACGTATCGCAACCAATCGTATCGATTCAGCGATATATCGCAACGTCTTGTATCGATACATCGATATTTATCCAATTTTTAAACAGGTTAAAATAAAACAAAAGTATTAGTTCAATTCAAACAGTAAAAAATAATTTATTTCTTAAAAATGGAAGTTATAAAAATGGAAGTTATAGTTAGCAAGAAAATTATTTTATTTTATTATGCCGGTACCTAACATTAGATAAAATACCTACCTACCTAGATGTGAACAATCTATAATTGTCGGGTAGGTAGTGCACAAAGCGTGCCGCACGACTCCAGCCCAGCTGGTGGGTGCGAAATTTGTTTACATTAATCTCTCCTTACCAAAACATAGAGAATGTTTAATATTACAGGTTCAAAATCATAATTTTAAGCAGATATACATGGATTCGATATTTTTACCTGGAGATACGATATATCGATGCGTATTGTATGGTTGTGTATCGATACAAAATATCGATATATCGCATTGCTATGTATCGATACAGCATAATATCGATTCGTATCGCTCATCTTTATAGTGTTTGTGTTTTCATTTTCAATCGGTCAATATTATTCTCCAATTTGCAATTGAAATTGCAAATATTCTTTGTTTATAGTAATTATATAAGTAGTTTATTGATTTATTGGAATTATAGTATTTCAATAATAAACTATGGAGCAGTGATAAACTAAGCCGAAATAAACGTCGCAAACGAGTTTCTGATGAAACGATATCACAGAGAAATCCAAAGGTACGTACTTACACCCTTACACCTACTAATTACACCACACTAAAACATATATAAACAATTTTTGTGGTCTCGGCATTCGAAAACATAACCTCTCTAATTGGTTGTATTTGATAATTGTTTACTTTGGACTATTGTTATACTTGGAAATTATTTGTGAAAAAATATTTATACGGTTATTTCATACACAAGTTAACTTTTCGAGACCAATTTGTATTATTTTCCTGTAAAAACAAAACAAAATAAAATAGACATAGGTATAAAAAATAATATACCTATATGTAACAATTTAAAATTTATTCATTTTTAGTATTGCACACAAAACCAACAAGTAATGACAAAATATTCGTACATACATCGAAAATGCTACATTTTTAAATTTTTTTTCAGGAATGTAAACGAAAAGCAACACCACGTCACAACCATGTGATCACCATTTTATATAAAAACAATATTTTAACTAATGACATGGTGTATGATCACAATGAGTCTGCGCCCAGAACAATATTTGGCTTTTTAGGAGCTTGCCCAGATGGTATGTTGATCAATTTCAAGTCATCATTATAATAATATTTTTGTAATCATTATCATTTACCTTGGCCGATTTCTTTCAGGGGTTATAGAAGAATTTGGAATTTTTGGAAATAAAATGTTTTCCCTCATTGGCTCGCAACAATCAAAACATGTTTTCTGCTGCCAAAGAAAAATTTCCACTCTAAGTTAAGGGAACTTACGAGTAAATAAGAAACACAACAATTACTATCAAGTTAGTTCTGTTTTTTTTTTTTTATTGCAATATTTATAACACACATTCTTCATAATATGTATAACTATAAAATCTCAGTCACTTTCTTGCAGAGCCGGGGCCAACTGCAGGTTTGTGTGTTTTGCCTGAGATTGTACTAAGAAGAGTTCGCAATCAACAAAATTGTGTAGATATTTCACTATGGTAAAAATCTACATATAAATATACCGTGATAGTTGGAATCTCGTGTGCTTGTAGAAGAGATGGTCTTATACTGTTGGAGCAATTCAGATACAAGAAATTTGAAGACATTCTAGAAGGTCATTCCCAAGTAAAGCATACTAATTTTCTTTTCTGCGAGCATTCACTTCATACTCATTGCATTTCGAATGCCCTATACTTATTGACTGAACATCTCTCAGTCAATCGCCTGATAATGCTCTCTCTTGTTTCAGAAGAAGACCTCAACATATCCTGACGGACCATCACAACAGCAAACGCGGCGCTTGCTCGTGATGACTATGACGCACAGCTGCCCCGCCGCCGAGTAAGAAACCGTCGCGCCAGAAGATCTCTAGGGGTTTTTCAGTGGGTAGAAATCCCACATAACCCTATGCGGCTTTAGCTGATATACAGACTAACGCTTAATGTTGAACAATAAATTAAATTTCATTATCATTACTTTTGGAGCACCCTTCATACATAATATAGTATCCTACTATATTTTGGGCAAAAATACTAAATATATGTTCTGTTTGAAAAATTATAGTAGCCAAATGACTATATTTTTAACCAGCCAGCAGACAATCAATCAAGCGATGGTCATTGGGAAAAATAATTACTTTTTTTGTCTACTGTCTACAAAAATTCAGTGTTGACCTGTATCATTGTACAAAGCAATATAAATAAAAAATGTATTTTGTAACGAGCTGTTTTTTTTATTTTGATATCGTAAGTATCGCGTGTAAAACGTACGTAGCCTAGATCTAACTAATCACGTCATGAAAAATACCAAGCAAATTTACTTTCGTATTAATTATGTAATTATTAATCCTTATAATAATAATAATTTATTTGCGATCATGGGTAATTGATACCAGAGATGACATCTAGTTCTCTTGTTCCTTCATGACCAACCGGTACTCGGTGTGCAAATCTTGACATCTTGAAACTCCAAATGTCGAACATCGAATTTCTACTGATTAGTTCACCACTACTACTTATTTTGACTTTCATAATTTATTAAATTTTAGTTCATTTATAGTTGTTAACAATAAAGGTCGCTATATTCTACCATTTTCAAATGTTGCAGTCCATAAATTCCGTCATAGAAGTTAGCGACGTGTATAACTTTTTCTTGAACTGTATCAATGGTGAAGATTTAAAATTTAGAGGAATTTTATTAAATATTTTGACGCTCAGCAACTATTTTTATATTTAGCCAACTTGATCGTTTCCTTTACTATTAGTTTCTCCGGATATCTGTTGCTACGTGAATCTGTATTATTGACATTTATAAACAAAAATTTGTGTTTCTTCACGAATATACACATTTCGTAAAATGCAGGCAAAGTCAATAATCTGAGCTCCTTGAATAAAGGTTTACATGAATCCCGTTGTGTTTTAAAAGTCATAGCTCTCAAACATTTCTTTTGTGCAACAAAAGCTTTACCTAGGTGACCACTGTTGCCCCAAATGATCAAACCATAGCGAAGAACAGAAACTAATAAGCATGGCACTCAATAAGCATGGCAAGTAAATAGCTGCTTCCAGGTTTGTAATTTTTCTCAGGCATTTTATTGCATATACAAATTTGTTTACTCTTTCACAGACAAAATCGATATGTGATTTCCAGCTGAGTTGTCTGTCTATTATTACTCCCAGAAATTTAGTTTGATTTAATTCCTCAATAAGTATTCTCATATCTAATGTCAAGCTTTGCCGTTTTAGTGTTGTCAAATTTTATAAAGTTAGTTTTGGTGAAGTTGATTTTCAATTTATTTTGGTCAAGCCATTCTATAGTAAAAAAAACGTAAACGTAAAAATAAAACCATAAAATCCCTTATAAAGTTAAAAAAAACTCCTTAGTGAAGGGATTGGAACCGGCGCTTCATGACATCGTAGCGCACAGTAAAGCCACTAGGTCCAATCCTCGTTTAAGATAACTGACGAAAATGGCAAATACTTACGTACGAAAAATGTCCTTAAATGTGTGCGTGAGTAATTCTACCGCTAGGATGGCTATATTCTTGGGACACTTACGAGTAATTTAAAACTAATATATAGTTGAAATATACCATAATGCATTACTAATATTACGCCTTTTCCGTTAAACCTGTTACTATTAAATTATATGCTCATTTTCATTCAAAAAAATGGAAAAAACATCAATTTTCCAAATCAGCGCCATCTATCTTCGTTGCAGTTTGTACGGACCGCAAGCAACCACCTTATTGTAGACTGTGACGTCACGACAAGCGCGCCAAAAGGGCGGGTGTTTAAAGTGCCCGTAGGTGTTAGTTAATTTTACCCTTTTTTTATTACTAAATTTCTTGGTTTTCGGCGCTGAATATTTTTTTACGGTTATATAACGATATAACATATAAGCCGCGCCAATAAAGAAACGATGGCGGCGGCGATCATGCGCTCTCACTCTAAACTATTGCTGTCTTTAGTCGCACACGGCGCGTACTGCATGCAAAAAAAATATCACACCACATATTTCGTCATCTCTTGACAATTATCGTCCCTAAAAAATTGCCCATGATTTCAATTACACCCTGTACAGAATAGTTGTCACAGTTTTAAAATAAGGTGTTTTATAATAAGGTTTTTTTTTATATTCGTTTACAATAAACAACTTTTTATTTGTTGACCCTACTATCTATCAGTGCAGGTACATAGACGCCATTTTCGATTCGTTTCTTTATTGGCCCGGCTTATATCATAATATGAAAATATTAAAAAAATTTGCGTATTCCTTATTACACTAATTAACCGTAGGTATTTGCCAGGCACGTATCCAGACTTTTGGTTCGGGGGGGGGGGGACAAACATTGAAACAACCATGTGAACTGTGTAAAAATCGCTGTAATCACTGTACTTTACTCTAATTTTTCTGAAAAATCTTTCACAGGTTTTTAGAGAAATCAAGAAACTACTCTTTTCCATCGCAGCTATGAATGTAGACGCAGTTTGGGCAACAGTTCTGTTTGTGCAGGATAGTTCTCTCAATGTAATGACAATAGGTTTGAGTAACTCACAAAATACATTTATAGAGTCGTGACGATCTATAAATCTAGTGTCACACATGCCGACCACTCTTTTTTTCTTACTTTCTGAATGAATGACATCTATCGTTTTTTTTTTCAGTCAGATTTCGGGGGGGGATAAATCCCAACTATCCCCCCCTCTGTATACGTGCTTGGTATTTGCATGGTAATATCAGTACTGTATGGATATGAAATCTTGAATGTTGAATAATACAAAATACAAATTTTGACTAATATTGATTAGTGTATCTATTAGATTAGATTAATGTCATTTTATATTAATTATTAAATGATGTATAGACAAAACAGTTTGTCAAGCAATTATCTTAGACCAGCTCATTACCATATCTTTGAAATGATTATTCGCGTCAGACTGTCGAGCTGCCATCATCCTATTGCAGAATCGTCTCGTTTTCCTTTTCCAGCCTTACTTAAGGGTGTGTATTGTTCCGTATATAGTTTTTGTCGGTCTGAGTGGGTGCATTCTGCATAAAATACTCTGCGCAGAGTAAACCCGAGCGTAGCCCTCTCCATAGCTCGTTGAGCTTACTTACATTTACTAGCATATGAGCATTGTATGTTACCTGTATGCTATATAGAGGCAGCATCTGTATGTGCATAGAGGCCAACATCTGCTTGGCCTGCGTGGCCAGGGTGTCTCCGCCCACAGCGGACCGGACAGCTGCGTTTGTCAGCGCATACCTTCAAGCAACAAGACATTCGTTTAGAACTAGAACAGACAACGAAAAGCTTCCAGTGGCAGGGCACAGGCACTGTGTTAATCAGTTCAGACCGTTTGGCGGCAGTAACCACCAACTCGCAGTAGACCACGGTGAAATAACAGCAGGTACGTTGTTTTATATACTAGTTGTTACACGAGACTTCGTCCGCGTATCTTTAAGCTAGGGCCACACACATTGCGATAACGCGAATCGCTTTATCGCGATGTGTGTAGCCGAATATTCGCGAATAGTTCGGCACTTCGGGCGAAGCCGCAGACTCTTCGCCCCACTGTCGGTAAACTAGCGCACATCAAAGGGTTTTATCGCGATGAACTAAATCGGTCTACCCGTTCACGCGTGATGCCGTGACCAAGGGAAATGGGGATTCATTTTTATATATAAGATTACGAGGATGAGCCAAAAAACAAACAAATCTGTTTGCATGCTTTGATATAACAAAAAACTCATCTCACCCATCGATGACGGGTACGGCCGAAGTCTGGCTGGCCCCTGCGTCCAGCACTAAAGCAGTAGACTTCCCATTAGCAAAGGCTGCGAGGACAGCGTTCTTCACCAGGAAGAAGGCAGGCGCTTGGTACTTCTCAAAGAGCAGTTCCGCTAGCTTCTCCCGGGTCGGTCTGGTAGTCCACACCGCTTCCGTGAACAGTGCCGGGTGATGTTCTGACGGTGACCGGATCACCTGTAAGACGAGAAATAAATACTATCTTATTAAGGGAATTAAGTATATGTTGGAGATTCCCGAGGCAGCGCCATAAGGGGAGAGTTTTTAAGTATCGGTTCTAGTTTGCATACAATGCCATCTAATCACTTGTGCTGCGGACCAGCAAGCGCAGCGTAGGACGTCCACCCACAAGGTGGACGGATGACTTGATAAGGGTTGAGGGTCGACGATGGATCCAGGCTGCTTCTGATTGGTTCTTTTGGAGAATTAGGGGGAGGCCTTTGTGAAGTAGTGGACGTCCTACAGCTGAGATGATGACTAGGTGGTGCCTGCGACTTCGTCCTCATTGAAAAAGAAAATATACAATATAAAGCCAAACATTTATTTCACTGTGACAACGGTGGTGCCGCCATAGCAACAGTAGGGCCCAATTTTTTTCTATTTTTAGACAATCCCACGGAGACCTAACATTTTTCCAGGATAAAAAGTATTTCATCCAAACCCATTAAGCCATTTTTGAGTGAAAGACTAACAAAAATCCATACATCTATACATCTTCATAAACGTTCGCCTTCATAATATTAGTAGGAAGGTACCTACTATGTTGGTAACTAACTGCAATAATTTTTTGAATATTTAATTATTGCAAAATATAGATATTGTATACAGTGAGCGGCACATAACTTGGCAAGATTTTTAACGTAGTGGGGGAAAGTTTGCGCATCCTACATTCACGTACAATAAAAATCACTGTAATATTTTAAATTAATGTTTAGAGTGAGGTATAAAAAAACAATTAGTTAAATTTAATTAAGAAATTTGTTATAAAATGAAATACTTAAACTATCATTAAATATTAAATTTAATTAAATAATTTATTTAACATATTGTCATATGGCGTCACTGTCTCTTTGTAAAAGCGTTAAAAACGACTTCTCGCCATTCTTGCCAACTTAGGTGCCGGGAATTATACCAAATATAATTCCCGGCACTTCTCGCCATTCTTGCCAACTTAGGTGCCGGGAATTATACCAAATATGTTATTTGAAGAAATGAAATTTAATAGTACTTTATTGTTACTTATTGTACTTTATTGTCTAGAATTTTCAAATAGATACATGATAAAATTAAGATCCGCTAAAAAGTAACAATGTATATCTTGAACATCACTAGTACAATTACAATCAATCGATCGTTAGTTCCAATGTTATTATTTTTATATTTTAACATATTTTTGTGATTGTTAAAAAAAAAGTGAGTTTAAATCTTTATTGTTTGTGTATTTCTATCAAACATTGAATTTTTTATAATTTTTTTCTGGAATGATCTTTTCTGTATCTCTGAGAAAGAGTATGCAAAATTTCACGATATTAAGCGTTAACAAACAAACTCACTTCCATTTATAATATAAGTAAGAATTTATTAAGAAAATTTGTCTTTCTGGATGAATAATCTTACTTTTGCGTAACAGTAGTCAAGCATTTTCTCAAATAAGTCCCAGTTGTCCACTTGTCCATCTTTCATGTATGTCTGTATCTCCATGCCCGGACGGGGCACATGCAGCTCTGTGACATCAATGTAGTGGCGCAGCGATGAACCAGCTTTACTACCTGTTTGGAACAGATTTAGAACTCTTTAAGGTGAGTTCAAATTGGGAAACACACACAGCACTGTTTATTTTTATTTACACATGTCTACAGGATCTTAAACAGTACAAAGTATGTTCTATCTGGCAAGGGCATGCAAATATTTGTACTTAAATATATTTTTTATATTATATAAAAATGAAATTATATTATATATATTATTATATTATATAAAAAATTTATATCTCTATTATAAAAATGAATCCCCATTTCCCTTGGTCACGGCATCACGCGTGAATGGGTAGACCGATTTTAATTCAGTTTTCACTAATGGAAAGAGGGATAAATGAGGAATATATAAAAATTGCACGCAGGGAGAAGCCGGGAATGGGTCGCTTATAATAATAACTAATTCTTTTTTTAAGTAGCGTCCCTTATTTATTAAATACACATTATCCATTATCTTGCTTGTATATATATATGTGTACTATAGGCCTTGTAATGTTTGGAAAGCTCAATATAACTCAACAGTCCATATATAATGGACTGAAAGCCAGCAACAGATTTTCATGACCAAGTTCCTCTCAGGCGATAACTCGTAAAACGCTTGTGAGAGATCATGAAGTCTTGTGAAGGTCGACTGCGGCTCCATGGGTGGGTTGAGCAGCGGTACCCTCCCGTACACGTAAAAAAAATTATCATCAACAATGGATGATTTTAAATGCTTGCCTAACACCCTGTCTCAGAGGGCTCGGGTTCATTACCCGGCAGGGCTAACTCTGGAAATGAATTTTTCAAGTATGCTCTGTGGCTCTAGCATGAGTTTACGATACTACACTCGCTAGCGAGAGTGTAAAACATTTATATGGAAAATTGATAATTTGACATTGACAGTTCACGATTTTCCATACACAAGTTTTAAGTTCTCGCTAGCGAGTGTAGAATTTGTGTAGTATTGTAAACTCACACTAGAGCCTCAGGTCTGGATCTAGAAAGTAGTGGCAGGGTACAGTTTCGCAGTCATTTAGGTGGCCTGTCCGGCAGCAGTAACCACCCTTGCAGAAGCCCACTGTGAAATAACAGCATGTGTGCTTTTGTGTTTCGCTGAGTGACATCTTTTACCCTTAATCCTACTATCGGCAGCACATTTGCAGCACCTGTAGCATTGTTTATGTTATCGATTACGGTAACCACATACCATTAAGTGAACTTTGAGTTTAAGGTTAAAAAATTAATAAAAAATATTTTAACTACTTCGTTCACTACAACATTAAGATTTCGTACCCCTTAAAACAATTATTATTCTCCATTATTTGCAAAAAAACCTTGGGTTCAGGCTATTGGACAGGTAACTATAGTACAGACCGATTATTATAAAGTTGTAATGAGCTGTCAAAGTTGGGATAAAAATAACTAACCAGTCTGAGTAACGTTTCCATCAGGAACCTTCTCTTCGGTTTCTGGGATGTGTGTAGCCGGTCCGACGCCAACTACAGCCGGTATATCGGCCTTGGGCGTATCTTCCTGGGCATAACCAACTCTTAACGAATGATGTCCGGGATCAAAAACTAAAGCTCCTATTTCATCACCACCATACAACATGCCGTTTGGACCACTCATTTTTCACACAAAAAACGCATTAATGTTGAATTTTTAATATTAAAAATATAAATAAAATGTTTGGCTATGCTAATGCTAAACACCGCAAGCATGCTATGGCAACTTAGAACAAGGCATTTTTTATTGAAAGCAGAACCATCTCTACCCCAGATCTTTTACTAAAATTTATTGTTGCTATATTAAAATAGACAGTTATTATATAGGGAAATTGAAACGGGTACACATAAATATATATTTTTTTTTTTACATTTGTCATGAAATCATAATCAGAAATTAAACAAAGATATATTTATTCACCTGAGAATAACCAAACAACAGCTATTTTAGGATTTATATTAAAAATATGAGGAAACAGTTATTCTATGTTATGGTAACACGCAATAAATGCAAATGGCGGATCGCGTTTCACGTTTGTTTGTTTAAAATTGTTTACTGCTTGTTGCTTTTGCGAAGTGCGTTTCGTGTGTGGATCCACGTTGAGTTGAGCATTCGTTCCTCCGTGTTGTTCTGTTGTCTTACATTCAGTTTTTGTACCGCGTCGAGTTGACCATAGTCCTCCGTGGCCTCCGTCGTAAGAAAAATTGTGAAATTCCTGTGAGCATAGGCCAGTTTGGACCCATAATTGTGAACAGTGAACATTAACCATGTCGCAGAAATCTTGCTGTGTGCCTGAATGTTCAGTAACTGCAGAAGATGGTAAGTAAATATATTTGAGTACCTAGCCAATGTCTCAATATTTTACACTTCTCATTTGTGTTAGGCAACATGCTTTGTGTTTGCAACTGTTTCTACTTATCTCAGTGATGACCAGTTGATGTGCACAAGCCAGTTCTCGATTCCAAGAATCATACAGACCATGTACGATTCTTTGGGTTGGAATGGAAATTCTTGACGTTTAGGTTTACTGAAAATTGTGGCTTAGGCTACCTTTCCATCAAAATTTCAAACAAACTTGCATTTGGGCTTACAGAAAACACCTTACATTTTGATGTGTGATGAGACATTCTTTTTTCTCAGGTATACCTCTACACCGGTTTCCAAATCCAGAAGTAAATCCAGAAAAGTTTAAATCTTGGATTTCCAACATTGGTGGCGATTTAACAAACTTGGACAATGTTAACATCTATAACAACAGACGTGTCTGTCGTAGACATTTTAAAGACTGTCATTTGTATCCAAAAAACAGACTGTGCAAATTAGCTGTTCCGAGTCTGTACATACCAGGTAAATTATATAACTAACTATATGTGCCCTGCAGATTCACCAGCGGTACATTTGATTTATTTTCTATAGGTGAAAGCATTAAAAACTGATTTTATTACATTAATTTGCCCCATCTTGAAATCGCAAACTATTTATTTGCTAGTAAAGCAAACAAAAAAAGTATAATATTTGTAGAGTTTTCACAACTACCTGGATCCACGTTTAGCGAAAATAAGCAAAAATATAAGTTTTCTCATTAGTGTAATCTTATTGACTTTGTCGAGTTCGTATTCGGCAACTAAGAAGTATTGTCTTATATTAATTTTTAATATTTATTGACTGAAAATTCAGTACTTTTCATGTTCTGTTAGATTCTAATAGAGTATCTATTAGAGTTAATATAAATTATACTATATTTGATGCATAAATGTTTTGTTGCATAAATACATATTAAATCTAATTATTTGAATTGTAAATATGGGTACATTACTGGAAATAAGTGATTTATTATTATTATTTTAAAATATAAACCTCCCTTGCTCTCGCATAAAAAATGGAGTCCTCAAAAATGGAGTTTCGATGCACTGAAATGTATGAATTACCCTAACTTACAATTGTATTTATGTTTCATTACAGAATCTGGAGCAATCGAAAGAGAGAGCACAGAAACAACTGAACTACTGCTTCTTGCAGATAGAGAAACGGAGCATTTTTTGCCATCAACATCTGGTGGTCAAATAATTCAAGAGCAACAAACTCAAGAACACTGTTTTAAAAGCTCTAAAAAAAGGAAAACCGTGTTAAAAGGTATATTTTACATACATACATACATAAACTCACACCTTCATTCCCAGAATGGGGTAGGCAGAGCTGCAAAATCACCACCAACTCTGAAAACTTGTTGATAATTCTGTAACCACATTTTGCACTGTCAAACATGTTACTATGATTACCAGTGTATTAGTGACAGGTTGGAAGCCCATCGCCTACAAGCCTTTTTATTTTCTTAGTAGCCACTTACGACATCCACATGAAGACTTGGAGTGGCACTATTCTAATCCGGCAACCACATGGGGATGATTTACTCCCACTAAAATACTGAAAAGAATATCAAGAAAATGCATGGGATAAAGATTTTCATTATGGAAAGACAGTGTAAATTAAAAATCTGTAAATTGCAATATTTTTTGCCTCTTCTCAAAAAACCTATGTATGTGTTAAGATTGTGCTAAATAGGTGAATAGGTAATTTAAAATTAACATTTTTACTGTAAGCGTGCGACCTGAGTGCAGTCAGGGTATGAGGTGTGGCATCCTTCACATGTGTATCGATAGTGTCTCAAAAGACGTGTTTATATTCATCGTCAAGTAAGAATACGTATTTAAAAAAAAAAGTTGTGTCAATTAACAAAAAAAAACTTCTTTATACCTAATCAAATTACATATAAGATCATCGACCTTGTGACATAATATGTGTACTTGCAATTATAAATCTTAGTGTTTAAAATCTACAGTCTGCGATAGAACCCAATTTATTGTCATTGCTATCACTAGTTTGGTCGCAACACTAGAGCATTCCTCAGAGCTGCACTTCAGTCGCATACATTAGGAAATTACGATGTAGACATTCAAAGCAAAATAATTTTGTTTACTGTGTAGTATCTTTCTGTGGATGTTGTGAAAAATGACTAAGTTAAAAAGAGGCTACAGGCTTGAAACCTGAAGGCTTGTTACTCATGTTTTATAATAAATCAATGAAGAATGTTGCAAAATGTGGTACTAAATTTACTATCACTATAATTTAGTGCTAATGATAATTTTATTAATATCGTAATATTAATACAAATTAAATATATTTACTAAATAAACAAAAATCTGTTTGTTTCCTTTTTCTAATTCATTCTGTATGTATTTTCCAGGTGTATCTTTGGTACAACAGAAAGAATACATAGTGCTTCTTAAACAATTACAGAAGTGCAAAAAGGAGAAGGCTCTTTTCAAAAAAAGATATTTATTGGCAAAAAGAATGTCAAAGAATTCAGCATTCAACATAATTTCAAAGGAAATGTCGGAGTCATCAAAGATCTTTTGCCAAATGCAAATCCAACAAAGTGGGAAAAGACAAAAAGGAAGGAGATTTACACTAGAGGAGAAAATATTGGCTTTATCTCTTTATAAACCGTCTCCAAAATCCTATCGGTTATTGAGTAAATTGTGTGTTTTGCCAAGCAGAAGAACTTTACAAAATTTACTTCAGAAAGTTTATTTAAAAGCTGGTATAAGTGAAATTATATTTGAAAATTTAAAAGAAAAAGTGGGAAAGATGCCAGAATCTCATAAATATTGCATTTTATTATTTGATGAAATGGCAATTGGACCCGGTGTGTCATATGAAAAAAAAAATGACAGACTGATAGGTCTTGTAGATGATGGTGACACATGCACAACAGAATATTGCGATCATGCATTGGTATTTATGATTAGAGGTGTAATAAAAAAATACAAGCAACCTTTAGCCTACTATTACTCCAGTGGAAGCACAAAAACAAATGAGCTTAATAATCATATAAAAAATATAATAAAAAAAATTCAAGAAACGGGATTAAAAGTAATAGCCACAGTGTGCGACCAAGGGACCTCCAATGTAGCAGCCATCAATAAGTTAACAAAACAAACAAAAGAAAAGTATTTGCGAGCTGGCCAAGAACTTAGAGAGGAATTTTTCGAAGTGGAAAATGAGAAGATTTTCCCATTGTTTGATCCACCGCATTTAATTAAAGGTATCAGAAATAATTTAATAACAAAAAACTTGAAATATATTATGAAAGGAAAGGAACGTATTGCTAAATGGTGTCACATTGTGGCTTTATACAACAGATCTCCTGGTTATAAAGGCGTAAAACTAGTGCCAAAACTAACGGCTCAACATGTGTTACCTGATCAAATACCAAAAATGAGGGTAAAACATTGTACTCAAGTGTTCAGTAAATCAGTTGGAGTAGCGCTTGGATATATGGCAGGTATGCATCCTTTCTACTTTAAACATATGGATCTTCACTTATTGATATATTATATAAATTATAGAGTTAACCGTCAGTATTATTTCATTTAAAGTACGATTTACAACAGGCTGCGCTTCATCGTTGCCCGATGCGCGCCACCTGGTCTCTAATCAAACAACACCTTGAGGTGCTAGTTGTTTAGGGTACAGGTGTGCAAAATAAATAAATAAATATTAATTTATTTGCTAAATATGGGATAACAAAGGTTTTACAATACATAAAGCTAGAACGTAGCGAGTGTATGCAAGTATTTAAAGAATACTACATTTAAAAAATATAATGTGGCATACAACTATCTATTATGTTTAATTTAAACATTGCTCTAATACACCATCCTTTAGCCTTAAAAACAGAATTTTTGTCGAGTTGCCCAAGAATAGAAGTCCAAACCTTAACACAGATTCGATAAGTCCATAGAGTGCATCAGTGCTTACAATTATAATTCATGTAGGGCATATGCTTGTTTACTTTAATCTATTTTATGTATAAATACATATTTAAATATAATTATTTGAATTATAAATATGGGTGCATTGCCTGAAAGAAGTGATTTATTATTATTATTTTAAAATATAAACCTCCCTTGCTCTTGCATAAAAAATGGAGTCCTCAAAAATGGAATTTCAATGCACTGAAATGTATGAATTACCCTAACTAACAATTGTATTTATGTTTCATTACAGAATCTGGAGCAATCGAAAGAGAGAGCACAGATACGGCAGATCTTTTGCTGTTTTTCGATGACCTGTTTGACAGTGTAAATGGAAGTTTTAGTAAAATTAGAGAAGGGAAAATTTACAGAGCAGCTGTAACCCCAACCTCACCTCATCATAAATTGTGGGATCAGAGTTTGCCTGTTCTTAAATCTATGCAATTTATAAATGCAAATAATCGAGGGGTAGTGCCGTCCTTATCGAGTTGGGTCAGAACGATAAACAGTTTTAAATGTATTGTTAAATATTTAGGTTCTAAAGGTATGACATCGCTATTGCTGCGCAATTTTAACCAGGATGCTTTAGAAAACTTTTTTGGGGCAATTCGAGCCCATGGTTACAGTAACACAATGCCCACTTCATGTGCTTTTGAAGGTGCTTTTAAAACACTGTTAATTAATAATATTTCATCTGCACATTCAGTTGGATCGAACTGCGAAAAAGACGACAGTGTCTGCCTACAATCACTAAAATATTTTTTAATGAAACCTGTAGGCCAGTCGCCACCTGAATGTCTAGATGAGATTGACTGTCCTCATTTATTTATAGACCTCTTAAACACAGAACAAATGTTACGAAGCCAGGCTCCTAAGGACATTGAAAGAAGCGCAGCAATAGGATATTGCAGTGGATGGATAGCACGACTTGCGAAAAAACACATTTACACAAACTGTACTACCTGTCAAAATAATTTGGAAGAAAAAGAAGTTCAGTCTTTTCACAAATTTATAAAAAGGAAAGAATATGGTGGTAAGAAATGGTTGTGCTATCCTACAAGAACATTATTAGACTTTTTCGCCCAAATAGAACATATATGTATAGAAGTATTAAAATATCACAGCAATAAAAAAAATTTGTCTACTTATATAAAACTAGTAGTCAATGTTAATATAAGTGTTACATTTTTGACTTGCACTAGACACAAAGAATCGCTGTCTAAATATTTAATCGACAAAAGCGTTGTTTTCTTTATACATAATTGGTGCAAGGACGTCAATAATGTTCTCTGTGGAAAAATTACCTTTTGGGATACCGATGATCCAATGAAAGAAAAGGCAAATGTGCACTACCTCAAAAATAAAGGAAGGAAAAGAAAAATACGAAACATATTATAATTTTAACATACATGTTAAATATTACAATGTTACATTTACTTGTACAATAAAACAAGTTAAAAACTTCATTAAACTATACTAAAAATAATGATTTACTTATTTTTACCTAGTTCCTTTTAAAATAAAATGGAGATGGATCCATTTATGATAGTATTCATGCCAAATTCTCTAGAAGTATACCTAACTGGACTTACATTTTTTTCCAAATGTGTCCACTTATAGAAAAAAAATCTCAATTTAGGCCAAACCTAGCTCACCTCATGTAGATAAGCTAGGTTTAAGCCTAAATTAAGATTTATTTTTTCCTATAATTGGTTTTATAGGGACGAGACGTATATGTATATTAACATACATATCTGTGCTTATAGTTATGTAGTGTGTACAAAAGTTGTCATATCTAGCAACTAGATGGCGTATAAGGATTAAAAAAATTGTTCGAGTTGCCTGTCTATGCCCGTATGTATAATTGTAGTCTTTGACCGCAAGCAAGTCACCACACTACCACAGAATATATAAAAATAAAAATTTTGTTTGTTTATTAAATAGATACAGACTATACTATCCATCGAGTCTATGTTCAATAACACACAGAATACTACGTAAGACTTTGCGTCTTAAGAGCAAAGCGGGCTTTATGTGACAAGGACGGGAGAGGGCATAGTGATATCGTCGCTGTTAAGTCAAACCGGCATATGTGCAAAAATTGAGTTTTTGAGTTCTTGGTGTCAAAAAATTTCTTTTTTTCCGCTCTATTTTTATGTCGAACCGGCATATCGTATAGTTGAATAAAAATCCGTTAAATAGCGTTGTGCCGGTATGCATTTACGCGGGAATAGCCATTTTGTTTATCAGAAGACAGATCTATTGCGCAATACGCCAGTCTCTTCAAAACCACAGAGTATCTTTTTATATAGGAGGATAGAGACATAGCTTTTTAGTTTCGCACCTAGCGACATCTGGTGTTTTGTGCCGCCGTTAATTACTAGTATTTTAGCTGGTTGATAGTAAAAAATTTAATTACAATTTCTATTACACCACGTCATACGCGTAATAGAAATTACACGTATGACGTGGTGTAATAGAAATTTGATGTATTATTTTCATAATAAAAATAAAAACACCCAAGTATATACTTTAACGTTTATTTTTATATTCAAATTTTTTCTTATAATAATTCACACACATTTCTTGGAGCTTATCTTTATGATCGTAATCGGTTCTAGTACCATTCAGTAATTTATTATTGTTTTTGCAGCAACTAAACAAAAATAACTTTATTGTAATGTCTTCCAATTTTTCAATTAAAACACTTTTATGTGTACTGCAATTTAGAAAATTGTAATTCATGACCACAGAGAGTATCATTTTAATATAGGCTTTAATATTAATTTTTGCACAATCCTTTTGTATAATATTTATTACAATATCTTGAATGCCTGAAAAATATCTAATAAGATTTATATTAGGATAGGTCAAGCAATGTTTATTTTGAAAATATGTACTTTCTCATTATCAAATATTTTCCTTCTTTCTTAAGATCATATAAATCTTCATTACATTTTTCACAATTTTTAAATATTTTTGCTTTTAATGTACACAGGACATAGCCTGTTACATATTCCAATTGTGCTCTTATTTTTATATTTGAAAGTTTGATCTCTACATCAACAAAGTTAATATTTAAATCATCAAAATCAATTTCAACAGTACAACTTGACGTCTGAGGTTTCTTAAAAAATATTTTTTTTTAATGAAGTAAATATTTTGCATGAGTCCACTTCGCAATTTGACCCAGGGGAGTGATTGCTGCTTAAGTTGTTTATTAATAAAGAAGCAAAGGCTGATTCGAAGCCAGCACAGGTCAGAGACGTATTTCTGTAGCCATGACTTCGAATGCAGCCAAAAAAATTCTCCAATGGGTCTTGGTTGAAGTGGCGCATCCAAACAGACGTCAAGTCATACTGTTCGGACAATCTGTGTATCATGAACTGCAAATTTTCAATCGTCATCAGCCAATGGCTTACTGATGGTACTACACCTGATCTTTTTTCATTTACAAATTTTATTGATTTCAGTACCAATTTAGCTTCATTCCACACCTTTCTGTGTGGTGATCTTGGGGTAACTGCTCCGAGTAATGTCTTCCCTCTCTTTTCTTTGGATTTCTTATAACTTCCATTTACTGAATCGAATAAATTATCAAAAAAAATTAAAATATCTGCAGTCTCTTCGCATTCTTTTGGAAGTATTCCATAATCTGAAAAAAAAAAGTAAATTTAATATATTATATACGTATATATTATAAGCTGATCTACCTTTCCAGTTTGAACTGCAAACATATTTTTCGTCGAATTCGTAAGACATATTATTTGATACAAACTTTTGCCTGCGACTTCGTCCGCATTTCTTTATAAATTGTAGCTTATGTGTTATTCTGATGTAGAATCTATATTATTGTAAAGTTTCATTAAAATCCATTCAGTAGTTTTTACGTGTATGAATAACAAACATCCATCCATACTTACAAACTTTCGTGTTTATAATATTAGTAGGAAGTAGGATGAAATAATGTATATATGAGAAAAGTGCCGCTGCTGTTTTGTAGTGCAACTTTTGAAGAATATAGATTGTCACTTGGGCTTTTACATTAGTTGGTTTACAACTTTGTGATTTTAATAACAATGAATCACAATGGTTAATAATTTCAACATAGAATATCATTGGATAAGCACTGCATGTCATGTTGCATTTGCCCAACTTCCTTCGACTGATTACTGGGTGTTTTATCTGAACATAGCACAGTATTATACTGTAGTTATCACTTTATTTCTTAGAAAAGGGGTACTTACGAGTGTTACTGCAGGTGGGTACACAACATCTTTTAACTGACATCGTTGCAACTATTCCTAACAAAAAGCAAGCAAGTCCAGATTTTAACGCGTAGTTTCAATAGAAAAAGCCGGTTCGTCGGAATCCTGTAGTGTGCCTGGTCAATCAGTTATAGTTGAATCGTCAGTTTCAATATGGTAGCCAAGTCGTAATAAAAATCCGTAAATTGAAAACACCGAAAAGACAAACAAAACAAAAACACGAACGCACGAAATTGTCCATAAAAAGATACTCTGTGCATAGAACAAGTGATTATATACTCTTTGGCATAGAATAACTTTTTCAGAACACAAGCTTCTAAAGTGCATTCCGTTCCTTAGATTACATTAAATTATGTAAACCATCATTATTTTTATTACTTGCTATATATTGTGCAATTTATATGATCTATTTTATTTTATTAACATTTTTGAGTTTAGTTTGAAAACTTGTGCATTAATTTTTATTCAAAAACTATTATGTTAACTGCACTATCTGCGTGGAACGAAACGCTGAAATCTATCTATATATAGTAAAAAGTACCATCTATCGTTGTGTGCCGAAAACTTTCTTAGTTATAACCCGATCCATTTAAATATAAAGTCGAAGCCAGCTAGTTGTACGTTTTTATCTACCAACTGAAACTTGTAGCATACAATTATTACAATTTGTTCGAAGTTATAACACCGTGTTCAAAACCTTCAAGGAGGAAATACGTCCATCGTGTAAGTAATACTGAATTATCTCACAATAGTACATTTTTATTATTACCCAGATATGACTTATTGGCAGATAATCCGGTTTGTGCTTAACTTTAATACGATTATAGCAGCCTCCACTAAAACAAGCTGGCTTATTTGCCAAAACGTCGGTTTCCTGGTAAATTTTCTCTCGGTAAATAAAACAAAATGTTAATTAAAACCGAAATATGTTTCTATAATTCAATTTGAATTGTATTAAAACAAAATTTCATGTGATGTTTTTGAAGATATGCCGGTTTATTTTATTCTTACTTATCGTTATGCAGATGTTTTACGGCTTATGAGACTCAAAATTGACCCTTGTAGGTAGATACTTCAACTGACTACCACATAGCTTTAGATCCAGTAGAAGTTCCTATAGGGCTAATGGATGTAAAAGATTGGGCTAATAAGCTGCCTAATCCGTTGCTTCCAACATTATTTATGGATACAGAAAGCACTACTAAAAATGTTCCTAAAACTAGAAAGATTGATTTGATTGGACTACAAGCACTCTCTAATGATGAATGGGTGAAATGCGAACCTATACAAGAAGAGACTGAAAACTAGATTTATCCTTCGACTGGTAAGTTCAGACTTTTGGCGTTTTGATTTATACAAATCAATACTGTTCGTCCTTTGCATGATCGTTGGTGGCTTATAGATAAATATATATTTTTTAAATCTTAGAAAGTTACTGCATCAAAGATGACTGTCTTGATTGCGATAGAGCAAATGGCATGAGTAGCTCAAAAGTCTGATTTGGTCGACGATATTGTTACGGGTCAATTAAAATGTTGTACTTGGGATGAGACACAGGGTTGAGATTGGGAGCTGTGCTGAAATATTTGCAACATTTAAATGACAAAGCTGACTGTCCAATAGACGTCGTCTTTTGCAGCGATAACTGTTGTGGACAACAAAAAAATAACTTTATGATGGCAATGTACAAATATACTGTTATAACATAATTTTTAGTAAAGAGCCACACTCAAAATGCTATACTTACCTTCCCAATACGCTATGGCCATGAAAACGACAAAGAAAAGTGGTAAGCCTTATCTGGTTCATGAGTTGAGAGTTATGAGGACTTTTTTGACATAAAAGCTCTGAAGGACTCCCAAGTAATTTTGCCCATGTTGGACATTCGAATGTTTAAAGTAATTAAAGACGATGGCAACATTTACTTCAAAAAATCCTACGGATAACATGCCTGCGAAGAGGCGAAGAAAAGGAATAAACGGGGCAATGGGAGCGTAAAACCTGTTCTGATGCAAGTTTATTCCAAGAGACTTACCATTGACAAGAAGAAGAAAAAGAGTATCATAAAGTAGTTAAAAAAATTGTGAAGCAATAAATTATTTTTTGTTTTGACAACATTACCTTTTCTTTTCTATCTAAAACAGGTTCCAAAAGAAGAAGCCACTGTGACACAAAAGCAAATATTACACTGATTTTAAAGTCATACTGGCATATCTGCATATTTCTCTTGATTTAAGCAATTTTCGATTTATTTGCATTTACTACTTTAATAAGCAGTATTTATCTAAATTTTATTAATATGTAAGGTGGCTTTGAGGTGAACCAAACGGACGTTAAAAGGAAAATATCACATGCGAAAACTTTAAAGCGCTGTGGTGAAAAATATGTATTTTGCAGATATGCCGGTTTAATTTCACAGCGACGATATGTCTAAAGCAAAATTATTTGTCACATCCCGCAACTTCGTACGCGTGATATTCGGTATAGCGCGCAACTTCTTTGTTTGTAAACCGATTGGAATGAAACAAATACTAAATGTTACGGGAAGCCTGCTACAACACATAAGTGAAAACCGCATTCTAATAGATTAAGCTGTTTCTGAGATTAGCATGCATAAACAGACACAAACTCTATAAACTGTTTCCTTGACCTCTGTAACATAAGTACAATGTGTAATTTTTTTTTTGTTTTTTTTTTTTTTTTAAATATTTAATACACAGATTCGGCACGTTTACCATTTTATTATATGTATAGATTTTTTCGGGGGCCACAATATACGCACATATCTTTACTCACCTGGTAAGTTGTTCATAAACTTTACTTACATGACGACAGCGATACGCGATTACTGTAGGTTCGAACGAGTATAGAACGTCCAGACAGATTTCACTTGCTCTCATTAGTGTTTGAAAACTGTCGATAAATAAGTATATAAAACTGTCGATAAAATTTGTATAAACGTGTTGATATTAAATTAAAATGTCATTAATTTATTTTGTAATATCCATTAAACTGCTTATAAAGCCCATCAAGGTACAATAAGAAATTACATTAGATTATACTATAACATCGTGACATTTAACAAAACTAAAGGGAATCATTGAAAAGTTTTTAATATTAACAGTTGTCTCTCATTAATTTGAAACTTGTTAATTTTTATCTCTCGGTAATTTGAATTTTTTCCACATTCTCTTGAAAAATATTCCGTAAATTACATAAAATCAATATTAATTGGTTCCCTCGGTAATTCGGCATACAGGCTGACGGTCCACTTGATGATAGGTGACTACCGTCGCCTATAACACAAGCAACGCCAAAGCTGTTGCAAGTGCGCTGCCGACTACAGTAGGATTAAGGATAAGAGATTACGAGGGGGATAGGGAAATGGGCTCTGGCATCCCTTACTCACTCACCGAAACACGTGCTGTTATTTCACGGTAGTCTTCTGTAAAGGGGTGGTTACTGCCGCCAGCCGGGCTGCCCAAATGACTGCGAAACGCAGTGTGCCCTGCCACTACTTTCCAGAACCAGACCAGGGCAAACTTGAAAAGTTAATTTTTCAAAGTTGACCCTGCCGGGAATCGAACCCGGGAACCCTAGAACAGAACGTTAAGGCAAGCACCCTAACCTTTTACTAATGTCATTATTCAGAAAATCTTATTGACTCATATTCGCTAGACAAATTATTATTATTCGTCAACATATTCAATCTAAACTGCGACCGACTTGCCCGCTGATGACAGATCTACCAAGTTAAGGAGTCAGTCATGTGGATAAGGTCTTCATACACACGATGTGATCATGCTGGTCCTATACCATATGCGACCACTAGAGGTAGGGGTGTGTCCCAAGGTAACCGGCGTACCTCAATATCGAAGTACAACGGGGATCCGACAGGGAGCGCAGTTCTCCGATTAGGGCCTATAATAAAAAAAAATCATAATATGTAAAGCACAATTTAATTTATAACACAAATAATTTTACGAATCCATGAATGTCATATACATAGCTAATATTAATAACTACGTAGTATCGATATCGATAGACACATAATATTAATCCCTTTACCAAGTCTCAATAACGACATAGGTTTGACAACATTTTTTTTTGTATAATTGGCAGTTGAAATTACGTTTATGATATTTCAATTACATCATAAAAAAATTATATTATACGTACTTAAGTAAACAGATATTACAATATATTTTTTTTTATATAAAACAACTGATTTCAAAATTAAAACAAAACAGTCTTGTCGTTATGTTATCTATTTTATAATTTCAGTAGAAAGATAATTAGGTACATATGGCACACTATCTGTTTCCGGAACTGGCCACTTACATAAACAACATTTAAAAAGTATTTACAACATTTAAAAATGGAACTCTTTGGCTGTAGAATACAGTTTGTTTTATCTGACTCTCACTTGTTTTAAATTGTGGCGTCATTTTAAAAATTGCGTGTTTAACTCGTGAAAATTTTCGTAGTATGATTTTCTATGATTTTAAGTGTAAATGGACAACTCAGTACAGCTTCGCTCGGCTTTAAACTGCTTTTGGCGATGAAGTACTATCTATGCAATGATGTAGCAGCTGGTTTGCAGAATACAAACGCGGTCGTGTGTATTCAATCTCAATGACGAATTTCGTCCACCGTTGCGAACAACAAAAACATCGATGATGTTTTAGTACAAAAACATCGATGATGTTTTAGTACAAAAACATCGATGATGTTTTTGCGCGAATGATCGAAACAGACAGACAAGTTACCTACTGTGAGATTCGGGCATCCTTAGGCATAGGCATGAGTCAAAAAAATCAATCCTGCTCAAACATTTCGGTGTGAAAAAGCTGTGCCCTAGGTGGATTCCATACAATTTGAATGAGGCTCAAAAAAACGGACCGCGTCACTTGGTGCAATGCCATGCTTACCAGATTTAACGAAGGGGCGTCAAATTTGGAGTGGAAATATGGATTTATGGCGAAATATGGATTTATTGCTACAATCCCAAAATAAAACAGCAATCGAGCGTATAGGTCTTTCAAGATGAGCCGAAACCAACCAAAGTAGCGCGCCTGCAAAGTGCCTTTCAGAAGATGATTGCTTTTTTTTAAATAAAACTGGACACGTGGCTGACACGTGGCAACAGATGCCTTGGAGAAACGTCGTACGGTGAATAGTGATTGGTACACGAGATCATTTGTTTATGGGAAATTATTTACGAACTACTCCATAAAAGAAAACCGTAAACGCCGTATCATATGACACCACGATAATGCCAGTTTTCACACGGCCAGACAGACAAACAAATTTTTGAAGTTGAAAAACGTAAAACTTATGAGCCATCCTACGTGTAGTCCCGACCTGGCAAGTTGCGATATTTTTTGTTCCCAAAAATTAAAAACTAAATTAAAAACGCGGTCAACGATTTTCATCACCAGATGAGGCTGTCTAAGATTATGTAGGCATGTTTCCGAGGTCAACCACGCAGGAGTGGCATAAATGTTTTCAAAATTGGTTTATTCCAATGAAAAAGTGCATTTACGCTAACGGAGAATATTTCGAGAAACAATAAATTAATTTTTGACCATTCATAGTATTTTTTTCTTATTCATTCCGGAAACATTTTGTGCGCTTCCACGTAAGTATACAAAAATTGTAAAGGTATGAACTTTTATAAAGAATTCAAATGGCGTTCGGGGAAAAAGTTTCTTCGTATTTTGCGTGTATGAAGTTCTAATAAAATTTATTTGATTGTTTTACTTGTCTGGCTGGTTACTATTAAAAAGAAATCTCTTTCAAAGAGAAAATAAGAAAAAATAAAATTCGTACCTCTAAAGTGGGTCAATTAAAAAAAGGATTGAAAATGGCGACGCCTTGCAGATGTACTATTAGCATATAATTTAGTGTGTATATTTTTTGTGCCCGCAGTGCCGCAACTTCGTACGCGTGGTATTCGGAATAGGGCATGACTTTTTTTCTTTTAAACCGATTGAAATGAAACAAACACTAAATGAAACGGGAAGCTTACTACAATACATCAATGGAAACCGCATTAAAATCCATTAAAATCGGTATAGCCATTTCTGAGATTAGCGTGCACAAACGCACAGACAGACAAAATTCTAAACACGATTTTCTTCACCTCTATAACACTAAAAAATATTTAATGTACAGACACCTATACAATTTTATTATATGTATAGATATTGAATAGATTAGATATGGATATAAATCATCCCTTCTTAGAAAATCGTTCGTCTCCGATTGGCTAATCTATCAATGCACACCCGAAATTAGTAAATTTAGAGAATAAATAATATTAGGGCAATTAAAAAAAATGCTCACGGCATAGTAAAAATGGTTTTTTAACAACCGTACAGACATTTTGAATTTGTACAAGAAATACGAAGAAACTATTTCCAAAATAACAAAAGTTTTACAAACGATATATATATATATATAAAATTAATAATATAAAAAAAGGACATTTAAAAATAAACTCATTTAAGGCTTAAGTGCTGTCATAAGATTGCATTTTTTTGTTCTATGAAAATACAAAATACAGTTAGAAAATGCATATAAAGGTACCTAATATATAAGGTATAATAAAATGTTTCATATGGTCTGTCGATTAAATGTGTTTATATGGAAAAATAAATAAGGACTTTCAGAAACGCTAGTTGGCAACATCGTCAAAAGTACAGAACAGATAAAATAAAGATGGGCGAGTCGCGCGTGCAACAACTATGACCGTACGGTCATACTCAGTTATATTCAGTCGATCCCGCTTGCACTAGTGTTCATAGTGCGTTTTAGAACGGAGCTTTTTTTTTTTTTATGTTAAGGTCGACAGACAGGCTGACGGTCCACTTGTACAACCAAAAGTACAACCTCAAACATTAAACGAGAAGGTATATCTTTTCATTGGAAGTCAAAAGTTATAATAAGAACTTTGTTATTTATAAAAATGTGTTTTTAATAATGAAATTCTAAACAAAAACAATGTTGTTGAATATTTTTACAAAAAGCATACATTGCTCGATATGTACGCACTCACTCATTGCCATGTGTATGCCGACTCGTAATGTATTGAGTCCGTTGCCATATGTTGCTATCTCTCTCACTTATACATTCGCGTGGTAGGGCAGGATGTTTTCGAGCGTTGTTTACAAGAGTTTGCACTAGTGTGGGAACGAATTAATAGCTCGAGCTTTATGTGTGCGTGAGAGATGGGCGGAGTCAAGCCGCAGTCAAGCGGAGACACGGACTCTTGGTTGCGGCTACAAAATATAACCGATTGCTTGTCCATCTTTATTTATCTGTTCTGTGGTCAAAAGTGAATAAAATTATCACTGCCAAATTGAGGTAGGTACTGAAGATCTTTAATTTGACGGCATTTCCTAAAAGACTATTTACATTTAATCCACAGACTATAAATAGTTATGTAAGTAGGTATAGTTAGGTATTTACTAAAATACAATTTCTCTTAACTACACTATGCTAGTACAAAAGTTTTAATACTAACTAACATTGAGATGTTTGACGTCACTATTTTCATAGGTATAATCGGCGCAAATCTTTTTGGGCTCTAGCCACAGAATAAATAATAATAGTACTAGCGTACTCTGGCGTATCACGTGTCGAATATGTGCAGTAACCGATTTTAGGACAGAGGCTCTAGTATGAGTTTACGATACTACACCAATTCTAAACTCGCTAGCGAGAACTTAAAACTTTTGTATGGAAAATCGTGAACTATCCATGTCAAATTATCAATTTTCCATATAAATGTTTTACGCTCTCACTAGCGAGTGTAGTATCGTAAACTCATGCTAGAGCCTCTGTTTGTGAGGTATTGCATGGGTATTGCAACGCAGGGGGACGCCACGAAATGAGCGAGACGCAATGATAACATTTATACAAGAGAGGAAGCAGTTGCGCCATATTTACTCGGTATCGCAATTGTACATGCGTAAACAAAGATATTTAATATAAGGTAGTATATATAATATGTATATTAAATGTCTTTGTGCGCAAACGAAAGACACCTACCTGCTCAAGGCCAGAGCCCAAGATGATATGCGGCGATAATATAATGGATTCATTTGTTATACATAAAACTAATTATGTGCCAACCAAATGAGTATTGGCACAAAATTATTCGAAAACATTCAACCAATCGTACATTCGTTTTCTTATTTTAAAGTAAAGCTTCATATTTTTTAAGAATTTCATCTTTCAAATAATTTTGAACATTGATCGTCAGCCCATTGATAAAGGTTGGGAAATTATTAATATGTAATAGTAAATAATAATAATAAATCACTTTTAGTTTCATACAAATTAATGCCCTCTCTCGAACTTCATCAAAGACAGGCTTAAAATATTGTTCTCTAAAAAATGCGAGTTCGCGTTGGTACATGGAAGATTCCGATTGAAAAAGTAATGTTTATGTCGCAGTAAGATAGATAAAGCCGTAATATAGTTAAATCCCTAGGGATATAATTATGTACCGTAACATAGTTATACGAGGGGTTCGTTTCATTACTATCTCACTAGTAAGTAATTGCAGGATACATAAAGTTGATTTATTAATAAAGATGAAACCAATAAAATTTTGTTTTATTTAATTATATATTTTACTGTTTGTTTTTATTTTTAGGAAAAAATAAATATTTATAAAACGGCAGTGCGCAGGCCAAGTTGCAGCAACTATGTTACGGTACATTTAACTATATTACGGCTTTATCTATCTTACTGCGACATTTACACGATAGATGGTGGCCACGCCCCTTTAAACGAGTTCAAAAGGCAATTGGTCTTTACTGTTACGACATAGAGTTTATATCCCAGGAACCGGAACAGTGGCTCTAGCATGAGTTTACGATACTACACTCGCTAGCGAGAGCGTAAAACATTTATATGGAAAATTGATAATTTGACATTGACAGTTCACGATTTTCCATACAAAAGTTTTACGTTCTCGCTAGCGAGTGTAGAATTGGTGTAGTATCGTAAACTCGTACTAGAGCCTCAGCATTCTAGAACCAAAAGAGTAACGGACGCACGATGTTTACTAGTTCAATTCTTCGAGTACTTTCTAAGTGCGCGTTTCTGTCTATGCGCGAATATAAAAACGGGGGCTGGCGCTCGAGGTGCCAGTTTGCTACGATACGCGATACGGAAGCGACAGTTGATAGTTTTTGCGAAGACATCTGCGACATAGAGTTAGCGACACGTTGAACGAATTAGCGATTACATCGGCAAGTTTAGCGGTTTAATCGGAGAAGTCTTGTGATATTTGGAAGAAATCTTGGTCTGCAAGAATAAATTGACTTTTCACCCTTACATGGCATTTGTACTCACTCCACACGTAATAATATCGTAAAAGGTTATATGAGAGTTTAGGCTCTCATCCTATAAAAATTATGGATCCACAGTAGGATTAAGGATAAAGAATTAGGAAGGGATAGGGAAATGGGCTCAGGCATCCGTTACTCATTCACCGAAACACAACAGGGTAGTCTCCTGTAAGGGGGTATAGTGACTGCTACCCCTTACAGGAGACGGGCTGCCTAAACGAATGCAAAACGCTGTGTGCCTTGACAGTACTAAATATATTGTGTGAAAACAATAAAAAAAAAAACAGTGCTACAACAACTAAAATACAAGAAAATTCTAATTATTGATAAAAAAAATATCATAGAAATACTATATTTATATGATTATCGTATTATAACATATACACGTCTAAAAAGAATGTAGGGCGAACATATTACCCTTCAATTCTTAAAAAATTTCATTATTCGTCCGACCTATGATTTCAGTAAAATAATTTACGCTCACATTCAGTCTTAAACAATTCGAGGCCATAAACTCGGAACAATTGAGTACATTTAGTTAAAATTTGAAGCTCACAGAGTCTGTTACGGGGCAAATATGGCTAACGATACAACGTGTTTATTCAATGAGGTACATATTACGTATCTATTTAATTATATTAAATTATACATTAGTAATCCACAACGGTAGATCCAGGCTGGTTCTGATCGATCCCAATGGAAAATTATGGAGGAGGCCTATGTCCAGAAGCGGGCGTCCTAGGGCTAAGATGATGAATCCATATATTTAATATGAAATCGGCCACGCTTCGCTGCGGCCCATACGGCCGGCGGTGGAGTGCGCGTGGGTCGCGCGGTACTGGACACAGCTTATATATAATACTATTGATCGTAGCGTAATGTTATATAGCCTATAGCCTTCCTCGATAAATGGACTATTCATAACAAAAATAATTTTTCATTTCGCACCGTAGTTCCTGAGATTAGCGCGTTCAATCAAACAAACTCTTTAGCTTTATAATATTAGTAAGTATGGATTGAGTTGAGTCAAAAAGTTTTTATTTTATTTTTATACAACGGTCATCATACAGTCTGACTAGTGTCTCCTATTAAGGTAAGCAACGTCTCAGGTACTGCAAGTGCGCTGTCGACTTTAATAAAAATAATTTCTTAGAAGAAAAAATTAATTTTTTAATTTACCATTTAGGTAAAGAGAAACTGCTTTTCATTTATGTTATATCAATAAACGTCCTTGCAGCAGCTATGGCGTTGCTTGTGTTATAGGCGACGGTAGCCATCTACCATCAAGTGGACCGTCAGCCTGTCTGCCGATCTTTAATAAAAAAAAATTGCAGGAATTATTTTCAAAATATGTATGCTGAAATTGTCATTCTCTAACACATTTATCTATATAATATGACCATTAAAGACACATTCAAACAACTATTTAAGTATTTTTGTAATGTATATTATAAAAGTTATATTTAAAGTTGATAGCTATGCACCTCCAGAGATCCTTCGATTTGACTTAACCCAGAAAGGGCTGATTATTGAAACTGAATTTAAAAGCTTAAAATGTAAGATTTTTTTTAATTTGTGCGTAATTTTAAATGTATTAATGCAACATCCTTATATTTGCACAACGTGAAGGGCAGGATATAGTGGGCTTTATCTCTCTCTTTTGTAATGAACACACTGTATACTTACAAAAATATGTGATTAAGACTTCATTTCTTTTAACACTTTTCTTATGAGATTCTAAGTGTATTAGCCCTCTTTGCTTAGAAATAGGTAATGAAACATGAAGGTGGCAACATTGAGATTCAGTGAATTAGGTATGCTAATGCCTGTCAGTTGTCTAATAAAGTTATTATTAATTCTTTCTATTAACATGTAAAAATATAATTCTATCAATTTATTAACTTTATCAATACAATGCACATTAATTACTTAGTAACTACGATCAAAACATGTAAAAGAGGGCACATTTATCCATGGGGTAAAAGCAGCTAAGGTTATATGGGGAAATTGCCCCTAAAATGTATAAATTTACACATTTGTCTACAGTTCTAGTTCAAAATTCAGTACAGTCACTTTAAATTATATTAGATAAATAACAATAGAGAATATGCGTTCAATTCAAAAAAGGCTTAAATAAAATTTTTATCTACATTTTTGCTTTAGAATTATGTCTATATAAATATTTTTAATATTGTTTCTTTTTCGTTGAAATTTTTTTTATTAAAAAGTGCAAAAAATTGTGGGATATTCAAAATACTTGAAACGTCAGTTCAAATGTGACGTCAAAGTCTATGAAATGTCAACAGGCGTGTAGACGTTTGTGATTTTTGACATTTGATTGTTATTTTAGACTGTGACGTCACGACAAGCGCGCCAAAAGGGCGGCTTTTTAAAGTGCCCGTAGCTGTTAATTTTTTTTGTTAATAAATTTCTGTTTTTTGGTGCTGATTATTTTTTTAGGATTATGTAACGATATAACCTATCGTATGAACTTATTAAAAAAAATGTGCATATTCCCTATTATAATCATAAGTATATAGTATCTAACGCAGTAAAATATTTGTAGTGAAAAAAGTATATTCAATTCTCGTTTCAACTAAGACATTCAAATGTCGACATTGTATAAAATACATTACCAAAAAATTTGCAATCGAAAAGTTTTCGAAAGGGGAAATATTTCATTGAACTTAAATCAAATTATGTATACATTATCTGTATTTCTTTATTACTTTTATTATCTACTATTAAAATACCAATTATTACCAATTGTTTAATAAGAGCTAACATTTATAAGACCATAGATTATTCTAGGGTGGTTTGTAAAGAAATAATTTCGATTTTATACTCTTTTTTAAATACAACACATAAAGAAGATGCTGAATCTAGAAAAATAACTTACTCTTATTTACAAATTTAAAGGAAAAAATTAAATAAATATATTTTTTGAACGCAAAAGTTTAAACGCCTAACAAGTTTACTCATACAGATGAAATAGTTACTCTTACCCCAAACCATAGAAATTCTTCCATAGAAATTGACCCCACCAAATCATATCAGTCTGATAAATCCTCCTATACTCATCTTTCGCAATCTTTAATCGGGACTTCAACGTATCTTTTATATTTTTCACTGTATTACGCAACCAGGTGTGAACGAGCTTAACAACGGGGCCGCACCTAAGCCTGCATCTCCATCGGTTATACCTGTAAATTATAATAGTAACAGTTACAAGAAGATACATGCAGACTAGAGTGGAGCGCGGTTGTGTGTTTTTTTTAAATATATTAAATTCTAAATAGAGCGAAATTTGTGCCTTATGTTTAAGGGGGAGACAAACGCTAAATTCTAAAAATATCCATTGTTTAATGAAAATGTTACAAGAAATAGACAAGACAATTGCTTTGAAAAAAATATATATTATACTTAAACATGTGAAGAACCAATTGTATTAATTAGAATTTTCGTTAAAGTAATAGAAACTCCACAAAAAAAGTTAGAACACAAGAAGAATTTGACCTTTATTGAAAATTCTCTCTAAAACGGCTTATTGCACGCATATGAATCCTGTACCTATTAATAAGTTGATATCAGATTAAAAAATTGTATTGATAAAAAAAATTTTTTTGTGTAATGTTCTAATGGTAAAAACAAAAAAAACACCATTTCTAGGCCCGTTGAATAGGGGATCGGACAGTAATCAGATTAAAATCTAAAATGTACTTAGAAAGAAAATATATAATTTTTTACGATTATTTGTCGAATAATAATTTAATATAATTCATTTAAATATTTTTAAATGAAGAAATAAAATTTTATTATTTACAATATTTTTAATCTATACTGAAACACCAATCACAGTGCGTGACGTCATTTGTGGGCAATCATTGTCTTATGCCAATGCAGCTGTTTTGTTATGATATGACCACAAATGACGTTACGCGCTCTCAGATGAACGATCGTGGCGTTTTGGCGGCATTTTCAAACAAACAATATTAAAACATGATTTTGAGTACCTAAAAGGCTATAAATAAATAAAATAGTATTTTTCATGGGAATAAATATCCATGAAGATTAATTTAAAACACTTTCTGAAAATTTGTCCGATCCCCTATTGTCTCCGCCGCCAGCGAGTTCTATAGTAAATGTCATTTGCCTCAGTGAATCCCTTAAAGTCAATTTTTATTTCTTTTTTCAGCTCAATCGAATAGCATCTTCCGTCTCCGCTGGGGCCTCAAAGTATAATATTTTACTAAAGTTTTTAGTATGTATGTATGTTTGGGCTAACATAAATAATAAATAAGAGTTAACTAGAGATTGTAAATTATACTCAATAATATAATTAGACGACTTGTTGTCTAATTTAACAAAAAAAGTGAAACAAAATTCAATCACATGTTTTAAAAAATAAATTGTCAATTTGCCTTAAAATCCCTCTTCGTCTCGAATTTTGGCATTTTGGCAACAACAGTTACAAGAAGATGCATGCAGAGTTCAGACTGTATACCTAGTTTGTTTTAGTAACATTTTAGTAATTTATTTATTAGTAATTTAATGAAGTACAAATAGAATGCAATTAATAAAAACTAAAAAGTGCATGTGTGATGTTTATGCTATGCTATTTATGCTATATTATGTTTATGCTTTTTTATTTATTCTATTTTTATGCTAAAGTAATGTTACTAAAACAAAGTACTTTTTAATATTCTCCTGATCCATCATTGGGATCAGTGTCTAAAGAAGATTAATTGTCCGCTGTATTCACTATTAGCTGAGCCAGCAACTTCGTACGCGTAGTTTTCGGTATAGCGCGTAACTTTTTTGTTTGTAAATTGATTGAAATGAAACAAACACTAAATGTTACGGGAAGCTAGCTACAAAACATCAGTGAAAACCGCATTCAAATCGGTTAAGCCGTTTCTGAGATTAGCGTGCACAAACGCACAGACAAACAGACAAAAATTCTAAAATCTATATTTTTGACCTTGGTAACATACAGACACGGCTCGTTTATTATGTGTATACATTTATATAGAATAGATATTTATTTTCTTGTAATGTTTCTGACTAACTAAACCAAATTATTCTGTTATATCTATTATCTCTATATATAAAAATGAATCCCTATTTGCCTTGGTCACGGCATCACGCGTGAACGGGTAGACCGATTTTAATTCGGTTTTCACTAATGGAAAGAGGGATAAACGGGGATACCATATATATATAAAAATTGCATCCGGGGCGAAGCCGGGGGCGGAACGCTAGTTATCAAAAAAGTATCAAAACCGTTCCTAGATCTTCAGAAACGTTGATAAGTGCTTTATTTATGTTAAGGTCGACAAACAGGCTAAAGGTCCACTTGATGGTAGGTGGCTATCGGTGTTGCAAGTGCGTTGCCGACCTTGTAGGATACAGGATAAGGGATAAGGAAGGGAAAGAGTAATGGGCTCTGGCATCCCTTACTCACTCATAGAAACGCAACAGCATAAATGCTATTATTTCACGGCGGTCTTCTGTAAGGGGGTGGTCACTGCCGCCAAACGGGATGCCCAAATAAATGCAAAATACAGTGTGCCCTGCCACTACTTTCCAAATCTAGACCAGAGCCAACTTTGAAAAGTTCATTTCCATTGTTGACCCAACCGGGAATCGAACACGGGAAACTTGAGACAGAGCGTTAAAGTAGGCGCCCTAACCACTCATGTAACGGGCTCGTCAAAGGTTTCGTTACTTTTAAAATTTTTCAAACTATAACATTGGCTTAACCACTTGTATGCCGGAAGCCGAATTACCCTTGTCTGCCAGCGCTTAAATTTATCATTTCAAATGCCATTTGCCATGATATATACAGGTTGTTCAAATTTCAACCGTTTTTATCGATTTAACTACTGACTTTGACTGACCTAATTGTTCTCCCAGATGGAGTCATGAGGGTTCTACCATGATTTATTAATAACGTGGATCCACGTTCCGGCATACAAAGGGTTAAGCGTAAACAACACCGGAACCCCAGTCCCTAGTATTTTTTGTTAAAAAAATATTTTTGTATAAAGAATATCCAAATAATTTAACCGTCGTTGATTGACGTGACGTGTCGCGTCACTTTGACATATGGTTTGAAAATAAAATTGGACCCGATAGGCCACAATCGGGTTACAGAATTATTTTCTGGTTCGGGCAGGACAACGTCTGCTGGGTCAGCTAGTTTATATATATGAGGATCATATAATTGCTTACCTGCAAGATTCACCCTCCTGATACAGTCTTTACAAGTGCAATTGTCGGTGAGGGCACAAAGACCGCGTGCAGTAGCGATGGCTTCCCATTTTATCTTCTCATCCAGGGTGCAGCTGCGACGGAGCAAATTCTGAAAAAATATCATCCCGTGCATCATGACTTTTTAGCGAGGGTGGTATTTACGTACCCTCTAGCTAAATTTCAATGCCGCTACCTATCTAGGTATGGGGGAGAGAAAAAAAAGAGACTTTATTTATCTTATTTATAGAGTTTTTTAGTCTGTTCTTAAACACAATGAAATAGTAGCCGCCATGTTTACGTCATACGGTTGTGTAAACAAAAAAGTGTCAGTCAGTGTCATGTCAATTACCGGCGCATTTGTTTACACAGCCAACTGACGTCATGACCACAGAGCAAAATGGTTTCCAGCATTTTCGTCAAATTACGCGCGAAATTTGATAATGCATTTTTATTAAACTTATCGATTGAATAAAAATTTGGTGTTTTTTTAGTGGTTCATTAGCAACTACAAAATGGGTGTAATACCCTATTGCAAGTATGTAGATTTTTTGTTACTAAATTTCTGTTTCTTGGCGCTGAATATTTTTTACGGTTATATAGCAACATAACCTATCGTATGAATATGTAAAAAAAACTGGACTAGTGCGAGTCGGACAGACGTACACACGAGTGATCCTATAGTTCCGTTTTTTTTTCGGACGTACGGAACCCTAAAAATAAAGAAATCTAATATTTTTTTCTTAAATATTATAGTGTAGTCAGATACATACCTGTGTAACTTCGAAGTTGGTCGCATGCCACATATAAAAGTCCTTCAGACATTGTTCCTCCCACAGCTCCTTCTCTCTTTCCTCCTTCTCTTCCTTTTTACTCTTGTATTTTCTTCTCCGATGCGGCTTCTTAGGTTTCGACTGTACCTTCAGAATAATAATCTAAATTATTTTATCGCATAATATTTAGGAACTTTACTTCTCACATTTACCTCTGGACTCGAACGGACTGGTGTTTGTAAACTATGTTTTGGCTACAACAATTTTATTAGATAATATAGGACTTAGCTGTTGCCCGCGACTTCGTCCGTGTTAAAAAATAATATAACACCTGAGAAAATATATATAAGTATTATTTAATTAACTCGTCTCGTCTCCCCCTCCAAAAGTCAAAATGAGGGGGAGACGGTGTTACCCCCGACAGAAGAATAGTCAGTTGGGGTTCAGGACGACAAAGACGGCACGATCCTGGCCATATCAAGCAGCACCGCTCTCTGCATTTGGGCCAGGAGGGAACTGCCACGGAACCCCAACCGTCTCAGGTTACTACTGAGGTTGGTTGGGATTAACCCGTTGACGGATATAACTTCGGTGGACGCAACAGACCACATGTCAACGATCTCGTGGACCAAGTCGAGGTATTTCCTCTTTTTTTCGGTTTCAGCCTTCACGAGACCGTCATCATGCGGGATAGTTACGTCCACTAAAAACATCCTCGACTGCTCTCGGTCCATCAACACGATATCAGGCCTATCTGCTAGAATAGTGCTGTCCGTGATGATAGGCCGGTCCCAGTAGAGCTTGGCACGGCTGTTCTCAAAAACCGGTTCCGGCGAGTACCTATAATAAGGCACCCTCGTGAAGAGCCTTGTAAGTATTATTATTATTATTTTTTAATTAAAAATGGGTTTGCTCTTACTCAGCATCAATCCATGCAGGAAAGATGAGGTCGACAATGGAGCGAGCTAATCCAGAAGATACCCATTCACTCGAACCGAACTCGCTATGCTCGGGATTAGATTAAGAGATCGAATCAGGAATGAGGAGATTCGTAGACGAAGTAAAGTTACCGACATAACCTGGAGAATTAGTAAGTTGAAGTGGCAGTGCACAGGACACATAATATGGAGAATCGGCGGCCACCAGGGTCGGAAGATTTTCGAGTGGAGGCCACGGACCAGAAAGCGCAGCGTATAGGAGGTCCACCTACAAGGTGGACGGACGACCTGATAAGGGCCGAGGGTGGATCCAGACTGCTTCTGATGGGTCTTTTTGAAGAATTAGGGGGGCGGCCTATGTCCAGCAGTGGACGTCCTACGGCTGAGATGATGATGATGGTGAGTGGAAAGACCGATAAACGAGGAAGTTTTGTGTATACGATTTGAAGAAAAAAATTGAATCCATGCGACGCCATCAGGATAAATTATATCGTGCGCTGAGGACAGCGCACAGCACACTCTTTGCGGAGTGCCTTAGATGGTCGGCGCAGCGAACTGAGCAGGGTCAACTTTGAAAAATGAACTTATCTGGATCTGGAAAGTAGTGACAGGGCACACTGTGTTTCGCAGTCATTTCGGCTGCCCATCTGATGGCAGTAACCACCCCCTTACAGAAGACCACCCTGAAATAACAGCACGTGTGCTGTTGTGTTTCGGTGGGTAAGGGATGCCAGAGCCCATTTTTCTATCCAATCCCTTATCCTTAATCCTTCTGGGCCCTGATTCTGTATTGCAACTATGATTACACGCTAAGTCTTACTCTTGCGAAAACACGTCAATATATTAACTTGTCTTGTCAATGAATTGAAATGTCTCTATTCTGTATGCCCCAAGACAAGTTATCTTGGCACCTTACGATTTCACAGAAACCACAGTACACAATTGTATTTATTTGACAATCGGACTGCCAGCACAGGATCCATTTCATATTTTAATATTACTTTGCTCTATGACGTAATGACGTTAACCCAGCTGACAGCTGTTTACCGTTTGAATGTTTATTTACTTTTTAAAATCTTGTTAAGTAAAACGATGTTTTATATAATATAATAATCTATAAACAATTATTTCTTACCTTTGGTGTGGATTTTAATTAAATTTGCAGAAAAACACTATGCAATGCACTTGATTTAACAAATTCACACACGATTCCGCGGCGTTTTAAAGCGTGGTATTTTTGACAGTTCAAACCGCGCCGTTCCCCGTTCATTTCGTGCAACATGTCATAGAGAATAAGTTTTTAGCAGGGCCCTGATTCTGTATCGCAACTATGATTACACGCTAAGTCTTACTCTTGCGAAAACACGTCAATATATTAACTTGTCTTGTCAATGAATTGAAATGTCTCTATTCTGTATGCCCCAAGACAAGTTATCTTGGAACCTTACGATTTCACAGAAACCACAGTACACAATTGTATTTATTTGACAATCGGACTGCCAGCACAGGATCCATTTTATATTTTAATATTACTTTGCTCTATGACGTAATGACGTTAACCCAGCTGACAGCTGTTTACCGTTTGAATGTTTATTTACTTTTTAAAATCTTGTTAAGTAAAACGATGTTTTACATAATATAATAATCTATAAACAATTATTTCTTACCGTTGGTGTGGATTTTAATTAAATTTGCAGAAAAACACTATGCAATGCACTTGATTTAACAAATTCACACACGATTCCGCGGCGTCAAAAGCGTGGTATTTTTGACAGTTCAAACCGCGCCGTTCCCCGTTCATTTCGTGCAACATGTCATAGAGAATAAGTTTTTAGCAGATATCGTGACAGTTTGAGTAATTGACGTGGTTTCGAAGTAAGGAATCGCTAAGTGACGTTAGAGAATTAGGGCCCAGATGTCGTGACAGTTTGAGTAATTGACGTGGTTTCGAAGTAAGGAATCGCTAAGTGGCGTTAGAGAATTAGGGCCCTGACTTTGATAATACATTAAAAATAGTTTCAAAGTCAGAGTTTTTTGTGATTTTATTTTGTGTCTGCGGGTTAGAGGTAAAATGATGATGAATAAAATATTAGTACTGTAGTCGGCAGCGCACTTGCAGCAGCTGTGGCGTTGCTTGTGTTATAGGCGACGACAGCCACCTACCATCAAGTGGACCGTCAGCCTGGTAGCCGATCTAAGAATTAAAAAAAAAAGTACCTATTTCAATAACTTATTTTCAACCCACATTGAAACATTTTAAATCGAAAATGAGTTAATTTAAAATTAAAATTTCACACCTTCTCCTCTTCAAAAGCACAAGGATCATCCATTTGCAATGACTTGGCGTCGTACGAAGTCGACGCGCCATCATTGTCATCAATCGGAAGCGTGGAGTCGTCGTCGTTCGCGCCAGAATTTTCGTTTTGAAGCGTCGACGTGCTGACGTCATCTGTCACCAAATTTCTCAGAGGCTTGTAGCCCATCTAAACGGACAATTTATTCATTTTACTAGTGGTAAGCAAATATTTTCAACTGTATAGATCGGGCTAAATTAAAGAATCCGTAATGTGACATTTAGAACCACGTGGTACAAAATTGCCAACTTTACAAGGCTATTTAGCTACGCCATGACCATCCTCATTACGGCGATCAGGATCAATTTTTGTAGAAAAAAAATTCCCAATGCCCTCTCTATATACTTATTATATACATATACTTAATCTTTTTGGTGGTAAGGCACACTGCGCTTCGCAGTCATTAACCGGGTAAGCCGTCTGGTGGCAGTAGGCATCACCCTTTATAGAAGACCACCTCAAAATAACAGCATATGTGCTGTTGTTTCTCCTCCTTATCATAATAAAGTTGTAGCATAGCTTAGCGCGCACATGTAGCATATATTATCAAATTGTCACCATCAAGCAGACCACTTAATAGTAGGAATACAGACTATCGTGTAATTATTTCCAAAGATCTCGTTTCATGATATCACTTGACAAGTAATAGATGAAGGAGGAGACTATGTGACAAACAATAATAGGAGGAGAATATATTTTAGGAGGAGTATATATTTTAGTAACGCATAAATGACGTCATTCCTTTTAAAATGTACCTTCGAAATATCGTCGTTGTCAAACTAAAATCTACTATAAATAACACATACAGTAATGAAAACAATCAATACAAAAAAGGAACCATACCGTACTTATTTCATCAGATATCTCATCGTAGAACTACATCTAACAATCAAAAACCACAACCTAGCAAACTAAATCCTAAAAATACTATACCATACTATTTTAAAAAATCAGTACCACAAACGACCGCTCCAGAGTTTTTTCGCAAATAAAAAAACGTTACGTATTTTGCATCAAAATATAGCAGGGGCTTTAAATAAAATTGACTTGATAAGATTAACTGTTGATGATTTTTCAAACAACAATGAAGATTTGGATATCATATGTTTAACTGAAACATTTATTAAACGCGGACATGAAAAAAACCTTCAACTTGATAATTTTAAATTGGCTTCTTCGTATTGTAGAACTAAGGAAAGTAGAGGAGGCACTTGCATCCTGATAAAATATTTTTTTGACTTTAAACCTATTCTTAAAATCAATGATATTGCTGAACTTTACTCTTTCGAATGCTGCGGTATAGAATTGCTACCGTATAAAATAATAGTTATATGCATTTATAGAATACCTAAAAGTGACACTACAATATTCCTTGACAAATTAAATGAACTCCTGTATAGCTTATGCAACACATATAAGAATAATAAAATAATTGTCTGCGGTGACTGGAACATAGACATGCTCGTCACTAATAAAATATCGCAACAATTAACAGCCGTACTTAATAACCATAGATTAATCAATCATATAACTACGGCAACCAGAAAGAATTCTTGCATTGATCTGATCGCAAGTAATTCAAGGGATTCTGTGGCGGGAATATATCCCTTGGCTTTATCCGATCACGAAACTGCTCAGACGCTTACATTAAAACTTCAAAATAGGAAAACTATCATTCCATTTTGGTTCGAAGAGAAAAGAGATTTTAATAAGGATAATCACATTAAATTCAATAATTGTATGTCGTCCCTAACTTTTTCGGATATTTACAGTGAAGATGAAAACTTAAACACGGCTTTCAATAAGTTTCATGACGAAATCACACTGTTTTATAATCTTTGCTACCCAAAAATAAGAATCAAAATTACAAATAAGCCCACACGAAATAAATGGATAAGCAAAGGATTGCGTAAATCATGCATTACAAAGCGGAATATGTATTTTAAATATATAAAAGCAATAAAAAGCAAAAGAGAACATCTTAAGAAAAGGTACCGAAAGTATTCAACAATTTTAAAAAAATGTATCAATGAAGCACAAAGATTGCAGAATAATAACCACATTAAAAACCAAAAAAATGTTTGCAAAGCAACATGGGATGTTATTAACCAATATACAAATGATAAGCCAATAAAGCAACAAATCAGACAAATTATTAAAAATGATCGTTTGTGCAACTCTCCCCAAAAAATAAGCCAAATTTTCAATGATTACTTTATAAATTTAACAAATGCAGCAAACAACAAAAATCACATTTATAACAATAGTATATCCAACTGGGATAAAAATATTTTTTTGTATCCCACTTACCCGAATGAAATTTATAAAATAATGCTTTCCTTAAATAATAGCAATTCAGTTGGCTATGATGACATAAGTACTAAAGTATTAAAATTAAATGCTCACTACCTATGTAAACCTATAAGCCATCTAATCAATCTATCGTTTGAATTGGGCTCCTTTCCCGACAAACTTAAACTGTCAATAGTCAAACCGATTTTCAAAAAGGGTGACGAAACAAACGTAAATAACTATAGACCGATTACACTAATACCAGTCTTATCAAAAATTTTTGAAAAAGCCATGTATAATAGAGTTTACCAATTTTTAAATAAAAACGAGATTTTAAAGGAAGACCAATACGGATTTAGAAAAAATCGTTCTACTACCCTTGCATGCTACCATTTGATAAAAACCATAACAGAATGTCTTAATGATAAAACTTCTGTGGTTGCAGTATTTCTAGATATGAGCAAAGCGTTCGATTTTGTTAATCATAGCCGATTACTTGATAAGTTGTCAAAATATGGAATCAGAGGAAATGCCCACAGTTGGTTCGTTAGTTATTTGTCCAATAGAAAACAATGTACGGAGATCTCACGACTTACTGGATTGGATTATAAACACTTTCGCTCTGAATACAAAATAAACAGAGCCGGAGTCCCGCAGGGTAGTATATTGGGACCTCTCTTATTCCTAATTTATATAAATGACTTACCGGGATCAATAAAACACAAATGTATATTATTTGCAGATGATACAACTCTATTAATAAAATGTAAAGATACTAACCATTTTGAACAAAAGATAAATAATGCAATTGAGACTACTGTGACTTGGCTAAATAATAATCTTCTTAACATAAATGTAAATAAAACTAAAATAATAAAATTTCAGAACTATAAAACAAAATATATTCCTCTACAAATTAAGCATAATAATGTAAATATAGAAACCGTAGACTCCACAATGTTTTTGGGATTCCACTTAGATAAAAACTGTAACTGGAAGGCTCATGTGGGCTCAGTGTGTGGCAAAGTCGATAAATTTGTTTTCGCCTTAAGACGCATCAGACAGATTATTTCTCAAAAAGCTGCATTAACAGCATATTATGGATATGTGTCATCTATTTTAAACTATGGTCTTATTTTATGGGGTAACTCTGTAGAAATGGATATAGTGCATTCAAAGCTCAAAAAAAATGCATTAGAGCTATATGTGGAGCCCATTATTTGGATAGCTGTAAGCCTCTATTTAGGGAGCTCCAGATTTTACCCTTGCCATGCATGTATATAAAGGAAATGTGTATATTTGTAAGAAATCATCCAGAATACTACAAAAAAAATAGTGACATGAGTACAACAATCACACTTCGATCCGAAAAATTGTATATGCCAAATGCTAAACTTCGAATATACAAAGAAAACTTTTTCTGTATGTCAATACGTATATATAACAAATTGCCCGATGCCTTCAAGAGTGTTCCCATAAATTTGATGAAGCGAAAGCTGTCCCAATGGCTAATAGAAAAGTGTTTTTACAGCCTTAAAGAATATTTTAATGACAAGGAAAAATAACTAATTAAATGACCAATAATGTGATTAATTCGTGGTATAATGTAATTTTATAATTTTCTATATTTATTTTATAATTGTTTTTTAAATTATAATACATATTTGCACGCCTTAAGGGCAGAATGTAGCGACCAAAATAATAATGTAAAATACATCTATGTTCTGTAAACCTGCATTCAGCAAATAAACAATTCTTATTCTTATTCTTATTCTTATGTGCAAAAAGTATATTTTTGAGATATTGACAAAAGAAAAGAAGGTTAATTAAAAAGAAAAAAAAAGTATTTCATTTGGAACTTAGGGTTGTTACACATAAAGTTATTGGTCTTTTAAATATAACATTTTAGATCGTAGGCACACGGCGTATTTTAAACGAGCAGACGACGCACAGATGACGCGCGTATATGCACTTCAAACGAGATTCGAACGCAACCTTGTAACCTAAGCGATCGTGAAACGCTCGTCTACTGCGCGTATACGCGCTGATGCAACGATACAAATGCGCTGTAGTCGCTCGTAGCTAACGCGTTTTCATGATATTCCATGCGCGTGATCAGCGCTTCCTGACGAAAACGCGCATACCTGAAACGCGCGTCGTCTGCGCGTTTAAATTACGCCGTGTGCTTAGAGCCCTAATAGATTTTATTAATTATTTTTATAATAAAATAAATTATTCATATAATAAATTTTAGCTTCTACACATGGCATGTTCTATTGGGGGGCGTCCATTAATTACGTGAGGCGTTCAGGGGGGCCCTCCCCCCTGAAGAGAGAGGGGGGGGGGTCTCTGCGAATATCGCGTAATAATTCCGTACGTCCGAATGAAAAAAACGGAACCCTTATAGGATCACTCGTGTGTCCGTCTGTCCAACCATCCCCCCCCTTATCTCCGAAACTACTGAACCTAAAATTTTGAAAAAAATACAGAAATTAGTTTTCTACTTGTAGATTTTAGGAAAACCTATAAGAAGTCCATGATATTAAAATAACATAGTAAATCACTCAATATTGTGCGGATAGGTAACATCGTACGGAACCCTCTTCACGCGAGTTCAACTCGCACTTGTCCCGTTATTTTAATATATATATATTTTTTTAGGTCAAAATGTTGGAATCTCAAATGAGTGCACATAGCAGATTTTTGTTTGACAACGACGATATGTCTTCATCTCACCTGATATTCATCCACGGAACCAGTTTTATTGATGCGACGCGGAGATAGTTTCTCAGAATTTGTCTAAAAAAAAAAATTAAACGCATATATCCAAATTAGAGATCTAACGTCAAAATTCATATATAATTTTGTAGAAACCATAAGATGACTTACTTCCTCATCGTCACTGTCCAACCGAAGAGCTAGAATGTCAGAAGGCTTTAGTTCTTCAGTAAGTCCATGGCTTGTGGATGGTATTGGGGAACTGGAGGCTGAAAAATCATAAAAAAAATATTGACGCATGAGACGTAGAAAGTTGATTCAGACAAAAGACTTGCACTGTGGTCTCATTGCATGTTCTAGAAAAAGCGTTCGCGCCGGCTGAAAGTCTCGAACGTCCCACCCTATTGATGGTAGCCACGCCCCTTCCCCACTAGCGTCAAAGGAAATTGGTCCAACACAGAGTTTACATTTGAACAGAAATAGCATTCCCGAACTTTCAATGGCTCGTGTAAAACCTTGTTTACATTTTCTGGAAAATTCGAAATGCATTTGGCGCCCAATATTAATAAGAGTGCGGCCGGCCGAGATGAGTCAGTTGCGTGAAAACAAGCGATACGAAAACGCCTCTTCGAAGTTTTTGCTAAATTATCTGCGACAGTGAACCGGCGACAAATTAAGGGAATCATTGACGACTTTTGGCAAGTTTGACGGTTTCAACGGATAAGTTTGGTGATTTTGGCAGTCATCTTGGTTTGTGAAAATAAATCATTCCTTTCGCCCTTACACCCCATTTTAACTCACCCCGCGCGTAACAATATATTGGGATGCGCTCTCTATATTGGCCGTGAAGGGAGAATCAGGGGATTCGCGGGGAGAGACGCGCTCTGGACGATTATTATGTCAGTTTTTACACGACATCCAAAGGAATTCCAAGAGATTCCCTTCCAGCTTCCAGTAAGTAGGTATTCTTATGGTACAGACTACAGACACAGAAAGCGAATAGCGATCGATCGATCCTTGATTTGAAACTGAAAGTTCAAATCAAGATCGACGGTTCGGCGGCGATCAAAATCTGATCCAATGAATCCATCCGATCCGATGACGCATGGGACGTTCAGTTTTCGTTCAATCACAGGAATTAATGATGATATGAATGAGAACATCGTTAATCTTCTCTTACTATACAAAAAAAAAAAAAAAAAATCTATTTTACTGTATCCGAGTGTTGTATCGATAAATTAATCTAGGCCATCTATTAATAATAATTCATCGAATCTATAAATAGACACTACTGTCATTATAATAAACATTTAATTTGCAATAACAAATATTGAGATCAATAATTAAGATAAAAACTATCCTATCTTTTAAGTTGGACCAAATAACAGATACTTACGAAGTTTGATCACAGTCGGTTCAGTAGTTTCAGAGTTTATCGCGAACATACATCCTGACACGAGATTTATACTCTTTGGCTCTACTGTACCTTAGTAAAGTTAATATAGGTACTCACCGTGATCTAGGCTGTAGCTATGAGAAAGTAAGTTCTCAGTAGACGGTAGTTCTGGGTTTTCCTTGCTGCGAGCTTTAAATAAACCGAATTTGGAGGGAGCCATGCTATAACAAAAAAAAATGAATTAAATTTACATAAAAGTCTATAATTACAAATTTTTGCCCTTGACTTCGTTTAAGATTTTTTTCAGACGTTGAAGCATTTATTCTATCTCTATTGAATTATCCACAGAGCAACATCGCGCCTGCTAGAGACGGTTTTCCATACAAAACCAGCGTGTCAGGGGGCGTTACCGTTTATTCTTTTTTTTATTAAATCAAGGTGCGGGCGAAAGTGGACCACGCTTACCCAGTAAATGCCCATTTACCCTGGTTTTGAATACCCCGAGGTTGTAGTTCTGTGGGAAAACAGACGCAGGCAATGAGTTCCACTACTTAGCAGTCCGAACAAGGAAGGTGGAACTGAAACGCTTCGTGCGTGATCGAGGAACGTCGACCACGAAGGGATGAAACCCTCGCCCACGCCTAGTGGTCTGCATGTGAAACGGTTTCGGTTGGATTAATTTGTACAGAATAGATGCACACTCTCCATAGTGTAGACGATAGAAAATCGATAAGCAAGCTACTTTTCCGCGATGCTGCAGGCTTTGAAGTTGGGAATCTACAAGACACGCATGGCTTACGCACCGTTTAGGTTTTGTGTTCCAAGACAATCTCGATTCGCATTTTTTGATACATATGTTACGGTAAGTGTAATTAGTGCCAAATTTGAAAAGTTCATTTTTCAAAGTTGATCCTGCCGGGAATCGAACCCGGGAACCCTAGAGCCCTAACCACTCATCCAACGGGCTCGTTAAAAGTGGAGCAAGATCGGCATATCAGTTGTTAGGACATAGCTGAAGAACTGGGCATTTACCACAAAACAGTTTTTACCCATTTGAAAAAAGCTGGGTACACAAAAAAAACTCGATATTTGGGTGCCACAAGAGCTTACAGAAACCTTATGAATCGTGTAGTCATTTTCGATTCTTTATTGAGACGTAATGAAACCGAACCGTTTTTGAAGATGAAAAGTGGATCACGTACGACAAGAACGTGCGAAAAATGTCGCGGTTAAAGATCGGTCAGGCTTCGCAGACTTTGCCAAAACCCGGGTTAACTCGCAATAAGGTGATACTGTGTGTATGGTGGGACTGGAATTGTTCATTATGAGCTTTTACCGCCGGGCAGAACCATCGATTCGGATCTCTACTGCCAACAACTGATGAGATTAAAGCAAGAAGTTGAGAGAAAACGGCCGGAATTGATCAACAAAAAAGGTGTGGTCTTTCATCACGACAACGCTACACCACACACCATTAAAAAAAATTAAGAGAGTTTGGCTGAGAGGTTTTTTTTATGCTAAGGTCGGCAGACAGGCTGACGGTCCACTTGATGGTAGGTGGCTACCGTCGCGCCTATAACACAAGCAACGCCAAAGCTGCTGCAAGTGCGCTGCCGACTACAATAGGATTAAGGATAAGGGATAGGGAAATGGGCTCTGGCATCCCTTACTTACTCATCGAAACACAACAGCACACTTGCTGTTATTTCACTGTGGTCTTCTGTAAGGGGGTGGTTACTGCCGTACAGACGGGCTGCCCAAATGACTGCGAAAACGCAGTGTGCCAAATTTGAAAAGTTCATTTTTCAAAGTTGACCCTGCCGGGAATCGAACCTGGGAACCCTAGAACAGAGCGTTAAGGCAAGCACCCTAACCACTCATCCGACGGGCTCGTCAATGTTAATGCATGCGCCATATAGCCCTGACCTTGCACCTTCAGATATCCACCTGTTTCGGTCTCTTCGGAATTCTTTACGCAGTGTCAGGTTAACATCAAGAGAGGACTGCCAAAACTACTTGTCGCGTTTTTTTGATCAGAAGTCCCAAAATTTCTACAGCAACGGGATCATGTCACTAAAACTACAAGATGGCAAAAAGTCATCGAATAAAATGGCACATTAAATAAATAAATAAATAAATAAATATATACTATAATTAAATGTAAATAAACTTTTCACTTCTCATGCTCTGAAAGTGCTTATTTGTGCAGGATATAGAGGCTGTATAAAATCGAATTTCGTGCACAAGTGCATTAACGTATCTACTCATAAATGTATCTATATTGAGGCAAAGAAAATGAGCCATACAGCCAAACACAATAAGAAGTTCATAGTTATTTTATAATATTTTTGTTTATTTGCTATTAAAATAAACACATTTTAATAGCAAATAAACAAATAAACTATAATTATTACAAAATACCTATACATTTAATATCAATACTTACATGATTTTAAAAAAAATACAGCTACCTCGGGTAATTGGACCTAAGGTTTAATTGGACCTAAACACCATTTTTTCAAGTAGAATTGAAATATCTATATACGTACTACACTAAATAATTATATGTTTTTCTCTCTAAAAGGTACGTAATAACTAATGTCGGTAAAACGTTAGTTTTTTCACTAAAAACTCCAAAATTTTATATTTATCTCGAAAATAGTATGCAAAAAGATAAAAAGGTATACAAATATATGATTTTTTTCTACGAATATGAGCGAACGCGATCGCTGCTAGGAAATCACTGGATTGGGCGTTTTCATATCGCCACATTTGTTTACTACATAAAAAACACTGTTATTTTATATAGCAGTTATTTAAAATAACAATTTTTTTTCATAGTTAAAAAGAAGATTTTTTTGTTTATTTTTATTTTATTTTTATTTGTTGAAGCCATAGATAAATTATTCACCTATGCCTAGCGCTTCAACCAGATAACGCCCGACTAAAGTAAAAATAGTCCCAGATGTGCGACAACTAATTTTTCTAGTGTGCATTTACTATTTGTCCTGATGCTTACTTGTGTGTGTAAAAAAAGCTTGAAGTGCGATAACTTTTACCCAAATTATTACCCAAGGTTGAAATTAATATAAAAAAATTAAATTGTTTATTTTTTACACCAACAAAGGGTAACTTTTATGGATAGACCACCGAGACTAGAGCCGGATACTACGCCAACACCGACGTAGTGTTAATTGCCGCATAATATTTGTGCACGGGCGGTATCTGGTTGGAGCTCCAGCGGAGACCAATCATTAATCTATGGTTAACTAATGGTTAGCATTTGTTGTTTGCCAACACGGAATTTGGGCACGCGTATGAATTTAGTTTCGAATGAGAGCTTATTATGTACGTGACTGATACTTTACACTGATAATATTGTGTTTATATGAAATAAAATAATATTAATAAATCTTTTATTTGCATTGTTGTGTATATTTTTGTTCTTTTATAGTTAAAATTGTGTATTAAGATTTTTTAAGTTTAGGTCGACAGACAGGCTGAAGGTCTACTTGATATCAGGTGGCTACTGTCGCCTATACCGCAGAGGTGCGCAAGGGATTAAGGAAGGGATAGGGAATTGGGCCCTGGCATCCCTTGCTCATTCACCGAAACACAACAGCACATATGCTGTTATTTCACTGTGGTTTTCTGTAAGGGGGCGGTCACTGCTGCCAAACAAGCGGCCAAAATGACTGCAAAACGCAGTGTGCCCTGCCACTACTAGAATTACACAAGTAACTGTGATAATTCACAGTATAATAACGAATAACAGGAGCCCATCGTCTCCCCTATAAAAGACCCTTTTCAACTTCGCACTTGCGCGCGCATTCTGTTTGTAAACCTAATCCATTTTGCTTCGATTGCTTATCATTCGAAAGGATTTCGAAAGAAAATAGACTTTAATCGCTTTGAATAAATACTACAATAGATTAACAGCCACATATCAAATTTTTTTAGCCGAAGGGGGTAGCGTGATCGCGTGACACATATTCGGTACATTTAAACAAAAACAAACGCCAAACACATTCACTGCTAACAAGGCCCAACGCTATATATACTATACTAATATATAATACTTCGGTATATATATAGTCTTAGAGTTTCGACATTTTAACACGGTATAAGGCCGTATTCAGATATATGAAGACAATTTAATTTTGGTAATTCAATTTAGTTGTTCCCGGCGGGCTCAACTTTGAAAAATGAATATATAATTGATTCCCTGGATATTGGGTAGAGTGCTGGTGTGGGATGCTACCTGTGAAGACACACTAGCCCCTTCGCATCTCCATGGAACATCCACTAAGGCAGCAGCCGCAGCAGAAGCGGCGGAAAAAAATAAAATCTCTAAATATAGTGGCCTCGGCGCCGAATATGGTTTTGTACCATTCGGAGTCGAGACGCTCGGTCCGTGGGGCCCTGTAGCAATGAGCCTCTTCAAAGACATCTCGAAGAGGCTTATCGATGCGACGGGAGACCGAAGAGCTGACATTTTCCTCGGCCAACGTATTAGTTTGGCCATTTAACGAGGAAATGCTGCCAGCGTAGTTGGTACAATGCCGCAGGGTCCATTTTTATATTATTAGTTTTTAATCAATTTAATATTAATTTATTTTTAGATTAGATTTTTAGATAGATTTAGATTTTAGTTTTTAGTACTTCCATTTGACATTTGAAAGTAAGAATAAATTTGAAAATAGTAATACATATGTTACGGTAAGTGTAATTAGTGTGGTTAGTATTAGTATTAATAATTCACTACTGTCTTCGGTAAAAGTAATAAAATAAACAAGAAACGATCTTTTTTCGTCAGTATTTATTAGTAACTAGCGACCCGCCCCCGGCTTCGCTCGGGATGCAATTTTTATATATAAGAGCATTCCCCGTTTATCCCTCTTTCCATTAGTGAAAACCGAATTAAAATCGGTCTACCCGTTCACGCGTGATGCCGTGACCAAGGGAAATAGGGATTCATTTTTATATTATAGAAGATTTTAAGATTGAAATTATACTACAGTATGTAACGAGCCCGTTGGATGAGTGGTTAGAGTGCTTTCCTTAACGTGCTGTTCTAGGGTTCCCGGGTTCGATTCTCGGTTAGGTCAACTTTGAAAATGAAATTTTCAAAATTGGCTCGGGTGTGTATCTAGAAAGTAGTGGCAGTGCACACTGCGTTTCGCAGTCATTTGGGCAGCCCGTCTGGCGGCAGTAACCACCCCCTTACAGAAGACCACCGTGAAATAACAGCACGTGTGCTGTTGTATTTCGGTGAGTGTGTAAGGGATGCCAGAGCCCATTTCCCTATCTACTTCTAATCCGTAACATAGTAACTTACCGTAACATAGTAATACATATGTTACGGTAAGTGTAATTAGTGTGGTTAGTATTAAATAAGGGCAATTTATCTATGGAAGTGTTTTTTCTGCAGCTTTTGTTTATATTAAGATCGGCAGACGGGCTGACGGTCCACTTGATGGTAGGTGGCTACCGTCACCTATAACACAAGCAACGCAACAGGTGCTGCAAGTGCTTTACCGACTACAGTAGGAATAAGGATAAGGGATTAGGAGTGAATAGGGAAATGGGCTCTGGCATCCCTTACTTACTCACCGAAACACAACAGCACACGTGCTGTTATTTCACGGTGGTCTTCTCTAAGGGGGTGGTTACTGCCGCCAGACGGGCTGCCCAAATGTGCGAAACGTAGTGTGTCCTGCCATTACTTTCCAGATCTAGACCAAAGCCAACTTTCAGAAGTTCATTTACAAAGTTGATCCTGCCGGGAATCAAACCCGAGAACCCTAGAACAGAGCGTTAAGGCAAACACCCTAACCACTCATTCAACGGGCTCGTCATTGTACACACATCACAATCCAACGACATTGTACACTCCTCATTGATCGCTCTTTCCATTAGTGAAAACCTTATTAAAATCCTTTGATTGGTTTAGTAAGTTAGCGGAAATATAGACAGAGGCAGCAATCGATATGCAGTTATAATCATGATAACTAGATGGCGCAAAAGTAAGTTACCAATTGTAATTGTAAGATGGCGTTGTTACAAGCATTCATACAAAGTTCTATTTTTGTATAGAGTTCTAGATCGCGATATCGAAGTAATTTCAGTCGTTAGCATATATAGCAGACGGCATTCATATCGAGCACACATAGACGGCGACTTTCTTGAACGGAAGCTGTGACTGCCACCCGTGGGTTCTCTCCACGGTTGACACGATCGGTTCTTCGGGAGGGGAAGTTGCTTTATGCTGATATCAAGCAAAACAAGTTAGCGGAGAAACATTCTTTTACAACCAGTGCCTAGATTGATACCATTGATATGTCGCAGTCATCTGGTTGAATCTGCTATTTGATTGAATGACTAGCGCGTTCATTGAATGCCGACATTTAATTGAATGACTAAAAAGGACAACTCGTCAAGTCGTTGAATGTAACGTTTAACGTCTTGATTGAACGTCATTTAGCGAAGTCGTTGAATGGGATATAGCCGACTTTGTAATGTTTGGTTAAGGTGCCCATGAGTTCGCAACTAACCTTACTTTAAATAAAAATAAATGAATTATAAAATGTTTCGTTAAATCAAATTGTAATATTTGATTAGGATGAATTTTGGGACAATTAAAAAATTACTGATTTATAAACTGCTGAGTTTAAAATAATAAAAGATTGTAGCATGATTTCCAAAGCTTTACTTAATCTCATATTTTTGCTTAGTATAAAAAAGTAAAAAGACCTAGAATAAATTATCATATTATTTCAAAAGTAATTTATTAAAATATGCGCTATCAACACAGTGCTATCTGTGCGAGCTGTTTGATGCCATATTCGTTTTGGTGACTACTAGCGCCACAATGGGAAAAAAATGAACTAAATTTGAATTACCTGACTGATTTCATGTCCGCTATGTTCAAAGGGCTATGTAAGGGTGCTTTTCCACCAGAGTTGTGCTATGCTACGTTGCTATGGATGCGTTTGATATCCACCAATCATATTCACTGGTCCACATAGCATAGCATAGCACTGTGGGTTCAACTAAGCTATGTTTTTTATATTAATGGATACGTACGCTGGATGCTTTCACATCCTCGCAGCATAGCTGCTTAGAACATCTCTGGTGGAAAAGCACCCTTACAATCCGCTAACTAGTTGGACGTTTAGTGACGCTTGTTCAATCAACGTTCGGCCTAGTCATTCAATTAAATGTCGTCATTCAATGAACGCGCTAGTCATTCTATCAAATAGCAGATTTAACCAGATGACTGCGACAGATACATCTATAGTATACTAATATTATAAAGCTGAAGAGTTTGTTTGTTTGTTTGAACGCGCTAATCTCAGGAACTACTGGTTCGAATTGAAAAATTATTTTTGTTTTTAATAGTCCATTTATCGAGGAAGGCTATGGGCTATATGACACCACGCTACAACAAATAGCATTATATATAAACAGTGTCCAGTACCGCGTGCTCCATGCGCACGCCGCCGCCGTATGTGCCGCACCGAAGCGTGGCCGAGTTCAGCAAGTCTTAGATAAGTAGGTAAACTATTACAAACACTGTGTGTAGTAACATACTTGAAATGTATTATATCCATGACTAGCTGTTGAAACCTAATACAACATCTTTGGTTGAAACAAGTTTAAACGCAGCTTGACTCGCTAAGCCACAGAAAATATACTATTTATTACATAGAACATCGAAACGTTATAATCTTTAATTATTCTTTTAAATTAAAAATTAATTTAAACGACCCATTGACGAGCCCGTTGGATGAGTGGTTGGGGTGCTTGTTTTAACGCTCTGTTTTAGGGTTCCCGGGTTCGATTCCCGGCTGGGTCAACTTTGAAAAATGAACTTTTCAAATTTGGCTCTGGTCTGGAGCTGAAAAGTAGTGGCAGGGCACACTGAGTTTCGCAGTCATTTGGACAGCCCGCAGTAACCGCCCTCTTACAGATAACCACCGTGAAATAACAGCACTGAGTGAGTAAGGGATGCCAGAGCCCATTTCCCTATCCCCTCCTAATCCCTTAACCTTAATCCTAATGTACTTGGTAACGCACTTGCAGCATCTGTTGCGTTGGTTGTGTTATAGGCGACGGTAGCCACTTACCATCAAGTGGACCCTCAGCCTGTCTGCCGATCTTAACATAAAAAACATAATTTTGACCAAATCATCCTATAAATAGTGCTGGTAGTTGATTTCTTAGTAATTATGAGCTACGAGCTATAAATTATTTATTACTAGATGAAAACCCGGCTTCGCTCGGGTGTAATGTGACTCATAAAGTACACCCAGATGAACTTGCAAGGTGAGCTACGGGCAAGTAGCCGCGCAGTATTGTAGAAAGTAAAAGAATTGTTACTACCAGACGATTATCGTCAAAAAAGCCTTAAATTTTTATAAAACGTGATGTATTTTAATTTTATTTTAATAAATACAATTCAATTAATTTGAAATCACATTAATTTTAATAAATGTAATTTCGAAACGAACGGAATACTGATTTTGGCACAAATTGTGTTACAAGACTTATTTTTACTGAAAACAAATTTAGGTAATTCTGGAATCTTTATGAAATTAATCGGAGCGAGTACTCCCGGAATACTGGTTTTGGCAAATAGACTGTCTATTGCAAAATGGGATACAAGACTTATTTTACTGGGTACATTGACATTGATTTTTTGAAGTTGATGATTTTCTAATGTTGATATTTTAATTAAACAACAATAAAATGGCCGGCGTCGAATCGGCCGGCGATGAAACGGCCAGAGATGAAATGGCGGCGGTGAAAGGGCGGCGATGAATCGTCGGTGGTTTATTTAAAAAAAGTATTTTATTTGAAACTTAGGATTGTTATAAATAAACTTATTGGTATTTTAAACATGAAAATTTAATGGTTTATTTATTATTTTCATAATTTTGGTATATAAAAGTTTCTAGCTGCTGCACATAGGATAGATATTTTATTAAGAGGTCGTACGTAGTTCGACTCATAGATAAGGCAGCGAACTATTCACTTATAGTACGGTCATTCTATGAATGCGTTTTTGACATTTCTTTATGTCCATTGCATAAAGTTCATTTCCGAATAAACGATACAAAAAATGTATGGAATTGACACCTGTCAGAACAGCACTCTATGGCCGGAGTATAGTTCAAAATGTTGGAATCTCAAAGAAGAGCACATAGCAGATTTTTGTTTGACAACGACAATATACAAAAGAGGCATTTCAACAAAATAAAACAATTATAACAGTTCTGCAACTTATTATCATTTAATTTATACAACATTTTTTATTTCATCAAGTGAATAAGTATGTGAATTTCTAAAATATTTTCTTACCCAGCCCAGAAAATATATTCAGAAATTCCTTTTTTTTTAAACAATACATACACATTTTAATTGACTAGAATGCATCAGACTTAAAAAAGAATTACCTAGTACCTTTATTCTTTTTTCAAACATAAATTACATAATACTTGACTTTGCTCATTTGCACACCACAGAACAAAAAATATTGTCTGCAACAGTAGTAAAATATTAAATAATTTTCTTCTATGTCTGTAATTATATAATTATAATAAATTAATATTGTTAAAATTTATTTGAAACGTGTTCTTTCAATTTGACAGCTATCGAAAATTCTGTGGAAAAGTGATGCCACAGAGTATATAATCGGTAGAGATGTATTTTCAGAAACATTTGTATTGTATTATTAGTTTTTAAAAACTTTTTCCATCAAATTTTACTGTTATTTTATCGCATTTATGAATATGTCAGGTAGGTCATCAATATATATATATGTATATATAGAGCTTTTAATTTCCTGCATATTTTGTAACAATATATATTGTTTAAGTACATAACTAATTATTTGTGTAGCAGAGTGTCGGTTGTAAGAACTTTTAAAAAATGGAAACAAATCTTGAATATGGGTCCAATATATCTTTGATATTACAAAATGGACAACATTGATTTCAACAATACACAAAGATATATTGACTCGTGTAGTTCGTTAATTAATTTCTTATTTAAATCCGAGTGTTTTAAACATGGCTTCCTCGTTGAAGACGTTGTCGAAAAATGGCGTCTCCTTGAAGACAACTGAGGCATCGGCTATGTGCATTTGTCGTTTACCGAATCTGAAAATGATAAAAGCATTTTTTTTGTAACATTAACATTTTTGGTGGTATTTTTATTTACCCTGACATCTAGTGTTCAGTAGCGAAATCTCTTATACAAAACAAAACCGACAAATGACTTTCTAAGTTTTCGTAAGATTCATTAACAGATGGCAGTAAATATGTTTCGCGCCAATCTCTATTTTAATTTAAAGAAGTGTGAAAGTAGCTTCCTTTATGTTTAGATCGCCAGACAGGCTTACTGTCCATTTGATGGTAGGTGGCTACCGTCGTCTTCTGCAAATGCAAGTGCTGCCAAAATTTGGCTCTGGTCTGGATCTGGAAAGTAGTGGCAGGGCACACTGCGTTTCGTAGTCATTTGGGCAGCCCGTCTGGCGTCAGTAAGCACTCCCTTACAGAAGACCACCGTGAAATAACAGCAGATGTGCTGTTGTGTTTCGGTGAGTGAATAAAGGATGCCAGAGCCTATTTTCCTATTCCCTCCTAATCGCTTATCCTTAATCCTACTGTAGTCGGCAGCGCACTTGCAGCAGCTGTGGCCTTGCATTATAGGCGACGGTAGCCACCTACCATCAAGTGGACCGTAAGCTTGTCTGCCGATCTCAAAAAAAACAGTGTGTACTGTTATGTTTCAGTGAATGAGTAAGAGATGCCAGAGCCCATTTGCCTATTCACTCCTAATCCCTTGAATCCCTTCGTAATCTCTTATCCCTAACCCTAATACTGTCAGCAGAGCACTTATTGCAGTACGAATGGCGTTGCTTGTGTTATAGACGACTGTAGTCAAGTGGACCTTCGGCCTGTCTGATGAACTTTACATTAAAAAAATATAAATCAATAACATGTACAGAATCACTCAATAGACGACCCATTGACGAGCCCGTTGGATGAGTGGTTAGGGCCTTAACGCTCTGTTCTAGGGTTCCCGGGTTGGTCAACTTTAAAAAATGAACTTTTCAAATTTTGCTCTGGTCTGGATTTGGAAAGTAGTGGCAGGAGCACACTGCGTTTTCGCAGTCATTTGGGCAGCCCGTCTGGCGTCAGTAAGCACTCCCTTACAGAAGACCACCGTGAAAAACAGCACATGTGCTGTTGTGTTTCGGTGAGTGAATAAGGGATGCCAGAGCCCATTTTCCTATTTCCTAGTCCCTTCCTACTGTAGTCGGCAGCGCACTTGCAGCAACTTTGGCGTGTTATAGGCGACGGTAGCCACCTAAGCTACCATCAAGTGGGCCGTCAGCCTGTCTACCGATCTTAACATAAAAAAAATAATAATAGAAACTTGAGATAATTATCACCCTCATCAATCTATCTATTCCATAGATTTTTTTGCCATAGAATGTGCTTATGTGATAAATCTTTGATACTGTCTACGTATAAGTATACCTTCCTCTCCCATGTACAGAGTAGTATTCTTGAAGTTCTTTAATGTAGTTGGATAGTTGATCAGCCGCCTCAATGCGTTCAGGACGGCGCGGGCGAGGATAATGTGCTTCCCCGCAGCACGACAAAATGGCGGACACAAACAAAATGGCGGCAAGTAGAAGGCGCATTGTTTCTGTAAGAATTACAAGTATAATTTAATTCTTAAGAGAAGTATGTCGGGAGCGAACTCCCGACAAAAATAAAATCAATGATAATATGTTTTGGGTTTCTATCAAAGAATTTAACAAAACTTAAATTATTAGTTAACTAGCGACCTGCCACCGGCTTCACACGGATGCGATAAATACATATATATGAGTGCAATAAATAGCATAGTTATTTAGAACTTCGTACGCGTGGTATTCAGTAACTTTTTTGTTTGTAAACCGATTGGAATGAAACAAACACTAAATGTTACGGGAAGCTTGCTACAATACATCAGTGAAAACCGCATTTAAATCTGTTAAGCCGTTTCTGAGATTAGCGTGCACAAAAGCACAGACAAACAAACAGATAAACAGGCAAAAATTCTAAAACATATTTTTTGACCTCGATAAACATTACAACGTGTACAATTTTTTTTTTTTTTTTATAAAAATCACGATAACGACACAAAGATACGGAGCCCACATATATAGAATACAAATCCTGGGATTAAAAAAGCACTTTAGTTAATACAAAAATAAGTTTGTAAATATCTTCATAACTATTATGATTATTGCATTTTATTTAAGTCCCTCTTATCGATATGTACATTTATGCCAATCGGACAGTAATCAGATTAAAATCTAAAATGTACTTAGAAAGAAAATATATAATTTTTTACGATTATTTATCGAATAATAATTTAATATAATTCATTTAAATATTCTTAATTGAAGAAATAAAATTTTATTATTTACAATATTTTTAATCTATACTGAAACACCAATCACAGTGCGTGACGTCATTTGTGGGCAATCATTGTCTTATGCCAATGCAGCTGTTTTGTTATGATATGACCACAAATGACGTTACGCGCTCTCTGATGAACTATAATAATAATAATAATAATAATAATATTTATTTATTTTCTCCACAATTTACAAATTTTAAGTGGGTACATTTATAGTATTCAGTGCTACATTGTATGTGGGAGACTGGCGCCTGAACTAGGTAATACCTGTGTCTCAGGACACCAGGGCTCCACCTTCGATGACCGCATCTATCTTTGTATTCTATTGTTTGTGCAACACTTGAAATGCGATCGATAACAATATCTGTAGGTAACCATAAACAAACAAGGAAAAAAAAAGGGTAGAAAGCAAATAAAAAAATGAAAACAAAAGAAAGAAAAAAAAAATGTTGTTTGTGTGCGTGTGTGTGTGTGTGTGTGAGTGTGTGTGTGTGTGTGCGATGCATATGGTGCAATGTTTGTAATGCGTGTGTGTCTATGTGTATCGTGGCGTTTTGGCGGCATTTTCAAACAAACTATATTAAAACATGATTTTGAGTATCTAAAAGGCTATAAATAAATAAAATACTATTTTTTATGGGAATAAATATCCATGAAGATTAATTTAAAACACTTTCTGAAAATTTGTCCGATCCCCTATTGACAAGTATTTTTTTAAAGAAACAATATTAAGTAAATTATTTTGAATCCGATGATTAAATACACTAAAGAGTATAGCATACACCAAGACACAGAGTAATAGCAAAGTGCGTTTTATGGAAAAACAATAATATGTGTAATGTGTATCGAAATATTGTATGTTTCCCTAATAAAAATAAAAATAAAAAACAAAAATTCACTTAATTTTTGCATTTGGCCATTTTAATGAGGCTAGGTTTTAGTTAGGCTAATCTAGAAAAAAGAGGATTTTTTTGGTATATATATTTGGTTTGTACATTCGTAGCCCAAAATGGGGGTTCTCCTTTTAATCTTCTTATATATAAAAATGAATCCCCATTTCTCCTGGTCACGGCATCACGTGTGAACGGGTAGACCAATTATAATTCGGTTTTCGCTAATGGAAAGAGGGATAAACGGGGAAGTTTTAGGGTATATAAAAATTGCACGCCGGGCGAAGCCGGGGGTGGGCCGCTAGTCTAAAATAATTTAGTTTGTAAGTAATAGGAATCTTTATTCCCTTACATAATATAAATTGAAGTCTATATGTCTGACTGTGTATATAATATTAACATATAATATTAGAAGCAGCAAATTTTTTCTTGAATATTGTGTACTTACTTGTGGCACGAGTGTCGATTGGTTACTAAATCGTGAAACTAAATTGTAATCAATGAGTATAAATAATGTTACGAGAATTAATTTATTTAAAAGGTCCCTGGTCCTTGCCAGGGGAAAATCCCTCGACCCTATGGCTATAAGATAAATGTAATTAAAAATAATAATAAGAAATGGTTGTCGTGTTTGCGTGGAGGTGGAGTAACCCCTGTGGGAAAGCTTTAAAAAAGTCGCCTGTTTGTGGGCTTCAACATTAAAAAAATCAAGAAATAAATTTTCTTGATATCACCAAGAAATAAGGGCAGTCTGGCGGCAGTAACCATCCACTTACAGAAGACCACCGTGAAATAACAGCACGTGTGCTGTTGTGTTCCGGTGAGTGAGTAAGGGATTCCAGAGCCCATTTCCCTATCTCCTCCAATTATCCTTAATCCTACTAAGTCTGCACTGCACTTGCAGCACTTGTGGCATTGTTTGTGTTATAGGTGACGGTAGCCACCTACCATCAAGTGGACCGTTAGTCTGTCTGCCGAAAAAAAAATGGAAAAAGGACATGGAATGTATTGTTGCGTGGATAAGGGACAACAGAGCCTATTTCTCTATCCTCTCATGTTGTCTTTGACCTTTTATCCTAGCCTGTGTAACCATCTACCATCAAGCGGACCGTTAGTATGCCTTATCAGAAGAAACGTATAAGAAAACTAGATCTTTTTACATTACGAATAAAAAATGTTTGAAAATGTTTCATTATTAACTTCCCTACTAAAAATAAAAACAAGGAAATACTGATTGATTGTGAAATAGTCCATAGAAATTGTCTATTGTGGGCCTCTCACATTGAAACGATTGCTAGTGATGAACCGTGTAGTATCGATAAAATTGTTCTTTTCGCAAACGACCATTTACTTAATACTCTCGAGAAAACCTTAATTAAAAAGAAACTCTCAAAGGTTAAATCCATAATTATTAGGAGTTTTAATTTTGACAATATTTTAATTCATAATAATGTAGTTGTGTAATTATTCCTTTGACGAATTTGACGAATATCTGACTACATAGATTGCTTATAATATAATTTTATTACTGAAATTTTGAAATGATGTAATATTAATAATTATAAAAAAATGACATTTATAATTATTTAATTTAAATCTTAAGTCATGCTTTGTTTCTCATCCTTACCTGTTCTTTATATTTTATTCTTCTTTTTATTTTCTTTTATATTTTAATTATTAGCAATAGATAAGTCATGGTAAAGTATTAACTAGGTATATTTTTTAAATAAACTAACTCTGATAAAATGTAATAGCTGTAAATGTGTTTGTTTATTTTTATTTGGGGAGACTTAATTGATTTTTGGTAAGTTGTTGGTATTTTGATTAAATAAATAAATACGAAAATATTGGTAGAAAATATTATTAGTAGAAAAATTCAATAGTGTTGACGCCAATTGTCAATTTAAATTAATTAAATAGTAGTTCGCTGTGGATTGTTTTGTCTCATTTCCACCATATACCTATCGATATGTCTGTCACTACCACAAGCCGCACAACCGATCATTTTATGAAACCGCAGTCAGTCTAAGGAAAACATCGCAACAATAACAAGCGTAGACTCATCCCGCCGATCTTTATTTTTTTTTTTAATTTATTTCATCCGCTAATGTTATCAGGCAATGTGCTTGTAGTTTATCTATTCATGCTCCTCTCTCCGTGAGTGTAATAATTGAAGTGGCGAAGTCCTGGAGCTTCTGGACCTGTTGCAATCTTCGCCGCTGGAGGACCAAGGGCTTGATGATTCACGAGGTAGGTGACAGATTTTTGTCTTTTGATTATGAAAAATATAGTCCACTTTTATAATTACTATATGCGTGACCAACATGTCTAATATATACCAAAATGTACAATATGTCGTTTTTATGTTACATATTTAGTAATTGAACCTATCCAAATAAAACCACTCAGATCAATTAGTTAACAAAATGGTTATTAGATTGTTGTTATTATGATGTTAAAGAATTTTATAATAAGAAACATTAATTCCTTTTTTATATTAATATAGTTTATAAACAATTAAACACAAATATTTGCATGCCCTTGGCGGGTAGAACATACTTTGTACTGTAACTGCTGTATACAAATTAAAATCTTGTAAACATGTGTTCGCGCAAATAAAGATTTATTTTATTTTATTTATTTATAAGAATATTTTCTTCGTACAAAAAGTTCCACTGGCTGATAGGATGCATCAGCACGCTGTCAACCGACAACAACTACACCGGCAGATCACGGGGGCGCCGCGAGTTGGCCGTAAAGCCTCCTCCGCCTCCCGGGTTTCTTACGGCGGATATCGTCGGCTTGGGCGCTGTCCTACCGAGTTTTCCGCCATCTCCTTCAGCGACATCACTTCCTCGCTGAAAGAGACCATCGCCTTCCAAGAGTTTTCACTGTCAATCATGGCCGAAACCACGGCCGACAGCGAAAGGTCATCTCCGACAATGGCCACTAGGTCGCGCCGTTGTGAGTCCCATGCCTCGAGTGTGTGCTGCGCGGTGTCCTTGCAGCAACCGCAATGATGACAGGAAGGTGACGCTTCCCGCCTGGCGACATTACAGAGATATCTGCCGAAGCAGCCATGCCCCGACAGAATCTGCGCAAGCCGGAAGGTGATCACGCTACGCCTCCTCCTGCACCACATCTCCAAAATAGGTCTGAAGGCCCGGATGGTGGATGCGATGGCGGTCGGCTTAGCAAGCCTCTCCGCCCACCGCTCAAGTGCGACTCTTTGTGCCGTGCGACGCACCTCTTCTGGCAAGGGACCTTCCTCACCGAGAGAGCGGAATGCCGCTCGCCGCTGATAAACCGAGGACAGAACCTCGGCTTCCAGGTCCCACGGGGGTGTTCCTGCTAGTACGCAGGCTGCGTCGCAAGAGACAGTGCGGTAGACGCGTATTACCCTGATCGCCATGACACGCTGAGGCCTGCGAAACAGCATGATATTCTGGCGATCCAAGGCATTAGCCCACACTGGCGCACCATAAAGAGCCATGGAGCGTACCACCCCCGTGTGGATTATGTATCTATCCAAGCCCTGGGTCTGTGCCAGTAACTTTCATATCTCAATACTGAAACGGATGCAGAAAATCACACACCCAATATTATATCAGAAAACCATTGCGGGTAATTTTGACTTATAACTTAACATATACTTTTTGTACGTCGAATTATATGTCATAATTCAACGCATATAACTAGAACGTTCATAATTCATTTCATAACTTTTGACGAAAATAAAAACGGCTAAACTAAACAATTCTAAATGAAAACCGTTGACTCAAAGCTGTTAGATTTAAAATCATAAAATTAATAGTTACAGTATAAAATAATCATTTATCGACAAATTCATTGTGACATCACTACTAGGCAACTTGTTGAACGTAATTTCACTGAAAAGGTAATCACGAGGGAGCCAATGTGTTACTGTAGGGGAAAAAGCAGCATGTACCTTGTGTGTAAAAAAACAATAGACACTAAGGCTTAGTGAATAAGCATTATTACAAAGATTTATAATTTTGTGCAAATTATTTTTTAAAGAATAAAACGATTTTTTTTAAAATTATATTGACAACATTTAAAATTACCTTAATATGGCCTAAAAATGAGTCTAAAACCTGGATGCGTAAAATTGTTTTCCTCCGACATAATACAAGCCTTATTAGGAATCTATCTAAAAGGCCTTATATACTAGTAAATTAGGAGCATGCAAGTATTATATACTAGGTATAGCTAGTATATAATACTTCCAAGATTAGGAGTCTATAGTGAGTAAAATGCGTCGAGTCGACTCAGCCGGGACGTAACGGGGAGCAGCACATCGTCAACAAAAATACACCCAGAGAGCAAACTGTGGCTTTAGTGGGCTCTAGTATGAGTTTACGATACTACGCTCGTTAGCGAGAGCGTAAAACATTTATATGGAAAATTGACAATTTGACATTGACCAGTTCACGATTTTCCATACAAAAGTTTTACGTTCTCGCTAGCGAGTGTAGTATCGTGAACTCATGCTAGAGCCACTGTAAACCAGCCGCGCTGCTCTCCGACCCGATGCGATTCTATGGAAGCAGTTAAGGCGACTCCAGCCGCAAAACTCGTTCTGTGGCTCTAGTATGCGTTTACGATACTACACTCGTTAGCGAGAGCGTAAAACATTTATATGAAAAATTGACAATTTGACATTGACAGTTCACGATTTTCCATACAAAAGTTTTACGTTCTCGCTAACGAGTGTAGTATCGTAAACTCGTGCTAGAGCCATTGTAAACCAGCCGCGCTGCTCTCCGACCCGATGCGATTCTAAGGAAGCAGTTAAGGCGACTCCAGCCGCAAAACTAGTTTTGTACTGAATTGACGGGACTGCTGAGGGGGAGTCGCTACTTGCAAATCTCGGAAATATCTATTTAAAAATTAAATAAAGTATTTTTTTCTGATAAGCCTTCAGATAGTGGATCTTAAAATTTATCTTAAGAATTAGCTATTTAATCGCACAGTTACAACATCGATATTAGACCGCAAATTAGTAATTTTTTATATATATATTTAAATATAATTTAAAAAATAATTATGATGATCCCCTTTCATATATTCTGCAGATGATTTGAGTATTTTTTAAATTATAATTATTGTGATAATTTAAAAGGAAAACGGTTTACAAATAAGTGGATTTTTTTATCATTATGGGCTGGCGTCGCCTTAATACAAAATAATTGAAGCGTATTTATTTCTGCGATGCGATGCAATCCGACGCGCTCCGCCTAGTGGACGCTTACCTTCATAAATGGAAGTATCAAAACCGTTCCTAGAATCTCCACAAACTTTATGATAATTTCGTTTATAGCAATCGTTGTAATGTTTTACTTACTTTTGTAACAAATTCTATAGGAAACAGTTTTGAACCTGGGTAGCTTGAGGATAGAAATATGTTTAAGGCTCGGGTCCAAAATGTGTGTTCCTCACGCTTGGTAAAACCGGACCAGCTGGGACGACACGGCCTTTCTTGTGCGAGAAGCGCTGGCCGCCTATACCGCCACAACCGTCGCTCGCTTGCCACCGTCTCTGTGGCCACGGAATGACCGTCTCTGTTGCCACGGGAATGGCGAGACACGACGGCAAACGTCCAGACGCGACCACATTAACGCCGTGGAAATTAGGAAAAACTCTGGTGTGGGACGCAACGTGCGTAGACACCGTCGCTCAGTCCCACATCAAAGCGACCAGCAAACAAGCAGGCGCTGCTGCTGACCAGGCTCAGATTCTCAAGCGCCGCAAATAATCATCCTTACTCGAGGACTACGAGCTTGCGGCGCTCGCAGTAGAGACACTGGGCCCCTGGTCAACAGACATGAAGGCTTTATTGTAAGGGCACTGTCGGCACGGCTGGTCGACTCTACAGGGGACGCCAAGGCTGGCACATACTTCTATGTCAACGCATCGCCCTAGCGGTACAAAGAGGGGTCCATGCCGCAGGCGGGACACACGGGGTTACACGGGGTTTTCCTTATATACACACACACACACACACACACACACACACATATATATATAGATATATATTTGATTGACATTATCCCAAGTAGTTTGAGTAAAATTCCCTTTGACCATTTCATCGGGCTTCATAATGTGATAGGCCTAAAATCGCCTAGACAAAGCAAATATGTACAGGCCACTTTACCGATATCTAGTTAGTTAAAATTAACGGTGCATCAACATTGTGAGAGCATGTTGATGCGTTGGGCTTATGCACTTTATACTTATCTAAGTTGTGTGTGTTAAGTTATATTATCATCAGAATATAAGTGATTGTAGTTTTTTTGGTTAGAATGTTTCGCTAGGCCAAATTCAGATTCGAATAAATACCCGAGTACCCTATTTTTAGGGTTCCGTAAGTCCGAATAAAAAAAAAAAAACAAAACCCTTATAGGATCACTCGTGTGTCCATCTGTCCGCCCGAAACTAGTGAACTTAAAATTTTGAAAAAAATACAGAAATTAGATAGATTATATAGATTATAGGAAAACCTATAAGAACTTAAGAAGTCCATGATATTAAAATAACATGGTAAACCACTCAATATTGTGCGGATAGGTAACATCGTACGGAACCCTCTTCATGCAAGTTCAACTCGCACTTGTTAAGTATTTTAGTTTTTTTTTTGCCTGTTTCTTTAGCGTTTTTTGTCATATTATTTTTGAAATGAGTTTAGTCTTTTGTTTTTTAAGGTTTTTTTTTTTAATTTTTATTTATTGTTACCTTGCACAGACTCCGTGAAGTAGTTTACAGGTCTTGACTGAAAATCAGATCCGTGGGTCATACCCACCGCATTTTGCTGAGTTAGGAATCTATTTTGGACGCACCACTACGCCTTTTATTTAATATAGTTGTGATTCTTTTTTTTTTTCTTTTTTTCATATAACACGAGAGCCGAACCAAGAAACGAGTCTTTAAACTACCGTAGCCAGCAACGAAGTCAATGTTTGGAAGACGTTTATAATAATGTATAAAATTATGTCTTATAAAATCTTGCTCAATAGAGGAATCCAAAATCAAACTTGGGTCCTGGCTAACAGAGCTCTCGCATGAATCCGTCGAAAAACTCCTAAATGACCACTACTTTCCAGATCCAGACCAGTGCCAACTATGAAAAAAATATTTCCAGAATTGGCCCTGCTGGAAATCGTACCCAGGACCCCTACGACAGAGCATTAAAGCAAGCACCTTTACCACTCGACCAAGAGACTCGTCTTTTGTGTAATTTTGTGTAATAAATCGTTTTGTTGAAGCACACAGATAACCCCCCTATCATTTTGGCACAGTCGCTGGAAGAACTCAGAGGAATGATGTTGGATGTCGCCGAGAGGCGACATTGAGACTATAATTCAATGAATAAGATTCAATTATTCATTGAATTATTCATTAATTCATTATCAATATTAGAAATATGCACATTTTTTTAAATATTTTCATACTATAGGTATATAACCTTAAAAAAATATTCAGCGCCAAAAAACAGAAATTTGGTAACAAAAAAAAAGTTGAAATTAACTAACAACTACAAGCATTTTAAACACCCGCCCTTTTGGCGCGCTTTTCATGACGTCACAATCTACAATACAATCATTTGATTGTATTGTAGATTGTGACGTCATGAAAAGCGTGATTTTTGATTGTGATTTGTGATTGTGATTTGTGATTTTTAACATTAAATTTGTTAAAAATCACAAACATCTACACGCCTGTTGACATTTCATAGACTATGACGTCACATTCGAACTGACCGTTTCAATTATTTTGAATTTCCCCACAATAAAAGCACTTTTTAATAATTATTTTCTCAACGAAAAAGAGATAATATTAAAAGATATTTACGTAGACATAATTCTAAAGCAAAAATGTTGATAAAAAATTTAAATTAGACTTTTAAAATAGTTTTTTTTTTTAATTATACGCATATTATTCATTGAAGCCGGGGCAGGTCCCTAGAACATTTTTTGTCAAAATTCAGATTTCCTTTTATTTTGTAATATTGACGATCCGTTTTTTCTAGCGGTTCCAATTGCTGAATATCTACATTAGCCTGTGGGTGTGAATGAATAATTCCACATCACTGCATACGATTTTTATATGCATAAAAATGAATAAAATATACAACACAAATATGGTACGTACCAGCTTGCTGTGTCTAACGGCTGCGCACTAGCTCTCCAATCACGTCTCCTTTTTTAAATCCGAATTTCAAGTACAAAAATAAGCAAATAGCTTGTTAAAAAGGAGGTCGCTACAAGCCTTTTTATTTCGTTTACAAAGAAATATAATATTTTAATGGCCTCTGTCTTTTAACTCTTACATTATTTGCTCTCATTCGAATAGAGTAAATCAAGGGAGTTTCGCAGGGCTCCATTCTAGAACCGTTTTCTTTTCTTTATTCATATAGGTAGCTAAATAACCAAGTAAGCATATAGCTCTTGCCTATGTGTAAAATTGTCTAGCAATATATAGAGTCCAATAGTCGCTTTGCTCACGGTCAACTTTTAAAATAAACTATTCTGGTAAGGGCAGGGTACACTGCGTTTCGCAGTCATTTGGGCAGCCCGTCTGGCGGCAGTAACCACCGCCTTACAGAAGACCACAGTTAAATAACAACATCGCTGTTTCATTATCCTTAATCCTACTAAAGTCGGCAGCTTGATTGCAGCACCTGAGGCCTCAGATAACATAAGCATAATGTAGACGGCAATGAAGCCGGTAAAACTACGCCTTGCTGTGTACATACACGGTTAGATACACACAAATACAATTAAACTACGCCTCGCATTATTAGTTCAGCAACCAGTCTTCGAGGATGTAGAAGAGTGTAAAAAACTAGTCTTCAAAAAATAAAAAGCAGGATGGAATCACATTTCATACGTAAGTAAACTTGGAAACCAATATCTTATATATAAAAATGAATCCCCATTTCTCCTGGTCACGGCATCACGCGTGAACGGGTAGACTGATTTTAATTCGGTTTTCGCCAATGGAAAGAGGGATAAACGGGGAATGTTTTAGGGTATATAAAAATTGCACGCCGGGCGAAGCTGGGGGCGGGCCGCTAGTTTTATATAAAAATAAATAATAATTGAGGTTAAAGCTTGAAACACATAAGCTCAACCTATGCAGAAATATTGAGTTTATAAAATGTAACACAGAACCACAACACACAAAACCTCAACACACACACACACACGTGCACACCTTGTAAATAAAACCGGTTTCACCTTAGATCACTAATACACCACTATGTTTTCCGCAAGCCCGTTGGTTAGGGTGCTCTAGGATTCCCGGGTTCGATTCCCGGCAGGGTCATCTTTGAAAAACAAAACTTTTCAAATTTGGCTCTGGTCTGCATTTGGAAAGTAGTGGCAGGGCACACTGCGTTTTCGCAGTCATTTGGGCAGCCCGTCTGGCGGCAGTAACCATCCCCTTACAGAAGACCACCGTGAAATAACAGCAGGTGTGCTGTTATATTTCTGTGAGCGAGTAAGGGATGCCAGAGCCCATTTCCTCATCCCCTTCTAATCCTACTGTAGTCGGTAGCATACTTGCAGCAGCTGTGGCGTTGCTTGTGTCATAGGCGACGGTAGCCATCTACCATCAAGTGGACCGTCAGCCTGTCTGCCGATCTTAACATTAAAAAAAGTAAAAGAGGTATGTATCCCCCACACCTGTCCCTGTGGTAGAGATGTCAACCGCTTGGGGCATCACGGACTTTCTTGTATTAATAGCGCCGGCCGTATTTCAAGGCACGCCAGCATAAATAGCATCATACATCGGTCTCTTGCCACCATTAATATACCTTCGATGCTCGAACCAAATGGTATCATGCGTGATGATGGCAAGAGAACAGATGGAATGTCTCTAGTTCCATGGAGGATGGGTCGTCCGCTGGTGTGGGATGCTACCTGCGTCGACACATTGGCACCGTCCCATCTTCATGGAACACTTACCACAGCTGGTGCTGCTGCGGAAGCGGCCGAGAAACTTAAAATTCACAAATACAGAGATATCGGCACCGCGGCTACATATTCATTCCTTTTGGTGTCGAATCTCTGGGTCCGTGGGGCCCCAACGCGCTTAAATTTTTTAACAACTTGTCAAAACGTTTGGTCGACATAACCGGGGATTATAGAGCTGGCCGTTACCTCGGACAACAGATTAGCATTGCCATACAACGAGGTAATGCAGCCAGCATGCTCGGGACTCTGCCTAGGGGACCGAAACTTTTAAATGTTTATAAGGAATTATTGTAATGTTTAATTATACAAAGAATATCGTCTAAATATTTTTTAAAGCATTTTTCTTTCTATTAATCTCTAAGGGTATATCAGGTTAATCGGGGATGAGCAATCAAGAATCATATACTTTAATATTTTCTATAAAAATAGATACTGTTAATCTGTTCGTTGAAAACAGCAGCATTTACGATAAATCAATAAGTACTATCTGCTAACACGATATGAAGGATTACTTAAGTGTTTTTTAATTGTCTAATTAGTTCCTCTATCTGAGAGCTGAACAAGGTTTTATATAATAAAATAAAAGCAACAGCACAAAAGGCGACCTTATCGCTTTATAGCAACCTTAGGGTAAGGAAAGTTATATGAAGAATTAAACCATGTGGGTGGTAAAAGTCCGGGTAAGGTCAACATAAACTAATAACTAAATACTAGTAGGTACATAAATTGAATATACACAAATATTAATAACATTTTTTTTTCTCTTAAGGGATTCACTGAGGCAAATGACATTTACTATAGAACTCGCTGGCGGCGGAGACAATTCAACAGGCCTAGAAATGGTGTTTTTTTGTTTTTACCATTAGAACAATACACAAATTTTTTTTTTTTATTAATACAATTTTTTAATCTGATATTAACTTATTAATAGGTACAGGATTCATATGCGTGCAATAAGCCGTTTTCGAGAGAATTTTCAATAAAGGTCGAATTCTTCTCGTGTTCTAACTTTTTTTGTGGAGTTTCTATTACTTTAACGAAAATTCTAATTAATACAATTGGTTCTTCACATGTTTAAGTATAATATATATTTTTTTCAAAGCAATTGTCTTGTCTATTTCTTGTAACATCTTCATTAAACAATGGATATTTTTAGTATTTAGCGTTTGTCTCCCCCTTAATATGTACTACAATCTGTCGCCGTAGTGGGACAATAAATAGTAGGTATGTGAGGTTGAAAATGGCATGCTAGGTATGTGACCCGTGTCACATCCTACTTAATATTATTTAATATTAAGTATTAGTATTAATATGTATTAAGTATTATATTTCCTATTATTTAATATGTCTTGAGGAACTTTGCGCTCAGTCTGCGAACCAAAAGATTATCACCCATCAGAACTCTCGCCAAGGTGTTGGGGTGGTTTATAATCCGTTTTTATAAGTTTTGGCATGTCGTTGGATTTCATCCGCAACAGTATTTACATGTAGATCGTGATGTAGCTGTTCGCTTGTGACAAACCAAGGGGTATTAGTTATTAATCTTAACATCTTATTCTGAAATCTCTGGATTTTTTTTATTTTTTTTGTTTATTATTATAGATGGGTTTGCTCTTGACCAGCATCCATCCATGTAGGAAGGATCAGGCCGAAGATGGAGCGAGCTCACCCAGAAGATGCCTATTCACTCGAACCTTGAAAAGATTTGGGTTATATGAGCTCGGAAATACAGACGCCGGCAGGGAGTTCCAATCCTTAGCAGTGCGCATCACAAAAGATGTTTTTTTAAAGCGCTTGGTCCGAATTAGAGGGATTTCAACAAGGTGAGGATGGTAACCAGCCGTACGTCTGCATGTTCGATAGAAGAAAGGGGAAGGCGGTATGATCTCATGCAGCTCTCGAGCACACTCTCCGAAGTACATCTTATAGAATACACACAGACAGGCAACTTTGCGTCTATGTGCCAGGCTCTGCACACAGACGCAAAGTGGATAATTTCAATATTGGAATGAGAGGCTGTTCCCCAGAGTTGGATTCCATAGCTCCAAATCGGTTTCAAAATGACCTTATACAGAAGGAGTTTACTGCTGAGAGATAGTTGGGATTTTCGGCCAATCAGCCAGTATAGCTTTCGCATTTGTTGACCTAGCTGTTTGCGCTTAGTAAATATGTGTTTTTGCCATGTAAGTCGCTTATCCAGATATACTCCCAAGTATATCACGTGGTCAGCCTGTGGGACTTCTAGATTGTTTAGCTTCACGGGTGGGCAGTTGCCTCTTCTCAAGGTAAAGGTAACATTAACCGACTTGGACTCGTTTGCCTTGATTCTCCACATTTTCAACCGATTCGAGATGTCATTTAGTCCATTTTGCAGGATTTTACCTGCCTCTTCAGAGTCCTGATGCGAAGAAGAATTTTTTTATTAATAACATAAAAAAAAATTCATTTAGGTGCAGTGATTCCGGAGATTGCCTTTCACATTAAACACGGGCGTAGCGTCGGGAAGCGGGTGGGAGCAGTTGCTTCAGGGCGCCGGAGGCCTGGGGGGCGCATTTTTTTTTTTTTTTTTTTTTTTTTTTTTTTTAATTTTTGTCAATATCCAATCGAAAATGCCCATCTAATTATATATATTCATTATTCACTTTTTCGGAACATTTTAGTTTCGAACAGATATCTATAAATGAAACAAATAGCCAGTAGGTAGTGGAAAACGGGACTAAAATCAATTTCAAAGCAAAGAAGCATTGAGCTTTACTTTTAGCGCCCTGGAGCAAAAATTTTCACACGCCTCTCTCTCATATGAGGAGATATACAAACCTCGAAATGAATCATCAGGAGTTTTGTGTTTAAATAAATAATGATAATGAATCTGTAATCTTTCAGCATATTTTTCTTGATAAAAATAATACTATTATTAGCTGTATGCATGCAATGTTTTGTTACAAGTTCGCAAAGTTACAATGTTACAAGCGATCGTTAAAAAAATGAGAGAGGGCGCTTGAAAAATTTTGCTCCAGGGGGCCTAGCCAAGATGCACAAGATGCAAACGCTTGCTTTGCGTACTTACGAAACGAAAGAAATAAAGCCCGGTGATTGGTTGTTGAAGTTACAACCAATCACCGGGCTTTATTTCTTTTGTTTCGTAAGTACGCAAAGGAAGCGTTTGCAACAGTTTGCATCTTGGCTAGGCCCCCAGGGCGCTGAAAGTGTAGCTACGCCACTGCATATAAACGAACATATAAATCAGCCCCCTCCTCTTATTATTTCATTATTAATACAGAAACTAGTAATAGAAGCCTCTGTAAATGGTTTCTCCATTCCTGTTCGAAATTATTAAAATTACAGTTCCAAATTTGAATAAGTTGAAATTTTAACACGCCTACAGTGCAGCCAACTCAAAGGCGTTGATTCTGAACGCGTCGGATATTATTTTCACGGTTGGCAACACTGTAACTAGAAACGGAACGTGAGCGAAATGGGCGCTAACTTCGGCAAAGGTTTTAAGACGTATAAAGGCAATTTTATTTTGGTAACTCAATTTAGTTGCTTTAACAGGTGTAATAGTAACTTCTAATTTAAATTGACATAGAAATAGAATTTATGTTCAAATATTATGTTCCAATATTAGGGCAATATTGGAACATACTATGAGTTGAGGCTCAACTCATGTTCCAATAACGAACGAACATAACTTCGTACGGGTGGTATTCGTTATAGCGTGTAATTTTTTTCTTTGTAAATTGATTGGAATGAAACAAACACTAAATGATACGAAAAACTTGCTGCAATACGTATTAAGTATACATGAGTGAAAACTACATTAAAATCGGTTAAGTCGTTTCAGAGATTAGCGTGCACAAACGCACAGATAAATAGATTCAAATTCAAATTCAAATTAATTTATTTGCTGAATATGGTATACAAGTTGTAAAATTTTATACATATATGTCCGACAAGCGGTATGCAAATCAAGACAAATTTATCTAATAAAATAAAAAAACTAAAAGACATGATTTAAACACATAGTTTGCATCGTTTGCACTATATACTTTTATCACTGAAAAATTCTTTGAGGGAAATGCTTTTTCCACCAGAAAATTACGTAATTGTTTCTTGAATACTGTCTGTTTTCCAATATTTCTTATATTTATTGGAATTTTATTGTATAAGCGTGGTGCCATACAAAAGACACTTATTTTTTCATTCTAGTTTTGGCAAGGACCATACAAAGCTTATCATTATGTCGTGGACGCTCCATGAACTTAAATATTATGTTAGAATTTTCTTTTATGAACATTATACACTCAATAAACAATGAAGGCACAGTCAAAATTTTTTACTTTTTGAAATACATTTTGCATGATTCTCTGACAAAGTTTTTAAAAACTATTTTTTGACCTCTGTAACAATTGTTTAAAAAAAAAAACAATTTGTACACGGCTCGTTTACGATTTTATTATATGTAATAGATAATAATAGATATAACAATTTACTTATAGACTATGTTCATTTGGAATAATGTAGCTTCCAAAAAGTATACATATTATATTAATTCAATCGATCTATATGTATTCCAGGAGTCACCAAATGGCGGACCGCGATCCGAATCCGGACCACCGATCCATTTTGTGCGAGAACACAGCAATTTAGATCTCGACTTACTGATGAACATCTCCAGGATTTAATGTCAATTTTACTCCAAACTTCAGAACAAAAAATTTTACTCCAAACAGTCCCCAACAAAAAATGACATTTTTCTCATTGATATAATAATAATAATGACATTTAATTCAGATACAGGTCCATATAGTGTTAGTAATACACAAAACCTAAAAACTATGTCAGTAAAGATACCTATTTACAGTAAGATAAGTATACCTTTGTTATTTCCATAATTACATTTTGTTTAATAATATTTTTTTTCTATAAAATGTGCCGACCGCGATGGTCATATCAATTCTTAAAACGGACCCCGAGCGAAACTAACTGGTGACCCCTGATGTATTCTGTTAGACTTGGTTACCGGAACAAAATTGTTTATCAAATACGGTAAGAGCTTACGCCAAAGTAAAATAAATACATTGCCGTGGATAAATTATGGCCCGAGATCCCAGGCATGCCATACGTAACTTATTTTCTAAAGAACAAAATGTGGGATATTGAGTAGTGTTCCTATGCACTTTGATCGTATGCGTAGGTATCTGCTAAGTTGGGTAGACGGCCAACTTAAGGTGGCGCTGTACGAGCGTGGGAACTCAGTAATAGGTATTTGAGAGAATTTGTTGTCTCAACTTACTAAAATGCGAATGACCCAAGACAGAATGCGACGCAACACATTCGCGCCACTTATTCAACTCGCGAAAATAATAAAACCTACGCCAGCAATTCCAATATTTTAGAAAAATCTTTATAGATGGTAGCTATTGACATCCCAATTTTAAATGTACATTATAGGTAGGATGTTTCCATCGAAAAACATTTTTGGATTTTAGTCAGTAAATACAAGAATTCAACCCGCGAAATTAATTATACTCGATATAAAATTAATTTCAGTTTTTTGTTGCGATGCAAACCTTTATATTATGTCCTAGAAATGTCATGTTTTTTTATGTATTGCTACGACCTATAAATAATGAGTAATCATGGAATTACGTAGTATGGAATAAGTAAGCTGTTCGAGTTGGAAAGTGCCCTCTTAAGAGCTATCAAGTAAGAAAGGTGAGTGAAAAGTAGGATTTATTTTCTATGTATAGGCAATGATAGCCACCGACCTTCACGACTTTTATATACAAAAAAATTTAAAAAATAAAATAAATAGGTACACTGTTAGTTTGTTATAAACAAACAGAACATTTCATCTAGAAAAAAAAGTACTGGTCCCAAGGCCTCATAAAAATGAAAATCCAACAACTGGCAAAAAAATATCAGCAATAAACTTTTTTTATGTTAAAATCGGCTGACAGGTTGATGGACTACTTGATAGTAGGTGGCTACCGTCGCCTATAACACAAGCAACGCCAAAGCTGCTGCAAGTGCTCTGCCGACTACAGCAGGATTAAGGATAAGGGATTAGGAGGGAGATAGGGAAATCGGCTCTGGCATCCCTTACTCACTCACCGAAACACAACAGCACACGTGCTGTTATTTCACGGTGGTCTTCTGTAAGAGGGTGGTTACTGCCGCCAGACGGGCTGCCCAAATGACTGCAAAGTGCAGTATGTGTGTCCTAATATTATATTTATTGGTCATGTTTTTTGTCTTAAAAACAAACAAACTCATTAATTCTCATTTAATTACTTAGAATTAGAATTATCATATTTTACAAGCGACATTTATTATGTACTAGCGATCCGCCCCCGGCTTCACCCGGGGTGTAATTGTTTATGTATATAAACATTCCCCGTTTATCCCTCTTTCCATCAGTGAAAACCGAATTAAAATCGGTCTACCCGTTCACGCGTGATGCCGTGACCAAGAGAAATTGGGATTCATTTTTATATAATTATATAGACTAGCGACTCGTCCTCGGCTTCGCCCGTGGTGCAATTTTTATATATATGAACATTCCTCGTTTATCCCTCTTTCCTTTAATGAAAACCGAATTAAAATCGGTCTACCCGTTCACGCTTGATGCCGTGACCAAGGGAAATGGGATTATAAAAAAACTTCTAAATAATTAACGTTAGATTTAACTTATCTAAAGTTAACGAGAGTTTACAAATGAATTACTTTTTATGATCTTTAAATCCCGTTTAATTGTTCCTTTATTTCCACCCAATTAGGAATAGCTCTAAAAACGGTTTCGTACAAATACAATTAATGCGACACACTCCCCGAAACAATTCTATTTATTTTAAAAGCCCGTACAAATTTAACTCGCAAAAACGCTAAATAGCCTTTTTGTTATGGTTTTTACTAATAAAAACATCAATGTCGTTTGTAACATTTACAAAGAAAATAAAACTCTCGAGAACTACAAATATAACTAAGAAGAAAGGCGAGGACTTAGCAGAAATTTTTTTTTTTTTTTATAATGATAGATCAAGCATTTGACCGCAGTCTCACCTGATGGTAAGTGATGACGCGATCTAAGATGGAGCATGATATTACAGAGCCCACGATAACTTGGTGCGCGAATGATGACACATAAGTACTAAGTATTATTTATTCTTTGCTGATGGAGTATATAATTGGCAGCTTAAGAGGACATCTTCCAACTCGAACAGCTTACTTATTCCATGTTACGTAGTAATTCCATGATTACTCATTAATTATAGGTCGTAGCAATACATAAAAAAAACCATGACAATTATGTTAAGGTCGGCAAACAGGCAGACGGTCCACTTGATGGTAGGTGGCTACCGTCGCCTATAACACAAGCAACGTCAAAGCTGCTACAAGTGCGCTGCCGATTTGGAGTGGATAGGGAAATGGGCTCTGGCATCCCTTACTCACTCACCGAAACACAACAGACCCGATGTATACCTGCTCACTTCTATAAACTGGCTACCTCTTTGGGTAAACCGAAGGTTTTGTCTGTGCAATAGCTGACGAAGTTATCAAGACGAGAAACTACCGGAAATATATTCTCAAAGATGGTCCGGCCGACATTTGTCCGGGAGAATCATTGAGACATATTGTTTCCGGTTGTTCTCGTCTTGCTAACGGCGAGTATTTGCACAGACATAATCAAGTAGCCAGGATAATTCACCAATAACTTGCTCTTCGAGTCTGTGGTACCATATTATGAATATGTACCTGCGCCAGTTCTCGAAAATGGTCATGCAACGCGCTACTGGGATCGCTCCATAATCACGGAGCCAATAAGCTTATTGTAGCCAATAAGCTTGACATGGTGGTTATCGACCGATCCCGGCGCCGGACGATGCTTGTTGACATCGCTGTTCCGCATGACAAAAACCTCGTGAAAGCCGAAAAAGAAAAACTCACTAAGTACATAAGACTTGGCTCACGAGGTGACCGCCATGTGGGATGTAGATTCGACAATCATCGTCCCAATAGTCGTATCGGTGAACGGTCTCATAGCGAAGAGCCTCGACCAACATCTCAAGAGGCTCTCACTAGATGGCTGGGTCAAGGGACAGATACAGGAGGCGGTACTTCTTGACACTGCACGCATTGTCAAGAGGTTCCTCACTGTGCAGTCCTAACCGCTGGTAGCTTTGGACCTTGCCTCGCTATCTGCGGAATTCTAATTTTAAGTGTTTTTATAATGTAATATTGTAAAAAAACTTAAAATTAAGATTGTAAATAAATATATTGAATAATAATAATAATAATGAGTTAGCCCCTCATTCACCCTATAATATATTTATTTTTATTTTTTTATGTTATGTCGACAGACAGGCTGACGGTCCACTTGATGGTAGGTGGCTACCGTCGCCTATAACACAAGCAACGCTACAGGTGCTGCAAGTGCGCTGCCGATTACAGTAGGATTAAGGATAAGGGATTAGGAGGGGATAAGGAAATGGGCTCTGGCATCCCTTACTCACTCACCGAAACACAACAGCACGTATATGCTGTTATTTCACGGTGGTCTTCTGTAAGGGGGTGGTCACTGCCGCCAGGCGGGCTGCCCAAATGACTGCGAAACGCAGTGTGCCCTACCACTACTTTTCAAATCCAGACCAGAGTCAATTTTGAAAATTACATTAAAATTTCCAAACTTGACCCCGCCGGGAATCGAACCCGGGGCCCCTGAGACGTTAGGCAAGCATCCTTGCCACTCATCCAACGGGCCGTGAAATAAGGATGGGGGTCAAATAATATAATAAGGGAGGATAACCTTTTGAAAATAACAAGGCAACCCTTAGTGTCATTCTTAAGTGCCTTACTTGTGTCTTTTTAAAACGAACGAATCCAAATACAATTTATTGCATAACAACATTTCAAGTTTTTTTATATCTAAAAATATAATAAAATCGTAAACGAGCTGTGTTTGTACATTAAATATTTTTTCAAAAAAACAATTGTTACGTTACGTTACTAGGGTCAAAAATATAGTTTTTAGAATTTTTGTCTGTTTATGCTTTATGCACGCTAATCTCAGAAACGGCTTAACCGATTCGAATGCAGTTTTCAATAAAGTATTATAGCAAGCTTCCCCTAACATGTTTCATCGCAATTGGCTTTACAAACAAAAGCCGGCTCAGCCATTTTGTAATATTGAGTTTACTACTTTCAGCAGTAAACTTAACTAACTAGCTTTAAGACGCGATTACGTTTGCGTTTACATAAGAATTAAAATTAATTAATTGGGTAAGTATGCCCAATTATGCCACCTGAACCCAATATTTCTTGCATTCATAATTCATGAATTTTACATTTTTATTATAGATTTTTTGGTTTAACTACTTATGTCTAGGCTCAGAGAAGAAAGGTTTAAAACCCTTTTTGCCATGGCTTTATACAGAAACTTTTCTCGTTTATCGTTTTTTCCATTTTTACATGAGTGAAAACGGTATCAAAATCCTTTGAGCCGTTTTTGAAGTATTTAACGGAGAAAGAAACAGAGTCGGACAACGACTTCATTTTAAAAAATGAATTTTAAATTTTTCCATAGAAGAAAAAACACGGTTTGTATTATTAAAGGAACTATATTTTAACGAAAATTTAAAAATTCCAAAAATAACTTACTCAACTAGATTATTTGATGAATCAAAATACAATTTACCCAAATATAACACAACCTTTACGGAAAAAGACGTCTGGCTTATGTCATACCGAATTTAACAAATCAACTACCTAAAACATTAAAAAGAGACATAACTCCCAAAAACATCACATTTAAGCTTAAATTTACAATTAACTACAAATAAATATAATTTTAACAACAATACAAAAATAGTTATAAAAAAGTAATACTAATTATTATTGTAAGATATTTGAATTCAGAATATGACACAAAATAATATATTAAAGTCTTAAAGTATCTTAAAGTAATTGAGGAGTCTGAAGTGTACGTTGGGCGTCAACTGAAGGTTTATTTAAATTTTCTGTAATCGGCACATGGTGTACGGTAAAACTCTAATGAGTTTTTGTTTACACCAATTTTAAGTCAAATGAAACACTATTGTATTAATAAATAATAAATAAAATTTAAAAATTTAAAAAAAAATACTAGCTGAGCCCCCAACTTTGTATGCGTGGTATTCGGTATAACGCGTAACTTTTTTGTTTGTAAACCGATTGGAATGAAACAAACACTAGGGAAGCTTACTGCAATACATCAGTGTTAACCGCATTCAAATAGTTTAAGCCGTTTCTGAGATCAGTGTGCGCAAACGCACAGACAAACAGACATAAATTTTAAACTAGTAATATTGTTACATTACAAATTTTATACAGCCATAATAGTTCTGCGATGTTTAGCTGTTTGAATCAATCAGGCGCTTTGTCGATTGAAATGTATTTGCTTGAGAGTATCATCTGCAAGAGGGCGTGGCCCGAAAGGCAAAAGAGGTGAGGTAAGAGGGGTGCAGAGTCGTTGTGTTAGCGACGAACGGCGCCCGGCTTTTTTTTTTCCGAGGGCAGCCGTCGAAGGAGCACGTAGGAGTTGCTGATTGCCATCACCGTATTCAAGCCTCGTGGCCGTCACTTTTTCGATTATATTTTCATCTGAAATTTTCTAGTTTGTATTTACATCGGAGAATACCTGTTAAATCTACGCCCCGAAATAAAATCGGGGTTTTTTTTGTTTGGGGTCCGGTGTGAGGTGTAGAAGCGTGACAAGCGAGGAGGTACCTCGAGGGTCCCGAAGGGCTGCGCAGTAGAACCTCGGCTGGCCGACCTGTCCAAGGTCTTCTGACCGTCCGTCCGGCCAACGATCCGGTCGCGTCTCTTCTGCCAGTGTGGTGGAGTCCTTTCCCCGCGTCTTCTCGTCACGTCGAGGCTAGGCCGCTGTCTGCGGGCTGTGCTTCTCGTGGTCGTCGGGCGCGGACGTCTCTTCTGCAGGGTACCCACCACGCCAAAAGTTACGTTTTCTTTTTCCTTAAATAATTGCGATTTACCCGTGACGGATACCCCTTACCCACGTTTAGGTATTATAGGCTTTTCAGTAGACTGATTAATCTAAATTGGGCTTTTCGACGGCGAATAGATCTCGATTGGTCTCCACGAAGACCCTGCTAATTTTTATTTTTTTACTATACCAAATTTGATGTGATTTTTACAATAAGTAATGGATAAGTTGATTATTAATTTAATTTATATCTGACGTGTTTTGTTTTTCATTTAATAAATTTTGTATACGCCTTAGGCAGATTTTTTATTTTTTCCCTAAATTATTTTTTTTACTTGTTACCATCCCGCCACCATCAGTGGGGGAAAAATAGGTAACAATATAAATACGATGTGTACAAATTGTTTCTTTTTTTTAATATTTAATGTACAGACAGACACGTCTCATTTACGATTTTATTATATGTATAAATTAAACAATGGAGGCCATAAAATACTACACAAGAAATTTTAGTACTTAAGTTAGTTCAGTTTGTTTAAGGAAATTATTTACAAATTACATATCAATAGCCACCCGGCCCCGGCTTCCCAAGGATTTATGGTTCATATCGTTTATAGAAACTTTTATATGTATATCGTTTACGGCTCGCTTCATTCTTACATTGATGAAAACAGTATCAAAATTGTATGAGTCGTTTAGAAAAAGTCAGCGAAGAAACAAACAGAGGCGGTCAGCGAATTTATTTTATAATATCTATACTAATATTATAAAGCTGAAGAGTTTGTTTGTTTGTTTGTTTGTTTGTTTGTTTGGTTGAACATGTTAATCTTATGAACTACTGATTCGAATTGAAAAATTATTTTTGTGTTGGATAGTCCATTTATCGAGGATGGCTATAGGCTATATAACAGCACGCTAAGACCAATAGGAGCGGAGCTTCTGTGAAAAATGTTGCAAAATCGGGAAAATTTATCCCTTTTGAGAACTTCCGTTGCGTGCGCTGCGTAAACGGTTAAAGTTACGTAAAAATGATGTATCTATACTAATATTATAAAGCTGAAGAGTTTGTTTGTTTGTTTGGTTGGTTGGAACTAATGGTTCGAATTGAAAAATTCTTTTTGTGTTGGATAGTCCATTTATCGAGGATGGCTATAGGCTATATAACATCACGCTACGACCAATAGGGGTGGAGCTTCAATGAAAAATGTTGCAGAATCGGGAACATTTATCCCTTTTGAGAACTTCCGTTGCGTGCGCTGCGTAAACGGTTTAAAAGTTCTAAAATAAAGTTCACAACAGTATATGTCTATCTTTTAAAGTTGACTCACTATAACCTTTTTTATTGTAATCAAATTTGTTCTAAAATAATGCATTATTAGCGAAGGTGCCATGTTTTTATAAATACGTTATTAATCCTTATCCAAATAAATACGTTATTTCTTTACGTTATTTTTTTTTACTATCTCGTGTCCTCTCTAGCAAAGACGCCGTTTTCTTTCTGATAGTTGCATGAAACCCGGTTGTTCTTGCTTCGGCAAACATTTGAGAGGCACAACAAAAACGAGGCAACTACATCAGCATCCTAAAACCATTGTTGTATTGGAGTTGCAAGACGTTGATGGATTTCTTGGTGTAGTTGGTCCACAGATTACTCGTGTATAGATTTTGACAATATGCTTTAAATAATATCCTCTCGTTGATAAATTTCAATGTACCAACTAGATCTGTTAGGTCATTTAACCCAATTTCAATTCCATTTGCTTCTTCTAATTATAGACAGAATAGCTTTCTTTGGCGGGCTAGCAGGAACCTAAACATGTTGTTAAGCAGGCTGGGTATTGATTCTGATACTGATATTGATATATTTAACTGTAAATCGGCTGAAGCTAAACGTAAATTAACAGCTATACTGTTCTGCTGAGCGGTTCTTCCTTTTATTAGTATTTAATGTTATTTTTGTTATTTAAATATTGATAAATTAGTTTATTATTCTTTGTTCTTGATTTCAGTTGTTCATTGTTTTCATTTTCATGTCCTTTTTTTTTGTATAGAATTTGCGTGTTGCTGTGCGTGTATTATCGATCGTCTCAATTTCTAGTTTGTAGTTTATTTGTGTATGCCTTAAAATTGCCTTGTGTTACCTATTCCTATTATAAACTTCTTTTGTTTGTGCTGTTGGTGTACCTTTAGAAAATAAATAAATAAATAAAGTAATTTTAACTTGATCTGTACAACCAGAAAATCTGCGAGCCAACATATTACATCGAACCGCCAGCGCTCTGCTTTCTCTTTCAATGTCTACATGATCTTTAAGATCGCTGGTAATAAAGTATCCAAGATATTTAAATTGGTATACCCTACTTTATCTTGTTATTATTCAGTAATATTTTAGAATCATCACTTTGACATTTATCAGCGGTCTCAAATATCGTGTATTCGTTATGGAGGTTCTTGGCTTTTAAAAATGTTTTATTATTATTATTATTACTATTAAAATTTAGTAATTCTTACCCCAATAATATACATAGATCCCAATAATATACATAGTAATGTTAGAAAAGTAAGTGGAACTATCGTTACTGCATTTAGTGTGGATACTTGTATAGGTTGTCTTCTCGTATCGTCCATAATACTTGAGTGAACACGGTGTATTGAGCTGTTGATACCGGCTACTCAGTTTGCCATATTTACAGAAACACATTTCTCTATAAATAGTCAGTCCAGTAGTCTTTGAGTTTATTTATGACAAGCAGTAAAGTAGTAAGGGGGGGGAGATAGGGGGAGGCTGAGTTGCCTATGTTACTCGCTAATAATGTAGCTTTCTATAAGTGAAAGAATTTTTAAATTCGGTCCAGTAGTTTTTGAGTTTATTCATTACAAACATACATACAAATCTTTTCTCTTTATAAAATTAGTATAGATATATATAACTATTAGCTGGTACATAACGCTTGTGTCTGCATCAAGCGAGTCCCGCGTCGTTCGCGTCGCGTTGATACGAGACCGCTTGAATTTATTTTCTCCCGCGTACTTTTTAATTTAAGATATCTCCTAAGATATTCATTGAAATCAAATGATGTCAATGGCAATATTGTTCAAAATTAAATACTTTTGATGAATAACGTATTTATTTGGATAAAGATTAATATAATGTTTATAAAAACACCTTCGCTAATAATGCATTATTTTAGAACAAAATTTGATTACCATAAAAAAAGTTATAGTGATAATATGCTGCCGCCGACTTTTTTTAGAACTTTTAAAGGGAAATAATTCCATCATACATCATTTTTACGTAACTTTAACCGTTTACGCAGTGCGCGCACCGAAGTTCTCTAAAGGGATAAATTTTCCCGATTTTGCGTAGCGTGATGTTATATAGCCTACAGCCATCCTCGATAAATGGACTATCCAACACAATAAGAACTTTTCAATTCGAACCGGTAGTTCCTGAAATTAGCGCGTTCAAACAAACAAACTCTTCAGCTTTAAAATATTAGTATAGATGAAGAACGAAGCTTCCTGAAACAACTTAAGCTTAAGGGCTTCACTTGGGCAAATGACATTTCGAGAGAATTTTCAATAAAAGTCAAATTCTTGTGTTCTAACTTTTTTTGTGGAGTTTCTATTACTTTAACGAAAATTCTAATTAATACAATTGGTTCCTCACATGTTTAAGTATAATATATAGTTTTTTCAAAGCAATTGTCTCGTCTATTTCTTGTAACATCTTCATTAAACGATGGATATTTTTAGTATTTAGCGTTTGTCTCCACCTTAAAAGAAAGCACCGGCCACTGTAAAACTTAAATTACTCGATAGCGAACACCATTTCTTGTGCCTCGATTAGCGGGCAGGCAAGCGAAAGAGCGGAGACAGATTTTAATAGATCTAATTAGCGAAACAACTATGGTTGAAAATTAAATATCAATACATTTTAGTTGAAAAATATATTTACCTAAATTTTATCCCTAATACATATGTATCCAATAAATAATGTAGGTAATTAAAATTCGAATGTTAAATGCCTACATTCAATCCTAAATCAACAAGTTTAAATTTGTCACGCGAGTACATTAAAATTTATGACTTAATCGTCCCCTACGACTGCTTGTTTTATCATTATCATGCTAATTTATTAGTAAAACACTCTGCGATGAGTACGATAAAAGATTTACACATATCATACGCGTCGTCCCTTCCTAACCAATGTACCCAGTTCCTATACCGGACAGGTTTAAAAATGTCGAATTTTTGACGAACCAATGCTCACGCAACAACGATTAGACCCCTTAGATATAGCCTATCTTTTTCTATTATTTCTACCGGCTGCCCAAAGCTGAGTTTTGTGATGAGTTGATTGCCAGTGCCGTCTTAAGTCTATTCGGCGCCGGGGTGCGGGGCTCAGCCTGCGCCCTCAGCCACCCGGACGTCTATCTCAAAGGGCGCAATTACTCGCCTATGACAGACGCACAGGTGCCGCGCCCCGCCTCGCGCCCATTTCAAATGAACTTACACTTTATTGACTTAGAGATCATTTTGCTTCAAGTGCAGGCGACCGGGCGGCAATGTGTCAAAGGTTATACACTATCTTTGGATTAGAGATTTTGCCGCGCGCGTGTTGCATTTAATAAAATTGTTAAAGCGCCTGCAACACGGCCCTAAAATCGGTGGCAATGTCGGGAGAGTGGTAGTGGGGATGAAATCGGCCGCTACTCTACACACGTCCCTGCCACTAAGTGTGAAACCGACCGTGCAACAAAGCGTTCGTCTATCAAGATGCCGCCGACACTCTCAAAACATCAGAGAATAGGCATCACTCTGGCACTTTCTACAGTGCAACCAAATCAAAGACGAAAAAGTCGCCTAAGGACACAAGCAACACCAGGGAGGGTGCATGTGCGCTGCCGACCTTGCAGGAATTTGTTTACTGCTAGTTCGAAGAAGCCCATATTGTAGCTAGATGGAAACACTTTAGAAGGGAGAGAGACATTTGGAAGCAGCTGAAAACTTTTTAAGAATGGATATAGAATGTGTTGAGGAACTCCTTGAAGAGATCATTGACTTTCGTCCAGGCTTCTCACTTCTTTTCCTTAGCCATGTCTTCGCACGGAATACAAATTAAAAACACAAAAATACGTCTTGTCGCCGCTGCACTCGCAGACACACTGCGATGAAATCGGCACCGATTTCGCTATACACGATGCGACAACGCTCCCTAGACGATAATCGCCCCTAAATCGTGGGTTCGCCCGACCCGATTTCAAAATTAGGAGGAAACTGATTACGATTTGCCTACACATGAAGCGATCAAGGGAGCGATCAAGGGCGCTCCCCACCACTTCCCCGATATTGCCATCGATTTTAGGGCAATGTGTAGGCGCTTTAATAAAAGTAAAACAATGATTATTGTTGATGACTATTTTTTTTTATATTTAATTTTGCGCATACGTATTTGTCGTAACAAGCATATGAAACTATGCAATGGCAATTAATTAAGTTCAATGAAATATCTAAATACTCAGCGCTCGGCCGGCGCCCCTTGCACCCCCGGGTAAAGACGGCCCTGTTGATTGCTCACACAACAACGGTTAGAACATTTTAGTTAAAGAAGAGATGTAGCCTGTCTTTGTGTGTTCTACCGGCTGGACAATGGCGAGGGCTCAGATGAGTTCATTGCTTACACAACAACGGTTCAAGCTGCAGAGCCTGGCACATAGACGCAAAATTGCCTGTCTCTGTGTTATTCGGAGAGTGTGCTCGACAGCTGCATGAGATCATACCGCCTTCTCCTTTCATCTATCGGACATTCAGACCTTAAAGATGGTCACCATCCTCACCTTGTCGAAATCCCTCTAATTCGGACCAAGTGCTTTAAAACATTTTTTTTGATGCGCATCGCTAATTATTGGAACTCCCTGCCGGCGTCTGTATTTCCGAGCCCATATACAACCCAAATCTTTTCAAGGTTCGAGTTAATAAGCATCTTCTGGGTGAGCTCGCTCCATCGTCGGCCTACATGTATAGATGCTAGTCAAGAGCAAAAAAAAAAAGAATCCCTTATTTTAAGAAGATGTAGCCTGTCTTTGTGTGTTCTATCGACTGTACAAGGGTGAGTACTCTGATGAGTTGTTCCAATTAATGTCTACCCCGACTTTTTACCACCGTATTGCGCGCCATGATGCGGAGTTAACCCGTATTACTTGATTTTTATATGTATATAGGATTGTTATATTCTTTATTTAATGAATTTATAAATAATAGTAGATTTTACAAAAAGTGCACAAAACGAACCATTTTTATCCGAAACTTTTAGCAATGATAGTAATGTCGAGGATAAAAATGGTTTTGTGGACGAGTTATAAACTCTGCTTTTCAGTTCGATTGCGAAGAAATAAAACAGTAGTATAATATAACATTTCTTTAACATTGACATTGACATCTTATGACATTGGCTTGGGCTGCAGACCTATACAGCCTACCTACTATTAAATTAATTTTGTAATAATAATTTTCTTAAATTAATTAAATAACCTACCGTACTTGAATTTAAATTTTAATATCTTTTATGTCTAAAAAAACCCATAGGTAAGGCAAATAAATTTAAGTAAATATTATTAAATAACAAATTCTATCTATAAAATTCTTATTGTGTTTGGCTGTATGGCTCATTTTCTTTGCCTTAATATAGATACATTTATGAGTAGATACGTTAATGCACTTGTGTATAAAATTAGATTTTATGCAGCCTATATCCTGCACAAATAAGCACTTTCAGAGCATGAGAAGTGAAAAATATTATTTATGTCACCATATGCTTTATTACTTATTTCTTAATACGGGCTTACAGAATATCTACTATCGCTAACCACAGACTATATACGTATCATATCTATGACAAGGATATACTAAGTGAGCTCGTAACTTCGTACGCGTGGTATTGGGTATAGAGCATAACTTTTTTGTTTGTAAACCGATTGGCATGAAACAAACACTAAATGTTACGGGAAGCTGCAGCAATACGGGAGTGAAAACCGCATTCAAATAGGTTGGGCCGTTTCAGAGATTAGCGTGCACAAACGCACAGACAAACAGATAAAAATTCTAAAAACTATATTTTTGACCTCGGAAACATAAGTGTAACTTGCACAATTTTTTTTAAATATATTTAATATACAGATCCGGCTCGTTTACGATTTTATTTATGTATAGATATTATTTTTTGTGTATAAATAAGGACATTTATTTAATAAGAAGCCTTATAAATTGCTTTCACATTTTACGCAAATGAGTACTATCTTTTTTTTAAATAAGATCGGCAGACAGGCTGATGGTCCACTTGATGGTAGGTGGCTACCGTCGCCTATAACACAAACAACGACAAAGCTGCTGCAAGTGCGCTGCCGACTACAATAGGATTAAGGATAAGGGATCGGAAAGGGATAGGGAAATGGGCTCTGGCATCCCTTACTTCACTCGCCGAAACACAACAGCACACGTACTGTTATTTCACGGTGGTCTTCTGTAAGGGGGTGGTTACTGCCGCCAGACGGGCTGCCCAAAAAATAGGAATAACTTCATCAAAAAATAAATCTTCAAAAAAATAGGAATAACCCGGATAATAGATCTCTTTTTAAATTAAAATTAATATTAAAAAGAATAATGAATGTTCAGGTTAGGAGAGGTCGTTAATATCTTTCGCAATGAAGCAACGATTTTTAACATTAGAAACATTTTTGACTATTAGAAACATTTCAGTCAACTTGGTATTTAGTATAGGTATATATGTATACAGGGTGATCAATACAATTGGATCAGTGAGAGCAAATCTGAACCCATAAGAGATAGGAATTTCTTTTCTTAGGGACTAAGGCTTCAATTTTTTTATTATGAAAAGCTGTACCTAGTAAAAAAAATTTAAATACTCTCGTGCGCAACCCGGTCAAATTTCTCTAAAAAAATATAGAATTTTTTTTATTACCGTAGTGTGAGTCTTACCCTTAAGCAATAAATTTCGCTATGGAACCTTGTATCCTAAAATGATTAAATACGTATAATTAAATGCGAAAGTTTGTGTGTTTATTCCTCAATAACGCAAAAACGTCTAAACTTGTTTAGATGAAATTTGACACACAGATAGCTTATTACCTGTATTATATCCAGGAAAAATGTTAGGTTCCCGAGGGATCGTCTAAAAATATAAAAAATTCGGCGTCACCACCGTCGTCACGGCGATAAAGATGTCAGAGCGATAAGATTTTCAACGCGTACCTACAAAATCGCGGGCACAGCTCGTAAATAATAAATATAAATTTATAAAATTTTAATAATTATTGGAATTATCTATGTCAATCTAGTCAATATATAAGTTCATTAAGTATAACGAATCAATCATTTGTATAAAAACGGGACAAGTGCGAGTTGAACTCGCGTGAAGAGGGTTCCGTACGATGTTACCTATCCGCACAATATTGAGTGATTTACCATGTTATTTTAATACAGGTTTTCCTATAATCTATAAGTAGAAAACTAATTTCTGTATTTTTTTCAAAATTTTAAACCTATTTATTTTAAAGTTACAAAAAGATACATTTAAGATCTTCACAACAAGACCTTCCATTTGATATGTCACACGATGCAGTTTAAAAAAAAATTAATTTTCCACCTTCCCCCCAAAAATGACCTCCCATATACAGATTTCATCTATTCACGTCACACATCTGCGTTTGGGTCAGAGAAATTGATATGTGTACCAAATTTCAACTTAATCGGTCTAGTAGAGTGACGGACGGACAGACGGACACGCGAGTGATCCTATAAGGGTTCCGTTTTTTATTCGGACGTACGGAACCCTAAAAACATATAATTCTATATTCAAGTTCTTCAGATGATATTTAATGTCTACTCTGTGCGTAAATTTTCCAGAAAAAAATATCTCTTACAGAGAATTATAGAAATAGGAACTAAGAGATGTTATTAGTTATCGCGTGTTGTGTATTAATTAATATCAAAATTAACTAAATATTATAAAGTTTTGATAACTTTACAAGTTAAAGCAAATCGAGTACCTATTAATATCTATAAATGTAGACGAATTGAGTGCTTATTATATTTGTCCGCCTCCGGCTTTTTAGGTTTCCGTACGTCCGAATAAAAAAACGGAACCCTTATAGGATCACTCGTGTGTCCGACCATTCCCCCTCCCCATCTCCGAAACTACTGAACCTAAAATTTTGAAAAAAAAAAAATTAGTTTTCTACTTATAGATTATAGGAAAACTTTTTTTTTTGACGAGGAGTAATCCGCTTACAGATCGCCTGCCGCTGGCTAGACGGCAGGAGTATGTGGGGGTCGCCCAGCGCCTGATCATAGCGGCACTGGGAATACCCACTAAAACTCCCTTGCCCTTTGAGCGGGGTGGACCGGGCTCTGCCGAGGCAACAACTCCGATCCACAGATTATAGGAAAACCTATAAAAAGTCCATGATATTAAAATAACATGGTAAATCAATCAATATTGTGCGGATAGGTAACATCGTGCGGAACCCTCTTCACGCGAGTTCAACTCGCACTTGTCCCTTTTTTTTATGTTAAGATCGGCAGACAGGCTGACGGTCCACTTTATGTGTGCAAAAAGCTACGCCATGGCCATCTTGTTTACGGCGATTAAGATCATTCCAAAATTTTCCCAATGCCCTCTCTATATATTTTTGTATATGAGTAACTAGCTGAGCCCGCAACTTCGTACGCTATAGTATTCGGTATAGCGCGTAACTTTTTTGTTTGTAAACCGATTGGAATGAAACAAACACTAAATGTAACGGGTAGCTTGCTACAATACATCACTGAAAACCGCATTCAAATCGGTTAATTTGTTTCTGAGATTAGCGTGCACAAACGCACAGACGAAAATTATAAATTCTTAAAACAAATTTTTTGACCTCGTTAACATAAGTACAGGGCGTACAAATTGTTTTTTTTTTTTTTTTTTTTTTGGAAAAAATCTATAATGTACAGACAGCTCGTTTGCGATTTTATTATAATCTCTATATATAAAAATGAATCCCCATTTCCCTTGGTCACGGCATTACGCGTGAACGGGTAGACCGATTTTAATTCGGTTTTCACTAATGGAAAGAGGGATAAACGGGGAATGTTCTTATATATAAAACTTGTACGCCGGGCGAAGCCGGGGGCGGGTCGCTAGTTATCTATATAAATAAAAATGGATCTTCGAAATGTATGTACGCCCATAACTTTCGAACGGGTAGACCGATTTTAATTCGGTTTTGACTAATGCAAAGAGGGATAAACGGGGAATGTTTTTGTATATAAAAATTGCACCACGGGCGAAGCCGGGGGCGGGCTGCTAGTGTATAAATATAGATGTCACGAAAAAAAGATTTAAAAAGTTTGTAAATATATTTGTTATATATTTCCTGAACTTCTGAATGGATTTTTGTTAAATTTTATAGTAATACAGTTTATCAACAGAATTAAATTAACAATGTATGTGTAATTTTAAAGACACACGAACCAAGTCACGGTCAAAAGCAGGTATTAAAAAATAGGCTGAAAGGAACAGTGAACTCAAGTAAATACGTCGAATTAATGACCAAAAACTCACCGGTTAATCTCGACGACTTCAAAGACGATAGTAAAAGTGTTTAATTAAAGTTGTTAATGGTTTGAGAAGTTGTGCCGTCTCGACGCCGGCAACTCGCGAGTGAGACAACGTTTGAAAATCGCTCGCTTTTATAGCGCCTTGCATAAACTTGTGGAGTTCGAAAATGTAATCGTAACAGGTGGGCGGGGCGTGGCTGCGCGGAATACGGGATCCATTGAGACTCATTGAGGCTTATATAAATTTTAGAAGCACGAATTAGGCCGTATTTGCATGTATACTCTTAACATAGTAAAAAATTATAAATACTTTTGGAATTTTTTCCTTTTAATTATTTTTTTATGTTAAGGTCGGCAGACAGGCTGACGGTCCACTTAATGGTAGGTGGCAACCGTCGCCTATAACACAAGCAACGCCAAAGCTGCTGCAAGTGCACTGCCGACTGCAGTAGGATAAAGGATAAGGGATTAGGAGGGGGATAAGGAAATGGGCGGTTAGGTTAGGTTAGGTTAGGCAGGGTCAACTTTGAAAAATGAACTTTTCAAATTTGACTCTGGTCTGGATCTGGAAAGTAGTGGCAGTGCACACTGCGTTTCGCAGTCATTTGGGCAGCCCGTCTGGAGGCAGTAACCACACGTGCTGTTGTATTTCGGTTAGGGAGTAAGGAAGCCAGAGCCCATTTTCCTATCCTTTGCTATTCCATTATCCTTAATCTTACTGTAGTCGGCAGCGTACTTGCAGCACCTGTGGCATTGCTCGTGTTATAGGCGCCGGTAGCCTCTACCATCAAGTGGACCATCAGCCTCTCTGACGACCTTAAGCATAAAAAAAGTTTTTCGTGAATTCATAGCACGTGTGATTAACATTACATTCTTCTAAACTCATTAACTTCTTCTAAATCACTCAAAAAATTTTGATACGGTTTTCACTATTGTCAAGAGCAATAAATGAGAAAAGTTTGTGCTTTGCATCCGTGCAAAACAGAGGAGGATCGCTTTTCTGTACTAATATTTAAAAAAAACTGTGGTTTACTTTTTTTGTTTCAAAACGCTAATTTTTACACCTGGCAGTCAAATCTATTTTTTTTTGCATTTGATAAGAATACAAAAAGTAAAAAGCGAACAGATAAGACGAAAAACGAAAGTTATAGATGCCTTACATCATGCTCTAAAACAGAAGTGGCGGTGGACGGGGCATATGGCAAGATGTACAGACGAAAGATGGACATTAAAGATAACTACATGGGAAGGACCAACAGGAAACAGGAGAAGAGGACGTCCTAGAAGGAGGTGGATAGAGGATATAAAAGCGATTGCAGGAAGCGAATGGACAAAGAGAGCAATGGACAGAGAAGTCTGAAACAAGCTGGAGGAGGCCTTTACCCAAGAAGGGGTTCGGATCAATGGCAACGAAAGCGATAATGATAGTGACTAAAACAAATAAATTTATACGTTTTATAATTTATATTTTAAGTCACAACATGTTATTGTAGATTGGAAATAAATGGGCTTTATTATTATTATTATTAAGTTTGGTTTTGACATACTTACTCACCGAAATAAAACAGCACACATGCTGTTATTATATATGTTTTTATGGTAAATAACAGAAGATACGTATATCTATCCATATTAGTTAAATAATAGGATTCTATAGTTACATATCTATGGATGTGAGTAAATTTTATGATAGAATGTAATGAAAATAACATTATAACAAAAAGAGGTCTAATAATGATTTTAAAAAAATGTATATTTACAAAGTTCGACTGCACAGTTTTCTTTGTTCCCCGTACTCGTATCGCGAACGCATCGCGGAGCCAGAACGAGAAATTTGACTTTTTTTTAATTAGCTTTTTGGGAACTTTAATTGGGGGGTCCAGGTATTGTATGTATTCTCCCATACTAAACCCAACTTAATACTGCGTTTATGTGCACCCACAAATAACTTTTCGTTATCAACATAGACGTCATATTTGTATGACATCACATTGGATCAGAAAAAAAAACTATGATATTTGTTCCTCCATTGAGCGGTACCAAACACACAACACAAAACACACACACACACACATTAATATTAGTAAATCATTCACCCTCCCATACATGCAATCGCCCATATATGTTTATATTTATATGTATGTATGTACCTATATGTGTTTATATATATACAAGTAAAATATACATATATAAACACATATATGTTTACATATATATGTTTGTGTATATATTTGTACTTTTAAATTGTAATTTGTCAGACCTAGTAATAGGCTTTGTAAAAATTTTATTTTATTTAAAATGTATTTGTAATTTTTTGTATGCTGTTAGGATTGCTATTCAATAAATAAATAAATATGTCTTCATCTGCCTAAGAGGCGGCAGTTCATCTTCATCTCTCCAGCTATTGCTTGTAGCCAGTAGCCAGACAGATGACTCTTGACAATTGTTATAGACAGGAGGTTGTTTTTTTATGTTAAGTTCGTCAGATAGGCTAACGATTCATTGTCTGTCGCCTATTTAACAAAAGCAACGACGAAGGCCGTTTTATTAGGATTAAGAATAAGGATAAGAACTTTAGTAGAATTAAGGATAAGAGATTAGGAAGGGATAGGGGGCGATATTATGGGGGAAAAGGGGATTCCGTTTGCCGACGATATTGTGGTCCTGGTAAAGTCGATAAGAGACCTCAACACGATGCTCGATGGTCTCAACCGAGTTTCCCAAAGGGTGGGCGATGAGAGAAATGGGCTCTGGCATCTCACTCACTCACCGAAACACAACAGTACACAATTCACATGCTGTTATTTCAAGATGGCATTCTGTAAGGGTCTGGTTGCGAAACGCAGTGTACCCTGCCACTATTTGCCAGAGCCAGAACCAACTATTGAACCCGGGACCCCTGAGACGGAGCGTTAAAGTAAGCACCTTACGCACTGGACCAAGGGGTCGTCAACCACTATGCAGCCCTAACTACCAGTTGTTAAGCTTGAATAATGTCATTTATTTACTTACGTATACTAGCTGAGCCCGCAACTTCGTAGGTGTGGTATACGGTAACTTTTTTGTTCGTGAACCTATTGGAATGAAACAAATACTAGATGTTACGGGAAGCTTGCTACAATACATCAATGAAACCGCATTCAAATCGGTCAAGCCGTTTCTGAGATTAGTGTGCATAAACGTACAGACAAGCAGACAAAAATTCTAAAAACTATTTTTTGACCTCGGTAACATAAGTAGGTACAACGTGTACAAATTGTTTTTTTGAAAAAATATTACCCTAACCACTCATTCAACGGGCCCCTCAAACTTATGTTATTTTGTGTCCGTCTTTGAACAAAATGTTTTAATTCCTCTCTCACTTGGTGGTAGGTGTCTGCTGTCCTTATTCAACACAAGCAAAGCGATAACAGCACACCTGCTGTTATGTACAGTGAGCATGCTGCAAGTGTACTGCCGACCTTTGTAGGATAAATAAATAGGGATTAGGAGGGGCTAGAAAAAATGGTCTCCGGCATTCCTAGATGTGTACAAAAGAATCGTAGAAGAACAAGAATAAATAAAAAAAAGATTTGCTTTTTTCTTCTACTTAGTTGAATATAAATGGTTTTGAGTTATTTATGAAAAAAAAAAACGCTAATCCAATTTGACGTTGGGTAAAATAAATGCAGTCAAATTCATTCACCGCAAACCATTTATTATGATATAACTAAGAAATTGTTTAAGGCGCGCCCAGACTAACTAACAGAAACGTTTTCTCAGGCAATGTACTACAATAACGTAAGAAAACAATTTGGACTGTCAAATCAAATCAAATCATTTATTTCTCAAAAATTAACAAGATCACTTTTTTGCAAAAAGAATAAATATATAGAACTAGCGACCCGCCCCCCGGCTTCGCCCGGGGTGCAATTTTTAAATATATTTAAACATTCCCCGTTTATCCCTCTTTCCATTAGTGAAAACCGAATTAAAATCGGTTTATCCGTTCACGCGTGATGCCGTGACCAAGGGAAATAGGGATTCATTTATATATATAAAAAAAGATATATAGAGAGGGCATTGGGGAATTTTTCCTATAAAAATATTGATCCCGATCGCCGATCAGGATGGCCATGGCGTAGCTAAATAGCCTTGTAAAGTTGGCGATGAACTGAGCGATTTTGTACTACGTGGTTCTAAATTTCGCAATACGGATTCTGTCGTCTAGCCCGATCTATACAGTTGAAAAACTTTTTTGAAGTCTATTATGTATTTTAACAGGGTTTCGGAAAAAAAATAGCCAACATGATGATAATCCTACCCCGAAAGGAACTCAGGATACCATTCTTTTTGTCATCTTTATATTTAACAATAATATTTGCGATTGTTATACAATCGCAAATATTATTGTTAAAACATCACATTTAAGCTTAAACAATACTATTTACAATTAACTACAGATAAATATAATTTTAACAACAATACAAAAATAGTTATAAAAAAGTAATACTAATTATTATTGTAAGATATTTCAATTCAGAATATGACACAAATAAAGTAATTGAGGAGTCTGAAGTGTACGTTGGGCGTCAACTGAAGGTTTATTTAAATTTTCTGTAATCGGCACATGGTGTACGGTAAAACTCTAATGAGTTTTTGTTTACACCAATGTTAAGTCAAATGAAACACTATTGTATTAATAAATAATAAATAAATAAAAAATAAAAAAATTGCATTTTTAAACCTAGTATTGATATTGTGAATATTGTATTTTTTATTAAATTGACTAATATTATTATGTGCGTAAATTAAATTTTCATAAATATACTGACAAGCAACAGTTAAAATCTTTAAAACTGTCTAATTAAAACGACTGGTTCCCTTCAAGTATTTAAAAATTGATCATATCGTTGTCACATTTCGTTACAAATTGACGAGTCCGTTGGATGCGTGGTTAGGGTGTTAGCCTTAACGCTCTGTTATATGGTTCCCGGGTTCGATTCCCGGCAGGGTCAACTTTGAAAAATGAACTTTTCAAATTTGACTCTGGTCTGGATCTGGAAAGTAGTGCTTTCCAGATTCCACTCTGCGTTTCGCAGTCATTTGGGCAGCCCGTCTGGCGGCAGTAACCACACGTGCTGTTGTGTTTCGGTGAGTGAGTAAGGGATGCCAGAACCCATTTCCCTTCCTTAATCCCTTATCCTTAATCCTACTGTAGTCGGCAGCGCACTTGCAGCAGTTTTGGCGTTGCTTGTGTTATAGGCGACGGTAGTCACTTACCATCAAGTGGACCGTCAGCCTGTTTGACGACTTTAATATTAAAAAATTGCGATTTTCCTATGTAATAACGAATGAATTTGTGTTACAATTGCATTCACCGCTATATATTTAAAATATATATGGTATATTTTAAATTATTTTTACTCCTATGAATTACTAGATTGTTAACGCTGTGCGTCACGGTAGCGACGCCGCGCGTTGGATTTTTAGCTGTCTGGAGACAGTGTTAGATTATTAATTCCACATTCAAAGTGTTCGTCCGCTCCGAGGTATTGTAATAAAATTTTAGCTTTAGGTACTCTCTCTCTCTTTCTCTCTCTCTCTCTCTCATTCTCTCTCTTTTAGGCTAGATAAATCGGAAGTATATACTGTATTTACACTAATGTAAACCATAAAACAGCTACAATAATTAAATATTTACAGTAATATATAAAAACTTAATGTATTTACATTGTATAAAAATTTATATATATACCTATACAGATTACAAAAGGAAGACCCCGTCTAACAGGTCCGCCTGCGGCATCGACCCTAATATGCTCGCAGCATTACCTCTTTGTACCGCTAGGGCGATGCGTTGACAGAAGTATGTGCCAGCCTTGTGGTCCCCTGTAGAGTCGACCAACCGTGCCGACAGTGCCCTTACAAAAGCCTTCATGTCTGTTGACCAGGGGCCCAGTGTTTCTACTGCGAGCACCGCAAGCTCGTAGTCCTTGAGTAAGGATGAGTATTTGCGGCGCTTGAGAATCTGGGCCTGGTCAGCAGCAGCGCCAGCCTATTTGCTAGTCGCTCTGATGCGGGACTGAGCGAAGGTGTCTACGCATGTTGCATCCCACACCAGAGATTTTTCCAACCTCCACGGCACTAATGTGGCACCGTCTGGACGTTTGCCGTCATCTCTCGCCATTCCCGTGGCGAAGTATATTCAAAGTATATGCTATCATACTAGCTCTTTTGCGGGAATTCGTCTCTCTTTCCTTAAACTCTAACTTAACTTCTAAACCACCTAAAGGATTTTTATATGGTTTTCACTAATGAAAAAAAAAAACAATGAACGAGGACGGCTTGTGTATGTAATTTGCAGAAAAAAAATGAGGTTTGCTAGCTTTATATATTAAACATAGTATAAATTGAAGTTACTGCCAGCGTGCGTCTTTCTGTCTGTTTGTACATCTTAAGGTTTATAAAAATAATAAAATCTAATTGGACCCGTGCGAAGCCGGAGCCTGGCCGCTATATTATACGCATTATCAACTGAGTCGTCAAGCAATAAACATCAATGGCGGTAGGAAAGTGGAACGAAATGCAGATTGCTATCGAGAACATTACTTTTTTCTGGATCAAAAGTAACCTATGTCCTTTTCTATGTCCCTGACAACCTGTATACAAAATTTCACGATGATTGGTCGAGTAGTTAAGGCGTGAAAGCGTAAGAAACATACTCACTTTTACATTTATAATATTCAGCATTGCACTTGCATTCGATTCCAATTCACCCCTGCCACTGCCATTGTCTGTCAGCCCGTCTCGTACAATTTATCATAAAAAATGTGTAGGTATGTGTTTTTAATCGAGTAACGGTCACACCATAGAGAATGTTCACACCTTTAAAGAAACAATAATATTGTTTCAATCCGTTCTTAGTAGGCGTTGTATAAAAGCACGGTGTGCTGTTATGAAAATAAAGTTTACGTAAGTGAGGAGTAAAATATGTTTTAATATAAGTAACATAAGTAAGTGTGTCTGTTCGTTTATTCATGAATAAGTCAAATGATTTCACGGTGGACTTCTGTTAGGAGGTGATTACTGCCGCCAGATGGGCTGCCCAAATGACTGCGAAACGCTGTGTGCCCTGCCACTACTTTCCAGATCCAGACCAGTGGCTCTCGCATGAGTTTACGATACTACACTCGCTAGCGAGAGCGTAAAACATTTATATGGAAAATTGATAATTTGACATTGACAATTCACGTTTTTCCATACAAAAGTTTTACGTTCTCGCTAGCGAGTGTAGTATTTGGTGTAGTATCGTAAACTCATACTAGAGCCTCAGAACCAAATTTGAAAGTTCTCTTTCTAAGTTGACCCTGCCGGGAATCGAACCCGGGAACCCTAGAACAGAGCGTTAAGGCAACCATCCTAACCACTCATCCAACTGGCTCGTCAATTGACTTGATGATATTAAGTATGAGAATTTTACAAAAATTTCGACTTCAGAGATTCGCAGTCACAAATCACAACTTCGCTGCAGCCCTCCTGGTGGCAGTAACCATCACCTTACAGAAAACAGCACGTGTGCTGTTGTGTTTTGGTGAGTGAGTGAGAGATGGTAGTGCCCATTCTCCTATACATTTATCCTTTATCTATCCCTTACAGCGGCGTAGCTTGTCCTAAATGGGCCCTGTATTAAATTTTAAGAAAGGGCCTTTCTATCTGTAGTGAAATCGAAATGGAAGGTTTTTTTAATGTTAAGATCGGCAGACAGGCTGACGGTCCACTTGATGGTAGGTGGCTAACGTCGCCTATAACACGAGCAACGCCAAAGCTCATGCTGCCGACTACAGTAGGATTAAGGATTGACTAGGAGATATGGAAATGGGCTCTGGAATCCCTTACTCACTCACCCAAACACAACAGCATACGTTTTGTTATTTCACGGTGGACTTCTGTAAGGGGGTGGTTACTGCCGCCAGACGGGCTGTCCTAAGACTGCTAAAATGCAGAGTGCTCTGTATTTAAAAAAAAAAAAAAAAAAAAAGCTAGCATGTATAACGCTATGCATTTAGACTCTAACTCTTAAACGCTAAATTCTAAGCATTAAATACATTAAATTCTAAGCTTTAGGGTCAGCTCACACAGGAAAGCGGCGCGGCGCGCACTTTTCAAAGTGGTAATAGAATATAGAACTTATTTACTACACTAAAAGGTATACAGTCCGATTCGCGAATGATGTCGGCGGCGATGCGCGTTTTGTGCGCCATTTCAAATGAATAATTGAACTCTGTACCTTATAATGTAGTAAATAAGTTCTATTTTCTCAATTGCTAACTTAAAAAGTGCGTATCGAGTTGCTTTATTGTGTGAGCTGATTCTAAGGCTGCGTTTACGAAACCAGCGGAGCGGAAAAATGAGCGGAGCGGACAGTGAGCAAAAAAATTCAAATTTCAACCGCGTGGCCCCATACAATACCAACACAACAGAGTTCCTTTTATTAGCCATATTTATTTACACAATCATGTTAAAATAATATGAAACAATTTATAAACAGCCTATACGCAACACACTTATATTAATCTACTCACAAACAATTCTTATTAAAAAATTTACATCTAATCTATTCTTGGGCACAGAAACATAGACTTACCGTCTCAGTGGAGCGATTGTGACTGATCATGTGAAACAATGCACATTGAAGAAATCATGACATGAGATAGCGCATTTCGCGGAATAAAATTTTTATAAGTGACAAAAGTGTTACTCGTAAACTGTAATGTCAAATGAAAAATTAATTCTCAAATGCCTAGAATCTAGGCATTTGAGAATTAATTTTAGGCCTAGATAATCTGTGAAGTGAGATAATTGATATTTTTTGAGATTTGTAATATGTGTCATTTTGAAAATAAAACAAAAAACAATAAAAATGAGAGGTAACTTGGTGATTTTGTTATATCGAGAATATTTCGTTGTATAGTGTTTTCTGTTGACATTTCACTTTTATTTATAATGAATTAAATTTTTTCGAAATATTTTCTTATTCGGACTTTATATATTTAGACAAAATTGAAATCTAGGATTAGCTATTTCTATTTATACGCGCTCTTAAGCTTGATGGTTTCGAACAAGGCGGAGTGAGCGGCGGGAACACCGTGCCGGCACCGGCGAGCGACGAGCGTGTCGTGAGTCCGCTTCGCTTATTTCGTAATCGCAGCCTAAATTGGTTTCAGCGTACGGCTACGCTATTACTATTATTTATTCTGTGGTACGGCCTAAAAATTTAACTGTGGAATCATTTTACGAACACGCCTCAGGGCCCCCCATATATTTGACAGGGCTGGTACGGCGACAGTTATGCCTCTGATCTCATATTACTTATCATTTTGACACCACAGTATTAATAGACTAGCTTATTCCGCAACTTCGTACGCGTGGTATAGCGCGTAACTTTTTTATTTTTAAACCGATTTGAATGAAACAAACACTAAATGTTACGGGAAGCTTGCCACAATGCTACAGTGAAAACCGCATTCAAATCCGTTTATCCGTTTCTGAGATCAGCGTACACAAACAAACAGACAAATAACGAAAATTCTAATAAACTATTTTTTTGATCTACGTCACATAAGTACAACGTGTACATTTGTACAAATCGTTTTTTTTTTTAGTATTTAATGTACAGACACGGCTCGTTTACGGTTTTATTATATACTAGCGACCCGCCAATTTTTATATACTAGATGAAAACCCGGCTTCGCTCGGGTGTAATGTGACTCATAATATGTGTACACATGTAGGTACAAAATGTAGGTAGATATTTCTGTAGTTATCGGTTCTCAAGGAATATTAAAGGCAAAGCGGCATAGATTTCGTTCAATGGTTGCGGCAAGACGTTTCGTTTTACACAGTCACATGAGTCACAGTTCTTTGTAATGGACACTTTGTTTTTAAAATGAATGAGGCGTATGTGCGCTAGTATGAATGAAACGGAACGTTTATTAACCACTCAAAATGTCATAGGTGTCAGTGAGTGACATGAGTATGGCGACTTCGATTTGTCCGTCAGCACCATTAGAATTTGACAAAATACTTGATAATCCGAATTTTGCGGATACATGTTGTCGACTCGAAATCTTTATTTTTTTATGTTTTATCATTCAGGTAAAGTTTCAATCGAGTCTACCGTACCCCTTGACGAAATTATTAATATAGATATGAACATTCCCCGTTTATCCCTCTTTCCATTAGTGAAAACTGAATTAAAATCGGCCTACCCGTTCACGCGTGATGCCGTGACCAAGGGAAATGGGATTCATTTTTATATATAGAGATATAGATAGATGATGGTAGCCACCTACCATCAAGTGGAGTGTCAACTTGTCGTTGACACTTCTAATAAAAAAAAATGATTAAGTAAATCCACAGAACCACTCTAGTTACAATCGATCATTTATAATTTGTTATTATACCAGTTAGAAAACTGTTTATATAAATTGTAAAAGGATGAAAAAAGGGACCGATTACTTAGCCGATGTGTCATTAGAGCCCAGAAGCGCGGCAAAATGCGTTCTCTGTTTGAAATTTATTTTTTGAGTTTTCTTCTGGTTTTTTGTTCGGCCAGTTATCACGAACAGTATAGGGGTAAGGACAATTATTCAAGCTATATTAATCAATCTTTGAATAAATTTATAGAAATTAACATCGAAAGGGAGTACCAGAAACACAGACTTTTAACTATAAAAACAATATATTTAATAAAAAACCTAAAACTAGAATTCCGCAGGTCTGGGTAAGGCGAGCCGTGTAAAGGTTTTTTCAAAATAACCCAGGGCATCCATCCAGCAGCATGCAGCCGAATCCAACGCCTTAGTATCGGATAGGAGCCGATAGATCATACCGCCTTCCCCTTTCTTCTATCGGACATGCAGACGTACGGCTGGTTACCATCCTCACCTTGTCGAAATCCCTCTAATTCGGACCAAGCGCTTTAAAACATTTTTTGTGATGCGCACTGCTAAGGATTGGAACTCCCTGCCGGCGTCTGTATTTCCGAGCTCATATAACCCAAATCTTTTCAAGGTTCGAGTGAATAGGCATCTTCTGGGTGAGCTCGCTCCATCTTCGGCCTGATCCTTCCTACATGGATAGATGCTGGTCAAGAGCAAACCCATCTATACTTAAAAAAAAAAGCCGTTGGATGAGTGGTTAGGGTGCTTCCCGGGTTCGATTCTCGGCTGGGTCATCTATGAAAAATGAACTTTTCAAATTTGGTTCTGGTCTGGATCTGGAAAGTAGTGGCAGGGCACACTGCGTTTCGCAGTCATTTGCATTTACAGCCCGTCTGGCGGCAGTAACCACCCCCTTACAGAAGACCATCGTGAAATAACAGCACGTGTGCTTTTGTGTTTCCGTGAGTGAGTAAGGGAGAACTCATTTCCCTATCCCCTCCCAATCCCTTATCCTTAGTCCTACTGTAGTCGACAGCGCACTTGCAGCAGCTTTGGTTGGCTTGTGTTATAGGCGACGGTAACCACCTACCATCCAATAGAGCGTCAGCCTGTCTGCCGATCTTGACATAAAAAAAATAGTCCCACTTATCATTGAAACGTTCAGGATGGTATTGTTGATAGTGCTTACGATTTTACGATCTTCGGCAAACATACCCGAGGCGCTACAAAATCTTGGCAGACCCAAAATTTTGAACTCATTATTTTTATGAGACATTATTTATTTTTCAAGGCCTCAAAAAGGGATGCTTACTAAGTCGCGAGAAAATAAAGCTAGTTTAATTTATATTAATAATCTAATATAATTTAACAGTGTAATTTAATAATTAATATTTTTTTTTATTAAGTATATTTTTTTTCAGTTCCCCATGCCTCCTCAGATCGATGGGAATCGTATGTCTACAACGACAGGGAATATATTATTCAGAATTTACCTGTTACCTGGGAAAACGCTAGAATATTGTGTCGGTATGTTTGTTTGTTTTCACGTTTAAACGTAAAAAGCAGGCTGACTGTCCACTTGAGCGTAGATGGTATGTGGCAGCCGTCGCCAGTGAATGTTCTCAGGAAAAAGCACACCATTATGCGAGCGGATAAGACAAGGATGAATCATGACAGAATTTTATTATTGAAAAAAGTTATAATATCAGTAGGAATTCATGTATGAATTTTTAAGTGTCAAAATTTACACTAATAAAAAGGATAGATTCCATGGGCGGATTGTGATCGTGAATTTGTGGGGCCCTGGGCTGAAACAATTTAGGGGCCTACCAAATTACTCAACTGATAGCCATTTTGTCAAAAAACTGTTTTCGATAGTGATGTAGATATCGCCTATTGTTTTTAGTGGGGGCTGGGGGCCCTTTGTAACCACGGGGCCGTGTGTCGCTCAGCACTGTTTCTTCTGCAGGTCGACCAAGAACAGCGGTCACGCCTGAAAACATCGCAGCTGTGCGAACTATTATAATTAGATGACCGTCATGTGACATACGAGCAGATTCGGGCTGTTATCAGTATCGGAATGACTGCAATTCAGTCGATATTACATAATGAGCTGTGTGTAAGAAAGCTAGTTTCCCGCTGGGTTCCCCACAATTTGTCCGAAGAGATTAATTGGCCAAGAAGAATAACTCGTCTAGCTCATCCGGATTCTCCGCAGTGCCTTAGGACGCTCGCGGTGTTGCCTCTTTGAATTATATACTTATAATAGATGTACATGTAATGGCAATTTAAAGCATACAATCTATTGTTGATCGAAGCATACAATGAACTACCTAAAAAACAAATATTGGAGATTTAAATTGGTCTGATTGTTTTTCAAAGTACTCTGATACTAAATACTACCATGATTTTGCATTTATTTATTTATTTTAAAATTTACAGATAGTTTACAAATATGAATAGTTTTTCGGTGACCTATACACTAAGCATAGCTTGTATTGTAAAGGCCACAATTTAATAAGATATAAAATTTTAGAATTAAAAATAGTCATTAAAAGAAAAGGAGATTTGGGTGTCTGTCTATGTGTCTATGTGTGTGTGTGTGTGTGTGTGTGTGTGTGTGTGTGTTGCATGTGTTGGAACACTTGAAACCAAAGATTTTTGGTAAAATCCAAATATTTGCCTGCCCTTGTCGGATAGAAAACACTTTGTACTGTAACTGGTGTATATCCCGTAGACATGGGTTTGTGCAAATAGAGATTTATTTATTTATTTTATTTTATTTTCAGCGGACATCACAATAGCAGTCTTGCTGTTTTGGACACGAGGGAGAAAGCCGAGTTTTTAGCTGAAGCGTTATCTGAATCGCAGTTACGTATGTACTCGTATCTATAAGACAGAGTTTTGATATATCAAAAAAGTACTATCAATACGAGTTACTGAATATTTTAATTTTGACACTTTGAGTAATTTGATATATTTGGACATCAAGAGAAGGTGGGCTGTTTGATAGACTCCTATACTTTTTTTAAAATACAAACAGTTCATTTAGTTATTATCGATACACATTATACAAGCAGTAATTAAAAGTTATAAATTTTATTGAGACTAGTCTGATGAGCCCAACCCCTCTTTTGCGTCGGGCGTCAGAGGTTAAAAATGAAGTAGCTGTGTGTCTATCGCTGTCCATCTATCGCTCTCCGTCTATCGATGTCCATCTATCGTTGTCCGTCTATCGCTCTCCGTCTATCAATGTCCATCTATCGTTGTCCGTCTATCGCTCTCCGTCTATCGCTCTCCGTCTATCGATGTCCATCTATCGCTGTCCGTCTATCGCTCTCCGTCTATCGATGTCCGTCTATCGCTCTCCGTCTATCGCTCTCCGTCTATCGATGTCCATCTATCGTTGTCCGTCTATCGCTCTCCGTCTATCGCTCTCCGTCTATCGATGTCCATCTATCGTTGTCCGTCTATCGCTGTCCGTCTATCGCTCTCCGTCTATCGATGTCCATCTATCGCTGTCCGTCTATCGCTCTCCGTCTATCGATGTCCATCTATCGTTGTCCGTCTATCGCTCTCCGTCTATCGCTCTCCGTCTATCGATGTCCATCTATCGTTGTCCGTCTATCGCTCTCCGTCTATCGATGTCCATCTATCGTTGTCCGTCTATCGCTCTCCGTCTATCGCTCTCCGTCTATCGATGTCTGTACGAGCAAGCGCGTACAACTCTTCACGTCATCATAATATTGACTTACATTTGTAAATACATTTAATTAATTATTTATTCATAAAAATCAAGTTAGTTCGTTCACGTACACCAAACCAATACGTCGGCGTTCTCATTACAAATCATCCATCCATTTCTACTTTAGTCGTTTAAATTACAAGTTTATCCTTTTACAATCAATACTCTCTTTTTATAACAATTATCAACCTAGTAGTTACGGCAAAACCCGTACAATGTCCATCTATCGCTGTCCGTCTATCATAGTCCGTCTATAGCTCTCCGTCATCGACGTAATATCCAAGTAGACGGCTAATACCTATTTATTCACAATGCAAACTTTTCTGGCAACTAACTGAGGTGCGCGGGCGCGGGGTACTGAACGCCAATTGGTCCGATCAAGGTCATGACGAAATTCTATTGGTCGTTACTGCCTATAGTAACTTCTATTGGTCGAACATTACCGGGCGTGGAATTATATAATATCTATTTCTCTAATGTGTTGTCTGAATGCGATCGCCCTGTACTAGAAGTCTAGTTGGATATTACGACGATGCTCTCCGTCTATCGCTGTCCGTCTATCGATGTCTATCTACTGCCGGCCGTCTATCGCTGTCCGTCTATCGATGTCCATCTATCGCTGTCCGTCTATCGCTCTCCGTCTATCGATGTCCATCTATCGTTGTCCGTCTATCGCTCTCCGTCTATCGATGTCCATCTATCGTTGTCCGTCTATTGCTCTGCGTCTATCGCTGTCCGAATAGTTTTATATAGTCCGAATAGTCAGTTATATTTTTATTAAGCGTTGGTTTTTTATTTTTATATGATCCCTCGGGTACCGTACTTTTTTCTGCATAATAGGTGTAGTGTATGCGTTTATTTACTCTCTTCCTCACACGGGCAACACTGTCTCGTGGGCACCACGTCAGTAGAGACGCGAGCCACCAGCGAGAATTGACGTGTCGGGAGTCCGTCCGTTTAGTGCGTGTTCGAGTCTGTGATTCATCCCACAACGAGGGGGTCGCTACAATAGGTACTTTTTGTATCCTCGACAATGTTTATACAAAATATCATGATGATCGGCCGTGAAAAGGCAACGCACAGACAAATAGACAAACAGAGATACTTTCACATCTATCTAAATATAAATAATATAATAATCTAATATAGGGGTTACATGTTTGTGCCATTCGGGGTAGAGACCATGGGTCCGTGGGGGCCAGCCGCTCATGAACTTTACAGGGAGTTGGCTAAACGTTTGGTAGAGGCGTCGGGTGACCAGAATGCTGGCTGTTACTTTGCCCAGAAGATAAGCATATGCATTCAACGGGGCAATGTCGCCACTTTTCCGTCTGCCAAAGGTTTAATAGGTTTAAATTATTTATAAGTATTTATATTAGTTTATAGAATATATAGATTTATATTTAGTTTAGATTATTAAACTTGTAAATATATTTAATTAGGTTAGATTTATACATACTAAATTATGTTTTATGTTATATGATTTATGTAAATTAGTAATATAAAATAAATTCTTAAACGAGTTGTGTCTGTACATTAAAAAAAAAAATTTGTACACGTTGTACTTATGTTACCGAGTGTTGATGTATGAAAGTTCTTATTATTGATTTTGAGTGTAGTTAATTAAAAAAAATCTGGACTGTATGAAAGTTTATTGCAGACTGCCTGATTATTACAAAAGAAAAATAAAATTTTGTATGGATTAGGTTTTTTTTTTTTTTTTCTTGTACAAACTCCCACCAGCATATGCGCTGGTGCCTATATTTACTAGTTTACTCTTCCATTCCAGTTCCCGCTTTCACTTTCCTCTCGTACTTTCATTCCGCATACTTTGTCTTTCTTTTATCCATCCTCATTCATACTTTTTCTAGTCTAATCCTATGCTATCTATCCTTTATTTTATATTTTAATTTAATTCATTATTTGCTTTGAGCCTTATGTTATCTCTTACCATTTACCATGAAACCTTTACCTTGAGGATGGAGTTCTTTATTTATTTCCAACTTTACATGTTATATACATTACACAATCTTTTTGTACTAACTTATCTTAAACAAACTATCACAGACTACTTTAAATTTACACAGATTACAAAATTTTCTTTCCATTTCACTTTTACTTATTTCTATCTATTGGATGGATTAGGTTGGGTAGTGAAAATATTGTAAGTAAATTTTTATTACTGAAATCATCGAACACCGGCTATTGTGTTTCACTATACGAGTAAGGGATGTTAGTCCCAATGGCCCTGACTTTTAATTTTGCCACCCCTTACCCTGGAGCGGTCATCTCTAATCATCTCTAAACATATAATCAATTTGTTTCGTAGTAATCGAGTCAGTATGGGTGGATGCCCGTCGGCTGTCCGCAGACGATCCGTCCGGTTATAGATGGAGTCACGGAGTCGAACTGAGGAGAACCAGCAATGACATCCTCGCCAGTGAGGACGATAGAAACCTACAGAGACACTATCCTGTTGTAAGTTATTTTATCACAAGCCGAAGCCCGTGACTTCGCGTGGACTTCATCTTAAGATATGAACATATCATTTCTAAGCAACTAATATCACAAAGTAAACAAAAAATAAAATTTGTGGCATTTTTGGAGTTTACGATTGATTTTCGTATATGAAAATCGATTTTTAAGGAATAGAAATCTTATGAGGAGTAAAATTAATACAAGCGTTAACTAAAAAGCGTTACGTTTTCTAATACTGTGAAATCAATGCGACAGCTGACGCATGTATTTATGTTCCCTAATTCTCCAATATCCCTTATTTCGGTAGCACACTTTCAAAACCTGCAGAGTTACTTCTATTATAGGCGACGGTAGCCACTTACCATCAAATGGACCGTCAGCCTATCTGACGACCTTAACATGAGGAAAATCTGGGTCGACATTGGAACCGTCTCATCATCATGAAACAATTGCCACACCTGATACAGCTATAGTAGCCGTTACGAGAAGCTGTTTATTATGTAAACAAATATTCAGGGGTTCACAAAATTTGGATTTTGCTTTAGAATTATGTTTTTTTTTAAATATTATTTAGAAAATAATTATTAAAAAGGGCAAAGAAATTGTGGGAAATTCAAAATACTTGAAACGGTCAGTTCGAATGTGACGTCAAAGTCTATGAAATGTCAACAATTTTTGACATTTGATTGTTATTGTAGACTGTGACGTCACGACAAGCGCGCCAAAAGGTTGGGTGTTTAAAGTGCCCGTAGCTGTTAGTTAATTTTAACATTTCTTTTTGTCACTAAATTTCTGTTTTTTGGGGCTGAATATTTTTTTAAGGTTATGTAACGGTGATATATCGTAAAAAAGGTGCATATTCCCTATTAATGTACCACAACAATTAACTAAAACGACACTGATGTCTAACTAATAAAAACAAAATGAAATAAAAACCAAAACTAGTAATAAAATCCAATATATAAACTAATCCGCAAAAACTACAAGTAACCCCACTCAAATGACCAAATGGTAGGGTTCGCTTCTTTATAACCCAGTCAAATTAAATTGCTTGCGAGCGTCGAAGTATACGCTATACAAATACGTTCCTTGATAATTGGCAGTGTGGCAAATTTATTTGTTTACATCAGCTTCTCGTGACGGCGCCTATACAAACGCCACATTACTCTGTATCCCTCGATGGATATTTATTATCCCGGGAGAGATGCATCGAGGCTTGCTTTTTTTTTTTCAGTGGCTTAACAGAACTCGCGTGCCTGTCCCGGAAGCTGGAGCTGACTGCGTGGCTTTGGAGAGAGTAGAACACGACAGACCAGTCTTCTTAGACCTGCCTTGTCTACTGGAAAGACCGTTTGCATGCGAGAGAAGTAAGTAATAAATTTATATTTCAATTACAATTTATGATACTCGACTGAGCTTCTGAAAGAACAATATTTTAATGAATCCTTAAAGAGAGTGATGGAACACCCTGTATGCACTAGGGCAATTTCAAAGAAGCGGTTATGTACACAGCGTGCCAATAATATGTACGGGGAATGGACTACCGCTTATATGGACTACCGCGCCTTATCAATAGCCTACCTTCAGATCTGTGTAACAGCATAAACACTAAAAATATTAAAGTTAAATTAAAGAAATATTTTTTAAATTGTATTTGATTATATCAACATTGTAATTAATTGTACACAGTTAGATGTTAAATCTTTTAATATTTTAATAATAATTTAAAGCATTATGATAGCAAACGGTTAAACCTAGGTGGTTTTTAATGCTATCATTATATTAATGTATATTTAGTTTTCTTTTTAAATTGTTAAAATTATAAATAAATTATAAATTATTTATTAATTATAAATTAAATCTAAAACTACTGTAAACTATTTTTAAACTATTTTTTTTTACGGTTAATATATATATATTGCATATTTAATCTAAATCTAAACTATACAATTATAAATTATTATATGTAGTTATATCTATTTACAACTACTGTAAACTATTTTACAACTGTCAGCGAATGCAACCACGACTAGTTTTAAACACGGTCCCAAGAACTACATTCTTTATGGGATTAATTGTTCTGCAAATAAATAAATAAAATAAATAAATTGCCTGAAAAAAAAAGCATTATTTTCGACGCCTCATTTGACTTGTTAGAGTAAAATTGAAAGTTAGATAAAAATACAGAGAATAGATTTTATTTAATTTATAAAATAAATTTTAAGAAAAAAAATAGTAAATTACTGCCCAATAAGACGCTTTCTCATCACAATACTAAAAATTTTCAGCGACAACTACATTATTTTTTAAGCTTATGTACTAAAGTTTTAATCGGCTACTTTTATTTCATTTTTCATATTTTACAGAATATTTAAGAAAAACCTTCCAATTTTAAATCTGTTCGGTTATCTCCGAGAAGCTATAAAAATTCGTTGAGCAATATTGCACCTCAATTCGTAGGTTATTAGGTGGGTTTTGGTAAAAATTGTGTTCGGTCTTATGTTAGTCCTTGTCTTAAGATCAGCAGACAGGTTGATGGTCCACTTGATGGTTGGTGGCTACCGTCGCCTATAACACAAGCAACGTTACAGGTGCTGCAAATGCGTCGCGAACTACAGTAGGATTAAGGACTTATTAAGGATTAGGATTGGGAAAGGTTACGAAAATGACCTCTGTCATCCCTTACTCACTCACCGAAACACAAAAGCACACGTGCTATTATTTCACGGTTGTTTATCTGAAAAAAAGTGGTTACTGCCTCCGAACGGGCTACCAACGCAGTGTGCCCTGCCACTACTTTCCAGATCCAGACGAGAGCTAACTTTGAAAAGTTCATTTTCAAAGTTAGCTCAGTTCAGTTGATGACCCTGCCGTATATCGAACTCGGGAACCTTATTACAGAGCGTTAAGGCAAGCACACTAACCACTCAAAATTATTATACCTATACTGTAAATATTAGAAATATGTACAGTTAATCTATCTCAGAACAATAACTAAAGGCATTGTTATTGTCCTTTAGTTATTGTTCTGAGCAATCTATTGAGGCTTAGTTTTCATTTGACCGCGAAACTGGAATACGGTATTTGGCTGTAATGAAAATATGAATAAAATTATTACTAGACTAACTGTAAATATTTTTTTAAACCAAATTAATTAACACAATATTTAAAAATATGTTCCATTTTCATAAGAAATCATTATTAAAATAATTAAATTTTCATGTTTGACCACGTGATTAAAAACGCACGCGATTGGTGGCATATATAGAGTTGCGTCATTTGCTTTGATTACACTCGATGCTTAGTAGTACATGAGCGTACTACGATTTGAGTCTTATTTATCATTTAAACTTTGATTGTAGATAATTTTTATAGAAAATAAATAAATTCACAAAGAATGAATCAAATTGCAAGTAACTATGCAGTTGCAGTATAACTAGCTGAACTCGGCCACGCTTCGCTGCGGCCCATACGGCGACGGCGTGCGCATGGGGCGCGCGGTACTGGCACAGTTTTACAATACATAGTACTGGACACTGCTTATATATAATACTATATATCGTAACGTGATGTTATATAGCCTATAGTCTTCCTCGATAAATGTACTAATCAAAACAAAAAGAATTTTTCGATTCGAACCAGTAGTTCCTGAGATTAGCGCGTTCAGACAAACAAGCTCTTCAGCTTTATAATATTAGTATAGATGAACAATTTGAGATATTTTCCTAAAATCTGTCAAATACCTTATTGGCCCGTTATATGAATTCAAATTAAAAATTGGAATATGTTCTTTTCGCGCAGCCGCTCAAGTACAGATCCGCGTGAGCGAATTGAAGACGGTTCGTTGCAGAACAGGCCTCTACCACTTGTACGACGGAAGAATGGATTGGAATCAAGCTGCTGCCTTCTGTATACTCAAAAAAATGAGGTTAGACTTCAGTACCAATATTATTTACATTCATCCTCACACGGGCAACACTATCTCGTGCGCACCACCTCGTGCGCGCTTTGAGGGTGCATCTAATCCTAAGTATTTCAGAATGACTTAGGCTGACCTTACTTCAGACATCGAAATGCATCAGCACAGATACTGTAATTTCTATATTTAAAGTACGTTGAAACGTATTTAAATTTGATTTCATAGTGGGAGGCAATTCAGAAGACTGATGATAACAAAATCAGGGGATAGAGTTTGATGCTGTAGCAACATATCTATCATCCGTCTGTCTCCGTTTAAGTTATAATATGTACTTTTTTCAAAGCAATTGTCTTGTCTATTTCTTGTAATATCTCCATGGTGTACGGTAAAACTCTAATGAGTTTTTGTTTACACCAATGTTAAGTCAAATGAAACACTATTGTATTAATAAATAATAAATAAATAAAATAAATAAATATTAAACAATGGATATTTTTAGTATATAGCGTTTGTCTCCACCTTAAAATTCAATAAGTATCAAATGCGTCAGCCATCTTGTTTAAAGACAAAATGTCTGCATTATTGATTGATAGTAGACCTTTTGTTTTTTATTCTGCGAATTCGAAATGATGGCTTATTTTAAAAATCTTTTTACAGCTTAGCTAACATAGCTACGATGAGATGTCTCAAGAAACTTGGATTGACCATGCTAAAGACCAGACCAAGTAAGTTAAAATTTACTTACTGTTTATTTCTTAATTATTATATGTATTAACTAACGACCCGCCCCCGGCTTTGCACGGGTGCAATTTTTTTTCTGTGTGTTTTTATCCGAAAAACCACGAGAAAATGTCGTGGTTCCGATAATTTTGGTAGCAAATGTACATAAGTATTTGATTCTATTTTCAGGCATAGAAAACGCTTGGGTTGGCGCAAAGGGAACTTTAGGTAAGTGGTCGTGGGTGGACAGTGGGATCAGCATTCTTCATCCGCCCCTCATTCCAGATGAGCACGGAGAATGGCCTCCAATGAGGTAAGACATGAGTGCAGAGGTCTGCACTTCTTTTTGTTTACTATTTCATATATATTCATAAACTAGCTGAGCCCGCAAATTCATAAGCTTGGTATTTGGAATTGCGCGTAACTTTTTCGTATGTAAACCGATTGGAATGAAACAAACACTAAATGTTACGGGAATCTTGCTACAATACATTACTGAAAATTGCATTCAAATCGGTTGAGCCGTTTCTGAGATTAGCGTGCACAAACGTACAGACAAACAGATAAACAAACAAAAATTCTATTTTTTTTGGCCTCGGTAACATAAGTACAACGTGTACAGATTGTGTTTTTTTTTTTTAGGAAAAAATATTTAATGTATACAGGACATGGCTCGTTTACGATTTTATTATACATAATGTATAGATAAATGTGAAGGTATATATCGCAAGGAAAGATCACCACCTGTACTTAATTTCCGATTTTTTTTTATGTTAAGGTCGGCAGGCAGGCTGAAGGTCCACTTGATGGTAGGTGGCTACCGTCGCCTATAACACAAGCAACGCCAAAGCTCTGCAAGTGCGCTGCCGACTGCAGTGGGATTAAGGATAAGGGATTAGGAGGGTATAGGGAAATGGGATCTGGCATCCCTTACTCACTCACCGAAACACAACAGCACACTTGCTGTTATTTCACGGTGGTCTTCTGTAAAGGGGTGGTTACTGCCGCCAGACGGGCTGCCCAAAAGACTGCGAAAACGCAGTGTGCCCTGCCACTACTTAAAGAAGTAAATTGTTGCATAAGTAAGTGATTTGACGAGCCCCTTGGGCGCCTGCTTTTATGCTCTCCCTCAGAAATCCGTTCGACTCCCGGGAGACCCGACTTTGGAAATTATTTGTCAAAGTAAGCTCTGGTATGGATCTGGCAAGTGGTGGCAGGACACACTGCGTTTCGAAGGCTTTTGGGTAGCCCGTCTAGCGGTAGTAACCACCCCCTTACAGAAGACAATCGTGAAATAACAGCACGTAGCACACGTGCTGTTATTTCACGATTGTCTTTGCGTTCGGTGAGCGAGTGAGGGATGGCAGCGCCCATTTCCCTATCCCTTATCTATCCTCAATCCTACTGTGGTCGGAATAATATTTATTACGATAGTATCAAGTATCATTTGTGGGAAAATACTTACCCCAAAAGGCATTGTGAACATTTCAAAATGGAGACAGCAATCTCGTCAAGCGAAATTGCTTTTAAGTCTCAAACAACACAAAGCGTAAGCTCAATTAAAAATAAATTAAATTGTATTTCAGAGACCGTAATAATATAAAACAAAGTGGTTGTCTTCAACTGGACAGACATTCCTCACATCCGCCCGTTTTTCTAGAGGCGAGATGCGAAAGAAAAATGCAGTTCATTTGTTATGAAGGTAAAGTCGCGTGAAGAGGGTTCCGTACGATGTTACCTATCCGCACAATATTGAGTGATTTACCATGTCATTTTAATATCATGGACTTCTTATAGGTTTTCATATAATCTAGAAGTAGAAAACTAATTTCTGTATTTTATTCAACATTTTAGGTTCAGTAGTTTCGGAGTAGGGGGGGAGGTGGTCAATTTTTGTCTATTTTCTTGAATAACTTGTTATTTTAAAATACAAAAAAATACATTTAAGATCTTCACAACAAGACCTTCCATTTGATATGTCACACGATGCAGTTTACAAAAAATATTTTTTTTAATTTTCCATCTTCCCCCCAAAAATGACCTTCCCATATACAGATTTCATCTATTCACGTCACACCTCTGCGTTTGGGTCACAGAAATTGATATGTGTACCAAATTTCAACTAATCGGTCTAGTAGATTCCGAGATAATTGGCTGTGAGCGACGAACAGGCGGACACACGAGTGATCCTACAAATAAAGGTTCCGTTTTTTTATTCGGACGTACGGAACCCTAAAAATGACATTTATTCATTTATAGAAAAAACTTCCAGAGTCCCAAATATTGCATAAAACTAAATATTCCTTTTTATACTGTATTGATTGCTCAATAAATTCGTGTGTGTATTTCGTTGAGAAGTTAGCTACTTATTGTAAGAGTGCAATGTGCACATCCCTTAAAAAGTTTTTTTTTTATGACTGAGTCTATACTATATACTCGTCGTAACTTGTTCTGTGTGAGCTTAAAAATGATGGCGAAATGAAGCTATAGAGTATATTGTATAAAAGCGTTGTTAGTGGCACTTAAATAATAAGGTTTCTCCATTATAAACACTTTCTTTCCTGGTGTCCCCATATACCCCAATACTTATGCTATGAAACATCAAAGACATGCGAAGCCGCGGACATTGCTAGTGTTATTGGTATAAAGAAGATGTCAGAGTAGCTTATACTGCAACAACTTTTGCCACACTAATTTTACTGCAAAATTTGAAAAGCCTAATTTGTGTCATAGTGAACTGAAACATACTCTATAATATTTTAGGTATATCAGCGCCATCTTTATTGAGATCATCTACAGCGCCACCTAGCGACGATTTCTATTACTACGTACTAGTTAAACAACAGCTCTACTGGCAACATGCTTACGATAACTGTCAGAAATTGAACGGTACGCTGGCCAGTATTGACAGCAGCGACATTTTAGTTCAATTATTGCTTGTTATGGGCGAAAATAAGGATCAGCGTAAGTACTTTCCGTGTGAAGGAATCTTAAGATTTTAAATTCTACTCGTCAACAGATGGCGCCATTATATGCCAACAGAGGGCGTATAATGGATGTTACCTATACGCACAATATTGGGTGATTTACCATATTATTTTAACATCATGGACTTCTTATAGGTTTTCCTATAATCTATAAGTAGAAAACTAATTTCTGTAATTTTTTTTTCAAAATTTTAGGTTCAGTAGTTTTGAAGATAGGGGGGGGGGATGGTCGGGCAGACGGACACACGAGTGATAAGGGTTCCGTTTTTTTATTCGGACGTACGGAACTCTAAAAATAAAAAAATTAGTCTAAGAATTTTTGAGTCTTTGAGTCTAGTCTTTTGAGTCTTTACTCGTCTTCATTTACAGCAATCAATCACATTTGGATATCTGGTCGTCTGAATATGTCAAGAGATATAAACACAGATGTCGTTAACTATATGTGGCAGAATCCGTCCAGCGGCAAAAGAATTCCTGATCCAAAAACATATGCTGATCTTACTACTGGATTGTATGTAAGTATTTATAATACATTGCCAACTTCTTGGAAGATTTAGTCTCCCAAGATTTAGTCGCTTTCTTAAAGCGTCCGCGAAACGATCAATTGCGATTGTCAATGTTTACGTGATTGGCACTCATTGATCCAAAAATTTATCGTTTACATCATGCAAATGAAGCGATTGTCAATATTACTACGGCATTGACAGCGAATGACAAAAATTTTGATTAATGGCAATTGACAGCCAATGATGCCAAATGACAATTGTTTATTCAATTGTTTGTTTTGACGAGCCCGTTGGATGAGTGGTTAGGGTGCTTGCCTTAACGCTCTGTTCTAGGGTTCCCGGGTTTGATTCCCAGCAGGGTTAACTTTGAAAAATGAACTTTTCAAATTTAACTGTGGTCTGAATCTGGAAAGTAGTGGCAGGGCACACTGCGTACCGCAGTCATGTCGTCTGGCGGCAGTAACCACCCCCTTACAGAAGACCACCGTGAAATAACAGCACGTGTGCTGTTGTGTTTCGGTGAGTGAGTAAGGGATGCCAGAGCCCATTTTCCTATCCCCCTCTTAATCCCATACCCTTAATCCTACTGTAGTCGGTAGCGCACTTGCAGCAGCTTTGGCGTTGCTTGTGTTATAGGCGACGGTAGCCACCTATCATCAAGTGGACTGTCAGCCTGTCTGCCGATCTTAACATTAAAAAAATCGACCACGCCACCGAACATGGCGAACGATCTCGACGTAGTTTTGGCTGCTAGCGCCCACATTTTTTTTTTCTTAATAGAAACCGCAAGAGTTATTGCAAGAAAAGCCATGCCTGCATTTGAAATCATATTTAATTTGAGCAAGGACGTTTTTGAGCGACGCGACTTTTTCTCAACACAGTTCAAAACAACTGAGGCATGCGCGAATGATACCCCTTCAATTGGTGCTTCAATCGCCCGTTCAGAAATTTTCAATCACGTAAAAATTGTTGATGTATTTTGAACTTGAATCCTGGCTGACTTTAAAATATTGAAATAAGAATGTTTTCTTAAAAAGCTAGATGGAATATATGTCATTAGTGTAAAAAATAGTTGAGAAAAAGACGAACAAATATGATTTTTATAGATTTTATTCATGTATTATACAGAAAAGACAATATAATGTGCACATAAATACTGAAAAGTGAAGTTTTTTTTAAATAGAAATATCAAAATGCAGTGGCAAATTACAAGAAAAGCCCAATAAAAAAAAAATTGACAATCGCAATTGATCGTTTCGCGGACGCTATCTACCGGAATAGTACTCATTCAATTTGACGTGGATGTGTTTAGCTGGAACACACAAGCATACTCCGGCAAGCAGAGCATAATTAGCTCTGTCAGCTCGCCCGAAACGGTTATGATCAAATCTTATCCAGATCAAATTATGCCCGAATGGAGTGTTAGATCGGCGTGTATCCGTAGTTAGAGCAAAATTAGCCTTGGCCGAAGGAGTGCTTGAACACACCCCTGTAGTGGCAAGGCACACTGCGTCAAACATCATTTATAAACTCTCAGACAATAGGCATGATGACGGTATTAAAGAATCAAAGAATAAATGGTTTTGGAGAAAAAAAATTGTTGAAAGGAGTCTAAAAAATTACTCATTTTTTGTATTAAAATTGAGATTAATAAGGTTTTTCAATAAAATAGAAGTATAAATAACTGCAATCGGACATGTTAACTGAAACACCAATCAGAGCGAATGACGTCACGCCCAGGTAAGTGGCATCGTGTTGCTTGACTGCTTTGACAGAATGAAAAATCTAATAAGATGTCGGTGACGTCACGTCTCATCAGACGCGACGCCATGACACCTAAGAGCGTTTTCGCGCGTAATTCAAAATAGTTTTAAAAAAAATCAATTGTGTCTAAATTCGCACAAGTTTGTACATTCTGACTTGAGTGTAGTGCACAAAGCCATAATATACCATAATATAACGCCTGAAATCTTTGTCTTTTTGGATTTTACTATTTTCATATAAGGCCCCCGGTATGGAAATTTTATGAGGAGTAAAATTAATACAAGCGTTAACTAAAAAGCGTTATGTTCTTCTAAGCAGTTCTAATTAATCCGATAGATGTCGCCGCTTCACCTAATAATAGATGGCGCGTTTATTCACCCTCTTTTCCTATTGCATAGTCAAAGACAATCGTACTTAAGAAGTAAACTCCAGTCATGCGTGGGAGCTGACAGGCATACTCTTTTTATTTATTTTTTTATATTTTTAGACGATCCCACGGGAAGAATTTCCAGGATATATGTTTTTCCAGGATGAAGTATCCTATATGTTAATCCAAGTAATAAACTATATGTGTGCTAAATTTCTTTAAATCTGTTAAGTAATTTTTACATGAAATATTAACAAACATACATACATCCTCACAAATCTTCTTTTTAAATTTAGTAATTTTAGTCAGTCAGTGACAAAATCATTTTCTAAGAAGAGATAATAGTTATATCTTTAAAACGTTCTCTGTTATTATCTAGTTAGTATAAAAAAACAATACGGATATATATTTAGTCGAAAATTGACCAAAAACAAAGTATTTAGTTCTTCTACTCGCTGATAGATGGCGCCGTGGCTCGACGACGATTTCAACATGGACAGTCCCTGCCTAAACTTGGACAGGCAGGATCATCTCAGCGGCTTAGTTTATGGTCTTCCATGTGATACGCCGCAATATTCTGTGTGCATGATTGGTAAGTAGTCTGTACTCGGAACATTTATTATACTATATTAATGCAACGTTTATTTATACTTCGTGCGCTGTAGCATGGTGCGGGTGACAGTAACGACTAGTTTCGTTTCACTCTTGAAAGTTGCCGCGATTTACAATAATGATTTTGTAATTCACCTGCACCACATTCGTAATATATTTAATCACATTAATAACTGTAGTAGTAGTGTAGTAGTTCTAGTCTACAAATACAAAAATTGAAAGAAAAATTAAGCAATGTTATGCGTATGTCGCAGTCATCTGGTTAAATCTGCTATTTGATTGAATGACTAGCGCGTTCATTGAATGACGACATTTAATTGAATGACTAGGCCGAACGTTGATTGAACAAGCGTCTCTAAACGTCCAACTAGTTAGCGGATTGTAACATAGCCCTTTGAACATAGCGGACATGAAATCAGTCAGGTAATTCAAATTTAGTTCATTTTTTTCCCACTGCGGCGCTAGTAGTCACCAAAACAAATTGGCATCAAACCCATCAAACAGCTCGCACAGATAGCACTGTGTTGATAGCGCATATTTTAATAAATTACTTTTGAAATAATATGATAATTTTTTTTAGGTTTTTTACTTTTTTATACTAAGCAAAAATATGAGATTAAGTAAAGCTTTGGAAATCATGCTACAATCTTTTATTATTTTAAACTCAGCAGTTTATAAATCAGTAATTTTTTAATTGTCCCAAAATTCACCCTAATCAAATATTACAATTTGATTTAACGAAACATTTTATAATTTATTTATTTTTATTTAAAGTAAGGTTAGTTGCGAACTCATGGGCACCTTAACCAAACATTACAAAGTCGGCTATATCCCATTCAACGACTTCGCTAAATGACGTTCAGTCAAGACGTTAAACGTTACATTCAACGACTTGACGAGTTGTCCTTTAGTCATTCAATTAAATGTCGTCATTCAATGAACGCGCTAGTCATTCAATCAAATAGCAGATTCAACCAGATGACTGCGACACGTATATAACGTAACGCCAAAGATGTATTTAGTGATGGGATGTACTGCTACGATGGATAGTCGATATTTTTTTTTTTTAATAAAAAACGTATATTGTGCGAAGTTTCATTTTTATTGTTAAATAAAAGTCTATAATTATATAAATAAAACAACAGAACATACATAGGGTATATACTCTTCCTACTCTTGCACGGGACAAGGAAAGGGATAGGAAGATTGAAGCGGCCGCGTCCAGAAACTATACAAAGATCCGCTTAGATGGAATCTTTAATTATTTACCTTTTAACCGGCATTCATAGTAACGTACATTGTCTAAACTCATATCAGAGTCAGGAACATCAATATCAAGAGCTTCGGCTACTCGTTCTACAACTCGATTCAGTGGTAACAACTGTCCATTATTTTGTTGTTCTCTTTCAAAGTAGTCTCGGAGGCGAACAACAAGTTCCCTGGCCTGACACCCAAAACAGTTTTTTTCGTATGGTTAGGCATGGTAATAACTACAAATAAAACAACAAATTCAACAAACTATAACAAATAACAATTTAAGGAAAATGAAAACAAACAATCAAATGGAAACAAACTCAACAAACATTAACAAAAAAAAAACAACAAACTCAACAAACTATAACAAATAATAATTTAACGATAATTAAACAAACACTGAAATGGAAATACGTGTAACATACAAGGCGCTAGCACTCGTACTGACATCATCGCACGGGTAAACAAAATGGCCGCCACGCCGATGCGCCATAGAGCAAAAATGTTGTAATGAAAAAAATATTAAATAGGTACCAAAAAAATTTGAATTATTTAATTAATTCAACAATTTATATTCAAATAATTTTCTTTTTAAAATATTTTCATAACAATAATAAAGAGAATGAGATTTATGCTACGAGTATCGATAGCGATAAAAATTAATCGCAGAACGTGCATCCCTAGTCACGCGGTACTGACAGATGTCAACGTCATACCGACAACTGTCACCCGCACCATGCTACAGCGCACGGAGTATAATAAGTATAATGATTTTAATATTTCTTATTACAGAAAAGTCTAATGTATCAACACCGTCGGTCGAAAGGCCTACGAAACCAACTGAGAGCTATTAAAAGAAGTTTATTTCTAAGATGTCTCAGTCAGCCATGAGGCTATATCGCTTTCTGTGTGAGACGGTAATAGTTTTCAAATGGTTCAGTAGTAAATATTATAAATTTCGTAGTTGTTCAATATTGAATTAATTTTTAATTTAGAAAATTAATTACTAATCCAAAGCTAGTTGTAGTTTAATTATATCTTTCACTAATACTAGCTGGGGAAGCGATACTTTGTGAGTAAAAGCTACAGAGCAATAAAATTTGTTTACTCAGTCACTGAAGAAGTGTTTTGAATTTAAAACTCTGCTTTTGCGGTATCGTGCGATCGGTCCCATGCAAAAAGATTATATAAAAATAGACTATATAGAATATGTATAGACTATATATTGGGAAATTTTTCCTACAAAAATATTGATCCTGATCCCCGTAATCAGGATGACCATGGCGTAGCTAAGTAAGTAGCCTGGTAAAGTTGACGATGGACTAAGCGATTTTTTTACCACGTGGTTCTAAATGTCACTTTACATATTCTTTCGTCTTGCCCGATCTATACCTATTTCAGGGCGTGAAAGGTTTATTCCCCACTCGGTCAGATCAAATGTGACGTCAAAGTCTATATAATGACAGTGTCAACAAGCGCGTAGTTGTTTGACATTTGATTGTTATTGTAGATTGTGACGTCACGGCAAGCGCGCCAAAAGGCGGGTGTTTAAGTTCCCGTAGCTATTAGTTCATTTAACATTTTTTTTGTTAGGTACTAAATTTCTGTTTTTTGGCGCTGAATATTTTTTACTGTTATATAACGATATAACCTATTGTATGAAAATGTTAAAAAAAATCTTCATATTCCCTATTTAGAATTACAAACAGTAATGTTTAAAATTCAATATAAAAAACAGCAATCTAAAAAATTCAATAATTGATTATTGAATCAAATATAAGCCAAGTTTAATTGATTTAGAATTAAATATATGTACATTTAATAATATTAGTTACTGTGATTATATTGTGAATTTTTTGGCTTAATTATCGCTATTTAGTAAAAAGTGAGCTGTTTTTGATTCTATTTGACTCACTAGCTGTCGCACGCGACGTCGCGTAGGTAACTATAAAATATAAGATATTGTGGAGTTTTTTTTAAACTATGATATCTCCTAAGATATTCATTAATAATAATTCATTTATTTGTTTAAATCATGGTAGTGAATCATTGATAATTGAAATCAAATGATATCAAAGGCAATTTTGTTCAAAATTAAATACTTGTGATGAATAACGTATTTATTTGGATAAGGACACCATGTTATAAAACACCATGTTTATAAAAACACCTTTGCAAATAATGTATTATTTTAGAACAAATTTGATTACCATAAAAAAGGTTACAGTGAGTCAACCTTAAAAGATAGATATATGCTGTTGCAGACTTTTTTTAGAATTTTTAAAGGGGAACAATTCCATCATACACGATTTTTGCATAACTTTAACCGTTTACGCAGCGCACGCAACGGAAGCTCTCCGCTGCTGTTGGTCGTAGTGATGTTATATAGCCTATTCAATTCGAACCAGTCGTTCCTGGGATTAGCGCGTTCAACCAAACAAACAAACTCTTCAGGTTTAATATATTAATATAGACAAGACATTCAAATGAATGAAAATGCATTGAATCTAGCACCCAGTGCGAATTTTCAAGATATTCCTATAAATAAAAATCACAAACATCAAACAATAAGTTTATTCTTAAAAATAATTGTAACAATGATATTTTTTACAATAAAGCTTTTAAACAGACAGATGTCATTTTTTTGTTGAACCCAAAACTCGAACCCATTCCTTGTTTACTTTAGACATTTGCAGACAGTTTTCGTTGAAACTCAAGAGGTTACCTTTAAACATTTTGAGATTCTCCAAGTAGACTTCAAGAGATCTGTTCAGAGCTTTTATTGAATCCAGTTCTTGAACTAAATCTGATGTTTTTTTCTAAAAAAGAAAACATACATTAGATTTAAGGTCATTTTATAAAGATAAAGGTCTATTTCGAAAGAGGAGCAGATAGACTGACCGAGCTGATGTGGCTTCCGCTATCCAGAAACATAAGTCAACCCATTTAAACTTTAAACAGACACAAAGTTAAAATATTTAACATACTCCGCCATAGACCCTTACGATCAGTCAAAGTATGGAACCTTCTTGAGTGCACAATTAGCATTTTTTCAAAAATACTTTATACTTAATTGTGATTACGCTGGGCATAATTATAAAAACAAAATTGCTTCAATTTTATTACTTACTTACCTCATTTTTAGACCTTTTCGATTGTGATGCATTAGACATTGTAATTATATCAACTCAGTTTGGTATATCTACGTTGTTATGATTGAAATGTGAATCAAGTAATAAATCTAAATTAGTTTATAAAATACAAAAACAAAAGATTTCGTGTTTTGAAATTTAAAAGCAAGAAAACAGTTTGAAATTCTTATGACATATAGTGATATAGTCACAGAACAGAATATTAGAACGAACACTAATGATTATTTTATTATTATTGTAAATTTATGGCCTGGTAGCTAGACCTTTAAGCCAAGTCTTTATTTTATATAGAAAACAACATTATTAAAGTTTAGGATTCTTTCGAATCTTAACTTTTTCAAAAAAAAAAATACACGTTTCGTACGTGAGTCAATCCGCCATTTTTGACATTTCTTGTCTTTGAACACTAATGAAGTATGACCAGAATGACACAGAACACTAAACCACTAAACTTCGGCCATTATATGATTGACGTTTTGACCGCTGTCAAATCCTCATTTTTCTTTTTAATATAAACTTAACTAAACAAAGCTAAATCCCCAAACGCTGTTTGGCCTGACCTTGACACTGGCAGAAAGAATCATCAGAGTGCCCGATGGGGCCATAACATCAAAATTGCAATTGGACTATAAATCGAAAATGACCGTGTAATAGAGTTGTCATCTCTTAAGAGTTTACCCCGTTTTAATGGAAAGGAACTTTTGCTTTTGTACAACTCTATTCACTGGACAATGTTCTAAAAAAAGAAAGTTTCTAGGTTATTTGTAAAATAGATAAGATACAAATTCACAGACTATATAATTTTATTTATAAAGATATTTTCAAAATCTCTAAATTTTGGCAACAGCTGTTTAGGATGTGGGGTCAGGCGTTGTTTTAAAGAAGCAGAAACGAGATCAGTTCACCGGGCTGTGTAGTTGGTTACAAATTTTTCCTCCAGTGAGCAGACTCCACTAATCGCATGTTCTTGGTTTCTTTGATAAACTGGCGATAAAGGGTTTAACAATAAATAATAAAAACAAGAATATTTTAATAAAGCGCCCGTTTACCAGCTTCTAAAAAAATGAAGGTTGTGAATTAATAACTATCGTGAAGAAACATTTAAGTCTATTTTAATTAAAATTTCTTAAGTCTTATTTTATTTAAATTCACTTCGACACAATCTCTTCTACCATGAAAGTATGCTGTCTACGTAAGTATAGAACAATAAAAATTGTTTGACTTTGTCACTTTGATGTTGACACAGGACAGAATTTTGAAGTGGGATGGGAATTATTGACCGATGCACTTTTTCCAAACGCATGCGTGGTGACAAAGCGCCATCTTTAACAATAAACGTGCAACTAAAAAGAAAGCCGCCATTTTGACATTTGTTTGGCTTTTGTGTTTCACAATGGAGATTTATCATGTAATTACGTGAAAACAATAATTTCCTTTATATTTTAATCGTTGTTCACTTTTCAAACGAGTTTAATGTACAAAACATAATATATCAGTGAATTTCGCGTCTGTCGGACAGCGCATAAATCAATAATGTGCCTGTGCCGCTTTTTTATTTTCCCGACTTATATTTTTTGGTTTATTTAAAGAAATAGTATTAAAATAATTAAATCTAGAAAGAATTTAAGTTCAATAGTTAAAGGAGTCATGTGTAAATGAAATTCAGCGTTGGAATGCAATCGTAAAACCGTTTAACAAAAAGGCGCGAACTGCTCCCAAGTCACCGATATTTGGGACGAAAATAAAACAGTGCAGCTCATATCCAAACAAAGAAATATTGGCGATATTTAAATAGATGTTTTCGTGCCTTTGTAGTTCAAGATTCAGCCAATGTTTAATGAAACTTTTGATTAAATGTACAATATTCAATAGGGTTCATGTAAGTTGATTTTAAGTTATATTAGCCTCTATTGAACTTAAATACTTGAATTCCCTATTTTTTACAACATATAACTAATATATACAATTTTTTTTAAGGTTGTGGTTCACTATTAAATTGCGATGCGTTTAAGAAGTAGGAAAAGGGAGCGACCGCTCTCAGGGAAGAGAAACACGCAGAAAGTAAAAAAACTAAATTCTAAACCCCTCAACAAACCGTTGCCGAGGACTTGTAACGCTTGGAAGAAGATTCTGAAGCGTGATACGGCCAAAAATGGTTTGCAGCCAGAGGCCACCCAGTTGTGCATCACACGTTCACAGTACGAACTAAAAACTAGACCAGTTAGAACCAAAGTTATTAAAAGTATGGAGAAACCAGTGGACACATCGCACAAATCCAAAATGAAACACAAAGACGATACTCGTAAGAAACCGATTTTTCAAACTGTTGTAAGAAACAGTAAGGAGGTTGTCACCTCGTCCACTAGTATCAAACCGAAGAGCGGTCAAAACGAGAAAGCTATAACTAAAACAAAAGTCAAAGAGACTGTACGTACAACCAAAAGTGTTCAATTGCGTCATAGTTCCTTAAATAGGGACCTAAAGAAGTCTGAAGGCATATCAACAGCAATGAGTTCGCCTCGTAAAACTAGGCGATTAGATAAGGCAGACAAATCTGCTTCTTTGAACAGCTCCCCTATACGCAAGGTGAGGCAGTTGGGAACGCCTATATCTAAAATAAAGACTGCAGTTAGCTCAACTAATGAAAGTCCAAAGAAAAAGGCCAAAGGCAAAACACCATTAGAGCAACCTTGGCCATCGGATGACAACGATGTTACAATGTACGAGGCTCATACGACTTTTGAAGATTTTCCTACTCCAAAAAGTGAGGAGTCTGATTCTGATGCTCATGTTGAATCATCTGAGCTATGTCTTCCGAATGATTGTTTGAATGATTTCATGGCTATTGCTGAGTGTGCACGATTAATGAATAGCGAGTTGCCAAATGAGGATGAGGATATAAATTTTCTAGCGGATAAAGCGGCAAGAGTAATGACCACAGAGAAAGAGAGCGAGAAGAAATCTTCAAGAAAGAATTCGGTGGAGAAACGAGTAATGAAGAGACGTAAGTCTAGTAATGATCTGGAAATGTATCAGCCAACTTCAACAACTGATGATTTGGATTCTTGTGCTGACTTCCTGACGACTGAGGAGAAGTATGTGCAGGTGAGAGTAGTTAGTATCATAGGATGCTTTAAGCCTTTTTATTGTACCCTACAAAAACTGGAAAAAAAAAGAAAAAATAATTAATTGAAACTATGAATTTTGTTCTATATTTTGATCTGAGAATCACTTGTTTGACTAATATTTCATTTTTTTTATGTTAAAGTAGTCAACATGAGGCTGACTGTCTACATGATGGTAGACTGTACTAATATTAGCAAAGCCACATGGGTTGCAAGTGCGCTGCCAGCTACAGTAGGATTAAGAATAAGGGATTAGCAAAGGATAAGGGATTAGCAAGGGATAAGGAAATGGACTCTGGCATCCCTAACTCACTGAAACATAACAGCACGCAACTGCTCTACATAACTAATGAATCCTAAATAAAAGCAGTTAATACTCTGAGGACAAGCCCGTTGGATGAATGGTTAGGTTACCTGGGTTTGATTCCAGGCAGAAAATGACCTTTTCAAATTTGGTTCTGGAAAATAGTGGCAGGGCATACTGTGTTTTGCAGTCATTTGGGCAGCGGCAGTAACCACCCCCTTACAGAAGACCACCTTGGGTTAACAGCACATGTGTTGTTGTGTGTATAATGGATGTCAGAGCCCATTTCCCTATCCCCTCCCAATCTCTTATCCTTAATACTACTAAGTTTGCACTGCACTTGCAGCACCTGTGGCTTGTGTTGTAGGCAACGAAAGCCACCTACTATTAATTGGACCATCAGCCTGTCTGCCTATCTTAACATTAAAAAGAAAAGAGATAGGTGGCCCTATAGTAAGTCTCTCTGTTACAGCCTGACTTCGTAACAATGCTAGAGCAAGACGGCTATGTCCGAGATTCTGAGTGCGAAATTTCGTCCACCTGCGACGCTCGAGGGACCGCCATAGAGAGTCTGGAAGCATTGTCTGCACGCAGTCCCACTGCTGGACTATTGGCTGAAATCAGCCAAAGTTTAGCAGCTGAAGCGGTTACTTGGGTATGTGTAAGCATAATATTAGCAGACTAACTAGCTTTTTAAACACTGTATCATACTAATATTATAAAGACGTATAGTTTGTATGTAGGAGGTCAGCTAATAGTTAGATGAACTGAACTAATGATTAGATGTACATCCAAAAATCTGAGTGTGAAATCTTAAGTTGAAATTTTTAACTGATGGCATTTTTCGGGCGCACCATAAATCCATTTTAACTGATCAGTTAAACTGACTGTCAGCTTAGTTGGTCAGCTTTAGTTTGAAGTTTGAAATATTATATTGGTTTGCTTACAGAATGCCTCCGAAATAGCTGATGAAAATTCTTTAGCTTGTCACGATGAGCAAACGCCTTCAGATCTGGAGGTAAGTTTTCGTTGAATTAAAAGTACACTTATTAATTATATCAATTAGAATCAAAGTTGAATATATTAATTTTTGTTTAACTAGGACTATAATCCATTTCACGAGTCGTGGAATGGATTATAACTCCATACCGACATCAGCAAAGGTTCACATTGAAAAGGAGATGTGGTTACGGTTGCAGATGTTTGAATTGATTCAAACATCCGCAACGCCCCTGATTTATTATTAAAAAATGTACTGAATTTGTCTTAGGAGGAGGGAGCTGATGTGATATCTTCGTGCAGTAACCGCGTAGACTGCGAACAAATATCATCATGGGTCGACGCTTTTGATCCCTATCTCTTCATTAAACAGGTGCATTTTTTTTTTTTTTTTCAATTCCAAGTCGTGGGACAAGAGTGGGAACCAATATATCTATGAGTGTTTACATATTTTCTAACAGTTGCAATTGTTATAATTTATATACTAACAGTACACGCGCAGAGCGGCGCCATTTTCAATCTCTTTTAATTGACCTAGTTATATGTGAAAAGAGATCAATTTAATTTATTACATGAATTAATAATGGTTTGTCGTTTTTTTTTGAGTTTTTGTTTATTATGTTTCAAGTATTATTATTCTTTTACTATTGGCTTCTTTTTGTTTTCGTCTTAATGCATGCCAAGTTAGCCTATAAGTGTGGTATATGATATTATAAATGTGTATACGTATTAAAGATGGTTGTATACTACGTTGGGTACCTAATAAAATAAATAAATAAAGCACCAGATTTCTCTACCTGTCGGAGACATCATATCTATTGCTTTTTTATATTACGATGAGTACATTAAATGTGTACATAATTTTATGTATCATCAGTAGCAATTTCGCGCTCACTCCAAATAATGACTTGTAGGCAAATTCTTGATACCTTAGGGTTATATTTATTGTAATTTTCGTAGGAATCTCTAATTTTTTTTTAAATAAAATACAGCCCAAGTTACTCTGCGATAATCTAGCTTTCTATAGATGAAAGAATTTTTAGAATTGAAGTAGTTTTTGAATTTATCCATTAAAAACAATATATACAATATTATTGAGGGTGGCAGGCAGTCTGATGGTCCACTTGATGGTAGGTGGCTACCGTCGCCTATAATACAAGGCCACAGCTGCTGCAAGTGCGCTACCGATTACAGTAGGGATTCAGGATAAGGGATTTAATAGGAAAATGGGCTCTGGCATCCCTTACTCACTCACCGAAACATAACAGCACACGTGCTGTTTAAGCGGGGGGTTACTGCCGCCAGACTTGTGCGCTGCCGACCATGCAGGAATTTATTTACCTTAGAAACACCTTAGAAGGGAGATTATTCCAAGTAATGTGGATGAACTTCGCATCTATGGCGTGTATATTAGTTCCTTTTCTTTATAATATTTGTGTAGATAAATAGTGAAACAATTTGTTTAGCGCCCTCTGTGGTCGGTTTCCATTAAAACTTATGATTGGATTTGTGACAATACATGGCTATAGTAGTCTGTATACACACAGATTATATTTTAAGATTAAAAACAATTTGTTTCATTGAAGTTACCGCCTCTCGAGAGTGTTTCGACTGGGGCTCTGCGTGCTCGGTTCCCAGCACTTCCACTGAAGACCAGGACCAGTCCCGATTTTAGTCTGGTGAGTTTTTTTCCTCTTTTTCATATAAATGCTCGAAAATGCTTACTTTCATAGGAAGCAAGATGTGGCTAAATAGTGGCAGGGCACACTGCATTTGGGCAGCCCATCTGGTGACAGTAGCCACCCCTTTACATAAGACCACTGTGAAGTAAAGTAACACTGTGTTTCGGTAAGTCAGTAGAAAGGGATAAGGAGCCCATTTCCTTATCCCTTCCCAATGCCTTATCCTCAATCCTACTATGGTCGGCAGTGGCCACCTGTGTTTTAGGTAGCCACTGACCACCTAACATCAAGTGAACCGTTAACCATCTGTTTAATTTAACATAAAAAAATTCTTAAATTAAACACGATTTCCATGTTATCACAAATATAGAATAAAAAAAAAATAACTTGAAAGCAATATTATGAGCGTCGGTGGCGTAGTGGGAAAGAGGCAGCCTATCATGTCGAGAGGTCCGAGTTCGAACCCCGGTCATGCAATATACCAATGGTTTTTTTTCTTTCTAAAAACTTAAGTACACTTATTGACTGCTCTCAAACGATGAAGGAAAACATCGCGAGGAAACCTGCATACGCCAAAGAAGATTCTAAGGCACATCTGAAGTTCACTAACCTGCACTGCCAGCATGGTGGACCATACCCATACGCCCTTGTTGAGAGGGTGGGGTGGGCCTGTGCCCCTGTAGTGTGGGCATATAATAAATAGACTGTTGTTGATAATGATGACACTTCTCACGAAATCTGTAATTGTAGGTTAAAAAGTTACAGATTACTAGCTGACCCAACATACGTTGCCCTGATTGTGACCCCACCTATTGGGTCCAATTTTATTTTCAAACCATATGTTAATTAAAGTGACGCGTCACTTCACGTCAATGAATAAATTATTTTAATATTCTTCATACAAAAATACTAAAATCGTGATTAAAAAATGGGGGATGGGGATGGGAGGATGAAAATACTTTACGACCCATTCTCATACCTATCATATATACAACAAAAATTTCATAAAAATCGGTCCAGCCGTTTCGGAGGAGTTTTGTTACAAACACTGTGACACAAGAATTTTATATATTAGATCTAGCAGCCAACCTTTACTGCGTCATCTCAAAAATCCAAGTTTACTATAAATATATAATTTTTTTTTTTTAATAAAAATTTCTTTTTAGGTATTGGATTTGGACGAAACGTTGGTGCACTGTTCCCTACAAGAGTTACCAGATGCGAGCTTCCATTTTCCGGTTCTCTTCCAAGATTGTAGATACACTGTGAGTATTAAATTTAGGTAGTGGGCAACACTTTAATGATATTAAATCAACTTAAATACCGTCTATGCGTCGATAATGTTCGACGTTTCTCGCCTCTCTTTCTCTCCGATAGCGGATGAGATGAGAAGAGGAAATAGCAGACGTATTCATTTATTTTAAATTAGCTGAGTCGACAATCGTTGCCTTGTCAATTTTATATGAAAATATCATTTCTGACTTATCCGGTTGGATTTCCAGAAATTATCTTTCATATAAACTGTCTTGACAATTACGAACACAAGAAAAAAACAGCATAATAGGATTTGGAATTCTCAAGTGATGCTCTGTAATACATGTGGCATTTGATTTTTCATTTTTATTTATATTTATAAAAATATGTATGTACATATGTGAAACACAACAGCACACGTGCTGTTATTTCACGGTGGTCTTCTGTAAGAGGGTGGTTACTGCCGCCACACAGGCTGCTCAAATGACTGCGAAACGCAGTGTGCCCTGCCACTACTAATGTGTCACCTATTTAATAAAATCAATAAATTAAATTGATACACCATGTTCCTTTATTTGTTCTGTAAATGCATTTTGCCAAAATGCTAGGACCATTTGCTAATAGTACGATCTGCTTATAGGACACTGCTCATAGGATGTTTTACAAGTACCCATCCGATACGAAGGCTTTTTAATTTTAGTTTTATAATCTACTGATGGAAAGAGGGATAAACGAGGAATGTTCATATATATAAAAATTGCACCCCGGGTGAAGCCGAGGGCGGGTCGCTAGTCTATATATATAAAAATCAATCCCTATTTCCCTTGGTCACGGCATCACGCGTGAACGGGTAGACCGATTTAAATTCGATTTTCACTAATGGAAAGAGGGATAAACGGGGAATATTTATATATGTGAAAATTGCACCCGGGCGAAGCCGGGAGCGGGTAGCTAATACTAAATAAAATCTGAGTCATTCTGTGTAACAAATGTTTCTCAAGTAATATCATTTGAAGAAGAAACAGAGAAAGTCACTCTGTAGTCGCCAGAGTTAATAGGCGACGGTAGCCACCCACCTTTGAATGGACCGTCAGCCTATCCGGCGACGCGTAACATTGAAAATATTTTGACAGGTGTTCGTCCGCACCCGTCCGCACTTCGCCGAGTTCTTATCGCGCGTTTCCCGCCTGTACGAGGTGATACTGTTCACGGCCAGCAAGAGGGTCTACGCCGACCGACTCCTCAACCTGCTGGATCCGGCCAGACGGTGGATCAAGTACAGGTATGTGGACTCTAAAAACGTTTTCTATTAAAATACTAATGTTTATATAGGTCGGGTGCCAGTAGTTATATTATTTGTCATGAAATTTTGCATACGCATACCTTTCGTCCAGAAAGTAAGGTACTATTCCCTTGGGAAAAATTCCCACGCCTAGCAAAACTAGGTATGTTCCCATTCGCCACCACCATGTTCATCACCAGTGGTGAAACTATAACAGCAAATTTTTTTTTTATAAATTATTGCTCAAAATTCAACAATAAGCGGGCACCAAAAGGTGTACCTGCTTGTGACTACACTAGAAAAAAAAAAACATCTGTCTGTCTCTCTCTAACGGACAATTTCCCTCTTTCTGTCTCGCTCTAACTTATTTTACTGTGTACGCACATATCTCATTCAAATCCTAAGAGTTTGCATTAAAAAACCTGTTACAAAGTAAAATGGGTACATAGTAAAAGTGACACTATCAGTTTATGAAATTTGGTTCTTGTTCGGGTAGTAAGCATTTTCTTTTCGTGACTACTTTTCCTAGAGCATTATATAAGATTATAAACCATTTTATAAGCTTAGTTAGTTGCGTCATTAAAAAAACTGTAAGTAAAAATCTTCAATAATTTTAGCGAAAAATATAATATCGTTTAATTTTTATGTAAAAACTACGGCATTCTGCAATTTTTAAGAGTTACTATTGCTACTCAATTAGCCGACACAAAAAAAAATCTGAAATATTTGTAAAATAGTAACCATAGTATTTAAAAATATAATAAGGGGTGTCAATTTTCTAAAGATTTCACTTTTTTTTTGTAATTAAAAAAAAAAACAAGATTTTTTTTCATATTGAGTTTTAAAACATGTGATTATGATTATTTAAATGACGTCGGCGTTATCTGTTTCATGGTACAGGAAAACGATCTTGACAACATTTGGTCACCTCATTGTGAATGGTGATAAAATATGTGTTAACTATTTGTTTTATTTAAAAACATGTTATGAACCCCTGAAAGTTTGTTTACATTCTTTGCGTTGTCTCGCGTTGTGTTGATTCTTGACGAATATTCATGTGATAGGTTGTTCCGCGAGCATTGCCTTCTGGTGAACGGAAACTACGTGAAGGACCTCTCCATCTTGGGAAGAGATCTTCGGAAGACGGTCATCGTAGATAACAGTCCGCAGGTAAATATTGTTGATAATATTAATTCAACTATTTTGAGTGAATTTGTGACACAATCACGGTGTAGTTATCAATTACGAAGCAGCTTTCAGTCCATCTCTTAAATACATTGTTTTTGTTTTAAACTTATAATGTAAATAATGGGCGTTGCATTTAAATACTTACTTGTATTGCGTTACACCAGAATTTTGCTTATTCACGTGGTTACACCAAATGAGGCCTTTCTTTTTTTTATGTAAAGATCGGCACACAGGCTGACGGTCCACTTGATGGTAGGTTGCTACCGTCGCCTATAACACAAGCAACACCAAAGCTGCTGCAAGTGCTCTGCCGACTACAATAGGATTAAGGATAAGGGATTGGGAAGGGATAGGGAAATGGGCTTTGGCATCATTTACTTCACTCACCGAAACACAACAGCACACGTGCTGTTATTTCACGGTGGTCTTTTGTAAGGGGGTGGTTACTGCCGCTGGACGGGCTGCCCAAATGACTGCGAAACGCAGTGTGCCGTCTTATCTTATCTTAGTGGCTATTTCTGTCTGCTAGAGTACCAGTATCACTTCGTCCATTGCTGAAATATTGTGATCGCCACGTGAACTAAAGCTCTCTACCTATACCTACCACGTTAAGGAACTGTAGTACTTTTTTGATAGAGGCATTCTTCACATCTTCACAAGCCATTGTGTGACTTCCTAGGATGTGACTGCGCTTGTGCATCAGGGGGCCACATTCGCACAGGATATGCATTGGTGTTTCTTCCACTCTCCCGTACTAGTGAGCCCCATTACTTTTAGGTGCCTATTGAGGCGGCAGTGCCCCGTTAGTGCCCTAGATAGCATACACAAATTGCTCCTACTAAGCGACATAGCCTGATTTGTCACGTTTCGACTATAGGCTTTAATAAGCGCTTTGGAATGGTTCAACCCTGGCAAGTTAATCCAGCGTTGGTAAGATTTAATAAAGCACTGGTTCCATATGGTCCAGCGAGCTAGGCTATTTGGTAGTCCGCACGTAGGTTCAGGACCTATTAGCCTACCTTTTGCGCCTACATGAGCCAATTCGTCGGCAATTTCATTGCCTTCGATCCCCATATGGCCAGGTACCCATCTTAGGACCACTTTGTTCTTGCGCCCTAAGTGTGCCGTGCCACTACTTTCCAGATGCAGACCAGAGACAAATTTGAAAAGTTCATTATTCTAAGTTGACGCAGCTGGGAATCGAACCCGGGAACTCTAGAACAGAGCGTTAAGGCAAGCACCCTAACCACTCATCCAATGGGCTCGTCTATCGCTTTTTTGGATAAAGTTTACGCCACAACGTGCAAATAGAAACTGCTAGTCAAATGCGCCTTGAGTTGCGCTCAGCGCAATTGCGCAGCACGAATATTATTATTACTACCGTCTCTAGTAACGCACGGTGCAAAGATTTTCTGCTCTGAGGTGATAATATTTACTTGCCATCTCTTTGTACAGACAATTTATGGTTTTCTCTTGGATATCCCAATTTTAGACGAAGACTGATTAAATGTATTAAAAATTCTCAAGCTGTATTTTGTTTTTGTAGGCGTTTGGATACCAGCTGGAAAACGGTATACCAATAGACAGCTGGTTTGTCGATCGCAGCGACAACGAGCTGCTCAAGCTGTTGCCTTTTCTCGAACATCTCGCTACGGTAAGTTACTATTATATAAAGCTATTGTGATTCTTGTTTGCTCTTCCATTTGCTGCAATAGTGCGGAATTTTGTTCCATTGCTGCAATTTTGTTTGTAAACCGATTGCAATGAAACCAACATTAAATGTTACGGAAAGCTTGCTACAATACATAAGTGGAAACCGCATTCAAATCGGTTAAGCGTTAAATCGGTTAAATCCGAGATTAGCGTGCACAAACAGACAAAAAAATCTAAAAACATTTTTTTTTTCACCTCGGTAACATGAGGACAACGTGTACAAATTGTTTTTTTGAAAAAAATATTTAATTTACAGACACGGCTCGTTTAAGATTTTATTAAATGTATAGAAATTTTTTTTATGGCTTTTTAAATTTTTTGTACATTGTGGACGCCTTTGTGGCCTTCGAAATACTCTGTTAATTTTGTAATAATAAATTATAGTAATAAATAAAAAATAGTTTGTTATTCATCAATCCAGATAAATACATGACAAATTTTATTTAAATAAATGAAATAAAAATGTCCGATTTTGACAAAGCGTACTTTTAATTTTTTTTTTCTAGACCTTTCGTCTAGAAAAAAAAAAGGTTCTGGAAGGATTATCTGAAAATAAAAATCTCAACGCATGAGAAAAATATTTGTATGAGTAATTAAGATTGGATAAATTTTTCAATGCAAGAAGGAAATCGCGGGCAAAAGCTAGTTATGTATATAATATATATATTTTTAATACATTAATATGTTTCACGTTTTCAGAAGGACGACGTCAGACCTTTCATAAGGGACAAATACAAATTGTTCAGCTATCTACCACCGGACTAAGGATGGGTTTGAATATTGGATACGAATAAAAATAGATTTTTAAACTGTTTGGAATTAAATTTAATAGCTAAATTATACATGATAATTTAAATAAAAATAATAAACTAAGACCATTCGAAGTTTTCGTATTAGAAGTGAAAGCAAAATTGTGCTCTATGGAGTGATTTTTAAAAATCTATCATTCATTCATCCGTCTCGGTTACGTTGTGTTTAATTATTTTAATATTTTTTAATAGTTTTTTTTTTAAACATTTTATTGAGAATTTAATGTGTGATCAAGGAGAAGGTATTGTGAAATGTGGAAGAATTTATTAGAAAATTTATTTGGCGGCTTAATTTAATTCGATGCCAGGTCATTAGTGTTGTTAAAAAAGTTGAACGTTCGCGTTGCTGTCTGTTGTGGGCTTGCTCTCAAGAAATATGCGTTCATTTACACCGTTTGTTGATTAATATAACCTTTGCAAATAATTGATTTGAATTTATTGATGGGATATTGACATTGTGATTATTATTTATATAAGTTTCCCATAGCAGAATTCATTTATGACCCCCACACTATCAACTACGGCAGGGTTTCCCATCCTTTATTTCGCTGAGCCTCCCCGGACCATAAATAATATTTTCACTCAACAAAAAATAAAAGAAACACATTTTTTTGTATTAAATAAATTATTTATTTGAATTCTAAGTAGGTACAATATATATACAATTTATTTATTTATTTATTAAGGATCGTGGGGACTTTAAGTATTAAGGATTAGGGGAACGTGGCCCCTTGGTTGGGAAGTCCTGGAACTACGGTGAACTATTGGGAGGGGCTTAATCTCTTATTATCCTTAATTAGTCGGCAGCGCACTTGCAGCAGTGTAGTAGTATTTTTGCTATTAGTAATTTTAGTAATCTGGGTATTGTATTTTTGTAGTAATTTTGCAAATTGACAAAATTTCCAAATATGGTAAAACTAATAAATTTTTCCACGGTTTATTTAGTTTGATCGTTGAACTGGATATTTATATATCTTATTTATTAAATTCGCCAAATATCAACATCAAACGAAGTATTCTTTTAGATTTTTTCGTTTACAAAATATTAAAAAATTGTGCGGATTTCTATTTCTAATTCAAAAATTTTCCTGAGCATTTGCTTTTAATTGCCTTTGCAAATAATTGTGACGTCACTGGTAACGGTAAAAGCACTGGCATCGTACAAAACGTCAAAATGACGTTTGTTACGTCAAAATGAAATTTTGTTTGAAATATTTGACGATTTTTTTTGAAATATATGTATATGTCTAATTCAACGATCGAGCCGTAGTTTTAAGACGAAAATCTAGTATTATGTAAATATCATAGTATTGTAAAAATTACATTGTTGTAATAATATTTTAAAATTATAATTTTTTTTTTGTCGTGAAATTGAACAATCTGATAATAATAAATTATGTTTTCTCTGTGCGAACATTTTATGTCTAATTAATTAATTTATGTTTTTTTTTATTTTGTGAACGGTGGCATAACATTGGTTCCGCTGAAAGCGCGACTATTTGTGACGTCATTTGAAAAAATATTTTTTTAGTGTCAGTTGTCTATTTTGTAATGTGTTTTTTTTTTAAATAGTATATATTTTGTAATTTAAATCGCAATCTATCGATGTGTATCGGTGCTATTTTTTTATCAGGTAAGATTTAAATTTTAGGAATCATTGTTTTTTTTTTTTTTAAATGTTTTCAATTTTACTCAAGCTTAAACACAATTTTAGACCGATAGATGGCATTGTTCGGCAATGAGTTCAAATTGATATATTTTTATATGAGTTTAGTGATGAAAGTGAAAAAAAAAAAACAGTAAAGGTGCTGGCTGTTATAGAATTAATTTGGATTAATTCTCACAATTTCGGTTATTTAAACACGTCTCTCATTACTTCACAGCCTATTCCGCTAGGTCCACCTTGTTCCTTATCCCTCATCCCAATAAGTTCGGCTGCGCACTTGTATCCTCCTTACTCCGCCTGGAGATGAAATTTTTAAAAATCCTTTCTTAGCGGATGTTTACTTTATAAAATAAAGCTATATTTCAAATTTCAGCTTTTAAAACTTAGTAATTTTGGCTGAGCGTTGATAGACAGTCAGGACAAAAAAATTTATGCGGATAAATGGTCATCATATTGAATTGGGATCAAGCCACCAGACATCAAAACTGTACCGTCAGCCTGTCTCTCATCCGTTATCATAAAAAATAGAACGCAATGTTTCTGTCAAACGCTGAACGGTGCAGTCTAATTTTAGAAGACAGATTACATAAGCCGGTAGACTTTTACACAACGCCATCTAGTGATAAACAATTTGCAACTTTCGAAGTGAAATTGAAAACATTTTTTTTTTGCAGAGAATAATTTCGTCAATCGAGTTTTTTTGAACTTTTTTTTTATGCCAACATTTTGTTAACGTAGGTTGTGTTGTACAGAGGTTACTTTTTTAAAAATAAGCACATAATTTTTGTTTATGCGATAAAAATCCGATTGTTGAAACTGACACAGTAAGATTTAGACGTCGCTCTAAGCGATGTTTCAAAATGCATTTAAAGTAAATTAATAAGAATACAATATAAAATACAATAGCACTAATATTTGGGTAGTTCTGTAATAGTGAGTATATTTGATAAACAAAAACACCTAGACCATTTATTAAATGGAATGAGAAATTAATTTAATGCAACATTATCGAGGAGTCTCTTTTGGGATTGCCATATCATTTAAACATTTGCCATTTACTGGAAAAAAATCCATAGAAACGCAACATTCGATATTTTGGCATTTGTAAATACGTTTACATGATTGATTATGTTTTTTTTTTTTTTAAATATATATAATGAATACGTGTAATAGAAAAAGGACAAGAAATGTCCCCGAAAAGTCGCTCCCGTGACATGCATCTGAGCCTATTGGGCGAGCATGTTGGGCCAATATGACGGATCCGTATACATATTGGCGTACAGTACCTTTACCGCGAGTTTACAATGACCGCACTCGCTAGCGAGAGCGTAGAATATTTATATGAAAAACTGTCAACTGTCAATGTCAAATTGACAATAATTATCCATGTAAATATTTTACTAGCGAGTGTGGTCGTTGTAAAGTCATGGTAGAGGTACTGATCATTCTGCATTGGCGCTTCGATAAAGATGGATGTGGAAACTCTTGCATCTGCGGCAAGTTAATTATTACCTAATTAAACGTTCTTATGCTGTGTATGCCTTGGATTCCATGTTACTGGTTCATTAAGACACATTGCAATAAATTGTAAAACCTCATTGCTCGTCCACGCCATCATCGTCGCCATGGTAACTCGGGAACCTAATCCTTTGATGTGCCAAGATATTAGGTTGGCCGGCCAGCGTTGGCATTGGCCAACATGCTGGCCCAGCACCTTGGCCCAATGTATACAGCCCCAATTAAGCACAGACAGTTTAACACCCACATAAGTTAGTCATCCTTACCTCTTTTATTCTCCATAGACGTTGCTTCTCCGTATCCTCCATCGATTCCCGTCGCAGTTTAATTATTATACAAGAAAAAAATGCCATAGATTTATATTCAAAATCATACTCGGTCAAGTTAAATCGCTCCTCTCGCTGATATTACGCCATTTGCCACAATTCACAGGTGAGCGCGGAGAGGCATTTTAAACTCGACTCAGTAGAGAGTATACAGCTTATTCCCAGTGAAAGAAGCAAAAAAAAAAACCATTTCAATCGAATTTCGAATCTGTGCTTCGGAAATTGAATACATATTTCAAAGTCGTATGTCACAAAAGGAAAGCCCTCGACAAAATATTATAATAGGTAGAAATTTAATATAGTTTTAAGTGCATGTAGTTTTTTTTTAATTGTTTTTGTGAAATAAGAGTTGTTGCGTTTTTTAAAATTCGAATGGTTTTGTGACGTCACAACTCAATAACACCATCTCTCACACGTACACTGAATTGAGGTAAATTGTATTCGTGTTTGGCGGTGAGTTTTCGACTCGAAAACGTCATTTCGCTAGCTGTTGCACGCGCCTTCGTCCGCGTCTCTTTATAAAATTACTCGCTGATCATGTAGCTTTCTGTAGGTGAAAGAGTTTTTAAAATCGGTCCAGTAGTCTTTGAGTTTATTCATTACAAACATACATTTGTATGGAGGGAGGTAAAGGGGGAGATGGGGGGAGGGTGAGTGAGTAGCCTATGTTACTCGCCGATAATGTAGCTTTCTACAGGGAAAGAATTTTTAAAATCGGTCCAGTAGTCTTTGAGTTTATTCATTACAAACATACATTTGTATGAAGGGAGGTAAAGGGGGGAGGTGGGGACAGGTTGAGTAGCATATGCTACTCGCTGATAATGTAGCTTTCTATAGGTGAAAACAAATTTAAAATCGGTCCAGTAGTCTTTGAGTTTATTCATTACAAACATACATTTGTATGGAGGGAGGTAAAGGGGGGGAGATGGGGGCAGGGTGAGTAGTCTATGTTACTCGCTGATAATGTAGCTGATAATGTTTCATTACATACATACAAATCTTTTCTCTTTGTAATATTAGTATAGATACGGTGTGAGTTGTGTCGTTTTAAAATTGAACTTGTTTAGCGGTGACGTCACAATTCGATTTTCGATTCACAAGCGTACTTCGAGTTCAAAGGCCAATAACTGATTGTTTTTTTGTCATAGTTTTTTATTGTTTCAATTCAATGTACAGGTTGTATTGTGAGTAGGGTTGCCATAGGGCCCTTGACTTAAATCGGGTGCTCGGTATAAGAAAGCGGGAAAACAGGCGTTCCCGTTACTTAAAATCGGGACAAAATAAATTTAAGAAATGTATTTATTTATTTTTTTGTTTTTTTTTTTAAACATTATTGTTAATTATGAGTAATATAATAAAAGTTCACGGATTGGTGGAACGTGCGTACGTGAGAGGCTTTTGTTCTGCGCGCGGCGCATACACAGAAATCGGGACATCTTTTAAAATTCTGGCGGAATTCGATGAGTGGTTAGGGTGCTTGCCTTAACGCTCTGTTCTAGGGTTCCCGGGTTCGATTCCTGGCAGGGTCAACTTTGAAAAATCAACTTTTCAAATTTGGCTCTGGTCTGGATTTGGAAAGTAGTTGCAGAGCACACTGCGTTTTCGCAGTAATTTGGGCAGCCCGTCTAGCGGCAGTAACCACCCCCTTACAGAAGACCACCGTGAAATAACAGCACGTGTGCTGTTATGTTTCGGTGAGTGTGTAAGGGATGCCAGAGCCCATTTCCCTGTCCACTCCTAATCCCTTATCCTTAATCCTACTGTAGTCGGCAGCGCACTTGCAGCAGCTTTGGCGTCGCTTGTGTTATAGGCGACGGTAGCCACCTACCATCAAGTGGACCGTCTGCTTGTCTGACGACCTTAACATAAAAAAAAAATGTTTAATTTTACTTAAAAAGCGGGACAAATTCCGCTTTTTCGGGAGGTATGGCAACCCTAATTGTTAGTCGTAATACCTAAAATTTATGCGCAGTTATTTTTTTTTTTCTTTTTGCCCTAAATAAAATTATAGTTCGCCTAATTGTGTGATAACTTAGATCGTTATATTGAAACTATTAACATAATGTTTGAATTCTAAAAGTTTTAAAGCGTTGTGTTTGTTCGTCTGGTAAAATTACTCTGCGTTTCATAGATTATTTTTTTTAAATAATATGCCACTCGATTCAACTTAAACGTAGATATTAAATTTTCCGCCTTTAAGTGTGTAACGATATAAAACAAACAGTACGATTCTTTAAGAAGTCTACGTAAAATTGTTATTGTAATGTTTTTATTGACGGTTTTGTTGGAAGCTGCCTTAGACGCCATTTTGATGATAGGGTCTGTGTTGCAATTTTTATAAAATGCAAAAAAAAAAAGATTATTTTTATTATTTGCAAAATACTGCTAAAGTATTTCGAATAATTTATCTTAAGGTATGTTGTATTAAAAGTTTATATGTACTTGTTTTATTATATAATTAATTATTATTCCCAATGACGTGGCTTGCGTTAAATAGGCGACGGTAACCGTCTACCGTCAGCCTGCCATTCAATCGTCATTTCTGTGTTTATAATCTTACTTTATGCATATATGTGGCTGATAAATCACCCTTAAAAAAATCATTAGGGCCGGAGTACACTGGAGGTCGGCACGGAAAGGTATTTAAAAAGTGTTCATACAATTTTGAACCCGAGTGAATGCCGCTGGACCTAGTTCGCCTGAAGCTCAGTTCGATACCACACAGGATGTGGAAAAACCGCTCTCACTGGAGCGTAGTACCGCTGTAGGGATTTGACTCTTTTGGGAGGCAGTCCCACACGGTGAACCAGTGATGAGGGTGGAGCTGGCTTAAAATCTTCCTCCTCTTTCCCGAGCGGACGGTTCGCTTACCTAAAGCTCGCTCGATACCACAGAAATGTCGAAGAAAGATCCATGTCTCTGTGGCTTTTTATATGGGTCAAATGGTCATCGCAAATGCATTTTTATTATTATTATTTTGCGAAAAGCCGCAGCACGCCGATTGTTCGCCTAGCATAATACAATGAAATTTGAACAATACAACAGTGCCGGCCTCCAATGTGTGTCGGCCCTTATAGAGAAATATTAACTTCTATTTTATTTGCGCCATTCAATGTATTTTTTTTTTTAAATGTTCTCTCAACTTGACAAGCCACCTATTTTCTTTTCTTGCGAGCTAATTTAAAATGTAAACGTGTAAGTGTTTTGGAAGCGTTTTTTTTTAATATAATTATTTTATATTATTTCTATTATATAAGAATTAATAAAAGATTACAATTGAGACTCCCGATGAGCGATGAATCTATTTATTTGGACTACATTAGTGCCCGATTTCGAATTGTCTCTGTTAAAAAAAAAACACGCTTTTAAGAAGTTATACTTCTTTGGCGTCAATACAAAGTAAAAGCAAGAATGTTACCTACGATGTAAATATCAGTCATGTACATACATCAGTGTCTTACATGCGCGCGCGCAGCTTCCATAACATACTAAAATCACTCTTGATGTTTTAATAATATTTTAGAGTTGTTAGTTTTTCTTTTTAATATTTTAATAACTAAAACACTCCGCTTGGTTAGATAGTGGCATCTATCTGACTAAAGACCAGGGGCCTTAGTCAATGTAACATGACGATAACGAAGTTCGCAAGAATAAAATGTATGGGATGTAATCACGTGATTTAGCGACGGCATATGTCAATCCCATACATTTTATTCTTGCGAACTTCGTTATCGTTATGTTAGTGTTACTTTGACTAAGGCCCTGTACCTTTACCATGAGTTTACAATGACCGCACTCGCTAGCGAGAGCGTAAAACATTTATATGAAAAACTGTCAACTGTCAATGTCAAATTGACAATTTTTCATATAAATATTTACGCTCTCGCCAGCGAGTGCGGTCATTATAACTCATGGTAGAGGTACACATAGAGCACGGCAAATAGTGTTCAATGAAGGTTTGTTTAAATTTAGCGCCATCTGTCGTCGTCAAAGTAATTACGCTTACACTTTGTGAATTTGTAACATTTTAGAAGTAACGAACAATGCAAGTTAATCGGGGTACGAAAATCTTCGTCAGTTTTCAAATTTATTCCTTTATCAAGTCGTAGACTCTTAGTACCTTTTGAAACTAAAGCACTAACCAGACAACTGACAGACGTTTGAAATGAAATTTTGGCATGACTGATAATTGTCCTGGTGCAAGCAAATGTCGACTTTCGGGTGACGAACCTTTTCTTACCCTGACTTTACAAGGCACTACAGGTGATATTGATACTTTTTTAATATTTACCCAGATTCCATACATTTAAATTAAAAAACTATGAACTTTCATCATTGGAATCAGTATTTGAAGGTTCATTATCCCTTGTTTCGATTATATGATTTTTAGGTTCATTCTAACAAAACCAAATATTCTGTTAGTGATAAGAGGTATCAAAACCGTTCCTAGAAATATCTACAAACGTCATGATAACTATGGAATCACCCGACCTTTGATTCGTTTATTCACTATCGTTGAAGTGTTTATCTCACCTTTAAAATGGTACAAACTAAGACTTTAAGACACAGGCTGATGGTGCTAAAAACTCCCAAGTTATTTGTTAAACAATATCCTATTATTATTTCTAAGTCAGTTTTTCAACATATGCCTTGCGGGCCCCTAAGGTTCGCAATGAACCTTGGGTTTAGTTTGTCCATAAACCCCCTCGGGGAACGGGGAGGGGATTTCTGACAGCCACACAGTACTTTGGCTAATTGTGACTGACAGTTCTCTATGTTCAGCCACAGTTTAAATAAGTATTATTAACGCCTTGTCATATACACAGAGTAACATGGATTACTCTGTATTGAAATCGGGCTACTAAGTTATACTTAATGGTTTGTCTGCTGCTATTAGTTTTATGTGACGAATATGTCTGGCATACCTTTTTTTTTTTTAAATCTGTACCCATAGCTTTTGTCCATTAATTAGCTAGGTTACATTATAAATAGTGTTTTTTCATCATTAGCTAGTTAAGTGAATAAAATTTTTATATTAAAATAATGTGATTGATAGATTATCGTAAAATTTGTGTAGCGAACAATTTGAACTTTACTCGTAACGTAATAAGGAATAACCGAATGTTTAATCTATTAAAATATTTAATGAGATAAAGAGGACTTTTTTATTTTAACCCTTTTTTTTAATTAGCGCCCGCTCAGACTAGATGCTTGTCCGCTGAGGACAAAAATTTGGGGTATTCTTTGTTTTTATTTCTAAAAGATTATTCTAGTATATCTAAAAGAAATAAAAAAAATAACTTATGTTTTTAATATTTCTTTCCACATTCACAATCTTATATTACTATATTAGGTTATAGGAGAAGAATTTAAAAGAGTTTTAATTCTGATTGTACAATTACACAGGATAGACAAAGAATTTCCATACATCCTCACTGGGGGAATTTCCATAGACAAATATGGAACGGGCGACTAATGCTTTTGTGTTCATCTACATATCTTCATGGTTATTAGTGCATTTGCATCCCAACTGGTAATGTGCAAGAATGATAAGGCGTCTACCGTCAAGAGGATTGTAAATTTTTTGGCCTGTATTTTTTATGTTAAGAGTTGGCAGACAGGCTGACGGTCCACTCGATGGTAGGCGGCCACCGTCGTCTTTATAACACAAGTAAAATGCCACAGAAGTGCTGCCAGCTACAGTAGGATTAAGGATAAGGGATTGGGAACAGGTCCGCCTTTAACTTATTGGTGGTGCTGTGCACTGTAGGATATGACTAACAGAGGATTATTTTAAAATAGGCAAAATGATTTTTTTCCATCTGCATAACTGCTCCACTTATCGTTTTCAAAACAAATACTTATCAGTAACATTGATTATAGAATGATGATCTGACATGAACTACGGGAGAGAAGAGACTACCCAGTGGAAAAGAAGAGTCTGATTATGAAGAGTTAGGGAAATGGGCTCTGGGATCCCTTACTCACTCACCGAAACACAAAAGCACACGTGCTGTTATTTCAAGGTGGTCTTCTGTAAGCTCTGTCTGCCACTTAAATGCGTTCAGAAACAGAACATAAATAAATAGTTTGAGGTCTATTTCAACTGCTTCAAAGTTATTGGTAGATAACTGTGATTGGTATAAATTTTTTATTTTATTATGAAACGAAATGAGAGAGAAATAGTACATTACTGCAGAGTCCGGGAAGTGAAGGATTGCCGGACGAAGTGGTTTCAAGGCCGAGCTTTAGCGAGGCCTTGATAAAGATCTGAGTCCGGCAATCATTCCGGTCGAGGCTGGTATAGTGCTTTTCTCAATCAATGTGAGGAAATAATGAAACACGTGATAATGCAAAAAAAATAGTATAATATGAAAAAAATAATGAAAAATTAATTTACATATACACAGTTTTATTTAGAATAAAACAAACGCAAATGTTTACTAAAAGCAATAAATATTTAGGTAGGTACTGAAAAAAGTCTGCTTTCCCGCCTTTTTTATTTTCAATGAGTGCAAAGGAAACCAGCCATACAGCCTACTACGCCTGTGACAGAGGCGGGCGCGTTCGTGAAGACTCGTGAAACTTCGAGTTTCATCGGGCTGAGCAGCGGGCCAAGAATGAATTTTCATACAACATTCTTGGCCTAGGCCGAGAAAGAAATGCATGAGCCAACAATTACAAACTTCGTGGCTTGTTTTTAGTACAAGAATGTCTACATTTCCGAGCATGTTTGAGAAAATGCTATTTTTAATATGAGATTAGTGTTATCTACATATACATAATCCTCACATATTTAGTAAGTATACCTAAATTAAAATCGCTGCCCGCGTCCATCTGTTTTTTTTAAATGTTAAGATCGACAGATAGGCTGACGGTTCACTTGATGGCGGTGGCGACCGTCGCCTATCCTATAACACAAGCAACGCCAAAGCTGCTGCAAGTGCGCTGCCGACTAGAGTAGCATTAAGGATAAGGGATTAGGAGGGGATAGGGAAATGGGCTCTGGCATCCCTTACTCACTCACCGAAACACAACAGCACACGTGCTGTTATTTCACGGTGGTCTTCCGTAAGGGGGTGGTGTCTGTCGGCTGGCTAATGTCCGCCACCTTCCCCCTTGACCGGGACCTGGGCGGTAGTCTTAGGGGAGACTACCGCCTGTCGTGAGGTCCCCCGAAATGGCCAGCGTACCTCCGCTTTCAATAGGCCGAGGTTATGACAGGGAGCCTTCCCCGAGCTGGGTTTTAGCCGGTAGAATCCGGCATAACTCCGCAGCGACCCCTAAGGATTTCCCGACGTTATAAAGGGGCAAGCTACGCCACTGATTTAACCTTAAACTTTCCATCATAACGTAATACCGGCCGATGAACCTTATCAAAGTAAATTATTAATATCTACGTACTGATAAGGGCAATTAATCCATTTAACAAATTATTCCCTAATGATAAAACCCGCAATAAGGTACCTACAAAACCCAATCATGTTCTTATCGCAACGCAATAAATCTCAAGTTAACACTATCTATAAAAACAATTATATTGTCTAAAAAATAGCATATAAATTACTAGGAATCTATTTGCAAAACGCAGACGGAAATATAACATCCTAAAGTGAGTTACTTTCCAGTGTTGCCAGTGTCTGCTTGTGTGTTGCTGCTTACAATAAATCATGATTGGTAAGTACTCTATTACCTACGTTTTAAATGCAATCACGAACATATTATATACAATCGAATATTTTATTAATTATATATATGTATATAAATGGCGACGAGCCCGTTGGATGAGTTGGTGCTTGCCTTAACGCTCTGTTCTAGGGTTCGCGGGTTCGATTCCCGACGGGGTAAACTTTGAAAAATGAACTTTTCTAATTTGGCTCTGGTCTGGATAGTAGTGGCCAGGGCACACTGCGTTTCGCAGTCATTTGGGCAGCCCGTCTGGCGGCAGTAACCACCCCCTTATAGAAGACCACCGTGAAATAACAGCACGTGTGCTTTTGTGTTTCGGTGAGTGAGTAAGGGATTTATTTATTTATTTATTATACATGAAATAATTAGAAAAATATTTACAATGTCCCATAAAACTGGAAAGCAGTTTGTCTATGGAATCAAGTTAATGATGTTAAACTAATGTTATCAAAAATAAAATAAAACTGAATTTAAAAATAAATGTAACCTAAATTAAAAACCTAAACTTCATTAATTAATTAATTTAAAGAAAGTATATAATATTTCATTAATTTATTTTTAAATATAGTTTTATTTTTCTCTTGGACAATGTCTTCAGGCAAACTATTTAGAATGTAGGGCAATCGCTACTTTATAGTTCTGTCACCATAATAATTATCAACCCTAGGAACTACAAATTTTCCCAGACATTGCCCTAGTACTGTGCGTATTTATTACCTTATCCAATATTGAGTCACGATCTCGATTGCCATGACTATTAACTAAAAATAAGTATTTATGTTTTATACTAACAGGTAATATTTTACAAATTTTAAATAATATTGTGTAGTCATTGTTTAATTTATTTTTTACTTTTTTGTTAACTAATAATTTCAAAAATCTAATTTGCATATTTTCCAATTTTTCAATGTGGGATTTAAAAGTTAGTCAATAGCAATCCTGCGCGTATACAATAATCTTAAAATAGAAATTGGGACTTTATAGCTAAGGTGACAAAATTTTCCTATTATTCTAAGTTTATTAGCAATAAAGTCTAAATGATTAGTCCATGAGAAATGTTCATCAATTTTCACTCCAAGATAAGTTATACAGTTTACTCTCTCTATTTTGTTACATTTACAATTAATAAAATACATATTGAACAAGGCAGATCCTAGGGATACTAATTTTGTTTTCTCAGCGTTTAATACTGTTATGACTCACCAGGGAACGTTCTAGTTATGACTCACGAAGGAACGTTCGAGAAAAGCGTCTTTTCCTGTTAACATAACTGGAAAGTTCCATAGTAGAATAGAAGTCATGCCACTCCCCGGTTGTTGTCAAGGGAAATTAGTCCTTATGCACACAACATAGAGTTCACATTCAACAGAAATAGTGTTCCCGAACCTTCAATGACCTTGTTTACAATACGTGTGACTTGTTTACCTACTCGTATTTGTTTGTTTGTACTAAATTCGAGAAAGATCTAGACGATTGGCAGCGGGTATAAATAGGCGAAGTGGCGAGCTAGCGGGACAGTTCGATTCTGCGATTCGACGAAACTTCCGGAACAGTAAACCAGCGACTCATAAGGGAATCATTGACGACTCTTGGCAAGTTTAACGGTTGTATCGGACCTTTCGTTTAGCCCTATTGGTTTGTGGCAATAAATAGTTGATTTTCGCCCTTACACGGCAAATTGACTCACCCCACACGTAACAATACTATGCCATTATCGTGTGACCATCTCACAACGGTATTGACATCTTACTGCACAAGATTCAACGTTTCAGCTAGGTTGGAACCAGCACACAGTACACATAGGTCATCCGCGTTCTGCTGAACAGTTCTGCAACTCTGTACATAAGCTATTTACATGCATTAAATAGCATACTGGCCCACATCCCTGTGGAACTCCGCACTGAACCCTGCTGACATCACTTAGGCCGGCCGCATACATACGTTTTCCGAATTCGTTTTCTGCGTACGGAGACCCGAATGCATCAAATCGATAGAAAATACATAGATTGCCGCACACATTCGTTTTTTTTCCATACGGAATACATTCCGCACGTACGTTTCGATTGTGGGTCCGTCCGTTCGGAAACCCCTTACGGAAAAAACCCAATGAGGTCATTCGGAACGCAGCGCCTGCATACATTTTGTTTGTTTCGGCGCACACGTTGGGAAATTTCCGTTCGGAACCGTGAGTTGTTTGTTTTTCACGTCTTATCACGAGTGCATCATTACAATGCATCATTACAATGTGTGAAGCAGAAGCTTAAGTTTAGCTGTTGAAAAACATCCTTGCTTATGGAATATACACAACATAGATAAAGCTCTCTTTAGATAATGCAATCGCAATTAAATCGTTGTTCTCCATGGTCGTGCGTTCACAAAGCCACCACTGAACGTACTGGCAGTATAATATTCCGAATGCAAATTCCGAACGTCTGCGCTAGGCACACGGAATTCCGAATACGGAAAACGAATTCGGAAACCGAATACGGAAAACGTATGTATGCGCCCAGGCACGTATCTCTATTTTTAATTCGGTATCAACGTGAAGTAAGATAATCTTTAAATCATTCCAACACCACATTCCTCTATAGCATTTAATAACGTAGTAGTTTCCAATGTATCAGCCTTCTCATTATCAAGGATGTCAGAGCCCATTTCCCTATCCCCTCCTAATCCCTTAATCCTATTGTAGTCGGCAGCGCACTTGCAGCAGTTATTGGCGTTGCTTGTGTCATAGGCGACAGTAGCCACCTACCATCAAGTGGACCGTCAGCCTGTCTGCCGATCTTAACATTAAAAAAAAAATTTTTTGCCTGCTTCTTCCTAACTGTAGCAGCCCCTAGTCGTGGGATGAATAACAGGCTCGGACACGCACTCAATGGGCGGACGACCAACACGTATACTCTCGCTTATCGCTCTCGTAATACTCCCGACACTGACGTGGTGCGCACGAGACTGTATTGCCCGCGTCAAGAAGAGAGTAAATAAACGCATACACTACACTAACAAATCAGCATTTCGAGGTGGCGTCAATAGTTTAATTTCATTTTTGCTATCAATAAAAGCATGTGACTATAAACGATTGCCTGCATGGGCAACTCAGCCCATAACTTATTCAGTCCACGGGCTCACTTGACCACTTACTATTTTTTCAATGGACAACTCGGCCCATAAATGAAATTCCTTAGCCCGCGGGTAATCTTTATTTTCGTGGTCACCTTAACCATGACATGGTTCACAATATCACCAATCTTCCTTTTCAATTTAAGGCGAGGACTTAGTAGAAAAGCTTTATTTTTGTCGCCTAATTTGACTTGTTAAGAGTAAAATTGAAACTTAGATAAAAATACAGAGCATAATGGACTATATTTAAAAAAGTTTGAATCGGTCGGATTTATACAAAAAATTATATTTTCAGCGATAACTACATTATTTTTTAAGCTTATTAATTAACTAAAGTTCTATATAAAAGTTTTAATCGGCTACTTTTATTTCATTTTTCATATTTTACACAATATTTAAGAAAAACCTTCCAATTTTAAATCTGTTTGGTCATCTCCGAGAAGTTGCAAAAATGTGTTGTGCAATATTGCACCTTAATCCGTAGGTTATTAGGTTGAGCTCATTTCGGTAAAAATTGTGTTCGGTCTGATGTTAGTCCTTGCCTTAAATAACTAAATAACATAAACTATTTAAAATTAAACACAGTGTCAAAATAGGTATACAAGAATTCCTATTTTTTTAATATTTCATATAACAAATATCTTCAAAAAAAGTCCAATAAAAAAAAGCTTGTTTTTTTACTCATTTTAAACAACATTATATGAGCATGAGAAAATAAAAATAGACATGAACGAAGTGTAAATTTTAGTGAAGAAATTTGATTAAAAAATCGATGCAATTTAATCGGTTTGTATGCTAACGCCACACAGCGATTCCTTACTTCGAAACCACGTCGATTCCTTAAATTGTTACGATATCTGCTAATATTTTTAATATTAGCCGAGCTCGCAACTTCGTACGCGTGATGTTACGGCTTAGCGCGTAACATTTTTGTTTGTAAACAGATTAGAATGAAACAAACATTTAATGTTACGGGAAGCTTGCTACAATACATTAGTGAAGATTGCATTAAAATCGGTTAAGCCGTTTCAAAGATTAGCGTGCACAAACAGACAAAAATTCTAAAAACTATTTTTTTGACCTCGTAAGTACAACGTGTACAAAACTTTTTTTTTTTTTTAAAAAATCTTTAATGTAGACACGGCTCGTTTACGATTTTATTATATTTATATAATATACAATACATTGACATGACATATAGAATCAGGACCCTATTTACCTATGCACCTGATTTACATCAATTTCTGATTTATTATTATGAGTGTTGGACTTCAATAACACAAGACTAAAAATAAAACTCACAAGAAATTTTGAACTCAAGTATAATTACAAACACTTAGAACTAACTCCTTTTCAGATTCCTATAGACTTCTATAGTATATACACAAAAATGTAGTTCACATTGTAATTTGTACAAATAAGAAAGAACACTAAGGCTGGGTTGCACCATGGCACTGGTTATAGTAAAGGTTGACATCAAATTTGTCACTAAATAACACTGACTAACAGTTGTTGCAAAACGCGTTGCAACAGCACATTCGTAAGCTTAGTTAAACTTACCAGGGTCGCCAGTATAATGAGCTGTAATTTACCTTAGAATCATTGTGGGAAATATTTTTGGATATTGCAACACTAAATATAAACTCGAAATTTTATAGCTCATTTTTATAATTTGAATTAAAACGTTATTAACATATTGTCTTGGATTTAAATTTATCTTGTGTTGCACGTCTCTGTTTAGTTTAATTTAAAAATATATTTAAACTTATTTTTCAATTTCATTCTGTAATAAAATGTATGGAAGTAGTTTTTTTTGACATTTTTGACGTTTCTAGTACTCTAACCTCAGGTGGTCCCACAAGGTCAATTGATCCTAGAAGTAACAGAATCGACTAGCGCTATAAAAACAAAACGTCAAAATTTTTCCTTTTTCCCCGCTGACTGTACCATTTTTTCCAAAATCTTTGAATGCTGATAGGAATAACTATTAAAATTATGGATACTCTCCTAAGGGTGTTTTGCTCTAACTACAATATGGTTTTTAGGTAGCTGTCCTTACTGACCCGTCTCAAATTTATATGTACTTTATGCATTACAGCATTTACAGCCCGTGAGTAATTACACTTTATTTACAGCAATCACAACAAAAAAAATATTGTTTAGACATAACCTATTTAACGCATCTGACTGACAGCCTTTTATTTGACATTAACTTTGACATTAACTGACCATGCTTGAGCGGTTATGGTTGCCGTCAACTTATGACGACATTTTAACTTTTGTTAAATGGTGCATGCAACTCAATTTTTGCCTAACCGGCACTTTAACAGTCGGTACGGTCTTTGTCAAAGTTAAAGTAAGATGGTGCAACCCAGCCTAAGTGTGTGTCCTAAGTGACGGCGTATCGCGGAAGCGGAATCCACTGACCTCGCAGTCCGGACAGGTTCAAGCGAGACAGATTTCGCTTCCGCGATACGCCATCACTCGGGACACACCAAAACACTAATGTAAAAATCACCTAAACATTCTCACATCCACACATTCGCCACCTTCAAGTTCCAACTGTCTCGGAGTTGATTTTCCTGAAAACAGAAATGGATAAAATAAAAATAAATTCTTAAGACGGCACTTTCCAACTCTAACAGCTTACTTATTCCATACTACGTAATTCCATGATTACTCATTAATTATAGGTCGTAACAATACATAAAAAAAACATGACATTTTATATCTAGTATAATAAATTTCAAAAATGTGCAGAATTTGTGACATTTTCGCGGGTTGAATTCTTGTAATCACTGACTAAAATCCAAAAATGTTTTTCCATGGAAACATCCTACCTATAATGTACATTTGAAATTGGGATGTCAATAGCTACCATTTATAAAGGTTTTACTAAAATATTGGAATTGCTGGCGTATGTTTTATTATTTTCGCGAGTTGAATAAGTGGCGCGAATGTGTTGCGTCGCATTCTGTCTTCGGTTATTGGCATCATAGTAAGTTGAGACAACAAATTCTCCTACATACCTATTACTGAGTTTCCACGCTAGTACAGCGCCGCCTTCTTTTTACACATAGTCGTTGTGGGTTGTAGGGCCTTATTTCAATGGTTAGACCTAATTACAATAAATTAAGAGTTGTTTGTTATTTTAACGTTCTCCACTACGCGAATGACATTGGGCACCTGGGCTCTCTGCAACAGGCATCTGCTACTCGAAAATAACTAAAACCTTTGTTCTTCTGAAACTATTGAATCAAATGAAAAACTGTTCCTGTCATTTATATGTAGTATAAATGTAACTCTATCATTTGACATTGACACAGCAAGACATTTCAATTTTATTTATTTTCTCGTAAACCATTATACTTAAAAATAACTCATCAGAAAATATAGACCAATAAGTTATTGTATCACTTATTTTTTTTTGTTACATTGGCTTTATGTCTGAACGAGCTGAATGGGAAAACAAAGCAGTGATTTCTTCTTATCGATGGCTCTATTTTGCAGTCATAAAATGGGTAGTATCGAAGGGATGGCCAGAGCCCATTTCCCTATTCTACCCGGATTGGCAGTGAACTAGCAGCACTTATGGGGTTGCTTGTGCTAATATTCAAGTAGACCCTGATGGTGATGGTTTACTTCGGTAAAAAACAAATAAATCTGCTACTACCAATCACAGCTTCACAAAGACAAGACACTTTATCAATTACCGACTTGCACAAAAGTAGTATAAGCAGGCACTGTACCGCTTCATTGCTATATAACAGCTGTTTAAGAGAGTTTGTATATTCCTCAACCTATATATAAGAGGTTTTAATATCCCTTTAATTTCAAGGCAGTATAGTAGCCTTTTAGTAGTGGCTTTAGAGATATAAAGGTGTTATAAGAGTTCTTATGCAGCCTTTAGGAGCAAAGCAGAGTTACAAGTATACGAAATATCACTATGAGGTCTAAAAGAGGAGTTAGGAAGGCAAAAGCGCTTTACAGACATTGTTTATAATGCTGAAGAAATTACCAGGCAGTACTGTGTAACTTATAGTTTTATAATAGATCTACGAGACCTTTTAATACCGCTTTATACCATATTAGCTCAACATTAGCATCTAAAGCGGCGTGTCTGTGACAATAATATGACTGAAGTCTGGATAGGGCATGCTAGAGTTTCTAATGTATCCTATATCATCTTTAATATAGTAAAGCTTCATTGTAAACTGCAGTCAACAACTGAGCAGCCTGTTGGACTGCAGTAGCCAATGAATGCGGGACAACATAGACCTGGTTTTCCTTATTATGTTTGTAGATGACTTATGTATATTTATTAATATCCATAATTATTTTAATTATATATCAATCTGAAATTATTAATATTATTTTTCTACAAGTTTTATGTAAATTCAATGCCAAACTATGAGTCAGGTTTATTGCATGCAACCTTATCATTTTTTGTCTATCTATCTAGTTTAATCTATAAGATATCTAGTCTAGCGCATGGTTTTTATGATGTTTATTGCATTTCATGTTGATAAGCTCATTTTATATTTTTCTTTCTACATTTGATCATCCTGGGTGATTATATAGTTGTTTAAAGAGATCTAGAAAAAGCTAGATCTTCTGATATCATAGCTTTTCTGATAGAGACTCTGCTAGTCAACAATTAAGCTCAAAATTATCAAAGATATAATATTAAAGAAATTGCTCTGAATAAGACTGCCACTAAAATCTATATATACAGTAGAAACCTCTTTAAATCGAACTTCGATAAGTCGAAAACCTCCAAAACTTAAAATATGTTTTGTTTCCTTCTCTTAAAGTCCTTAATGCTCTGTTCTAGGGTTTCCGGGTTCGATTCCCAGCAGGGTCAACTTTGAAAATGAATTTTTCAAATTTGGTTCTGGTCTGAATTTGGAAAATAGTGGTAGGGCACACTGCATTTTCGCAGTCATTTGGGCAGCCTATCTGGCGGCAGTGACCACCCCCTTAGAGAAGACCACCGTGAAATAACAGCACGTGTGCCTTCGGTGAGTGAGTAAGGGATGCCAGCGCCCATTTCCCTATCCACTCATAATCCCTTATCCTTAATCCTACTGCAGTCGGCAGCGCACTTGCAGCAGCTTTGGCGTTGCTTGTGTTATAGGCGACGGTAGCCACCTACGATCAAGTGGACCGTCAGCCTGTCTGCCAAACTTAACATAAAAAAAATATTTCCACCCTCTATAGATCGAAATAATGGTATATTCCCTTTATGGCCCAAGATCCCTGGCATGCCAGACATAACTTTCTTTCTAAAGGACAAAATGTCGGAAATTGAATAGTATTTCTACAGGTGAGAAAGGTGAGTAAAAATAGGACCTATGTTCTAAAGGCTGACTTTTATATATTGTAAAATATTATTACAAAATACTATCCAGCACTGCCTGACACTTCCCATGGACTACAACTTCTGCCAGAAGCTTTAAGACATCTTTCATTCTGCAACGAGTCACCGGGCACGCGACTGGGAACACGTGGCACATTGAAAGCCATCATTGGTTTCATACAAATAAAGTGGTTATGCAGATAAAAGCTGCTTCTGATCAGTCGTACTAGTAAATTTTGGGAAGCCCATGTCCAGCAGTAGACAGAGGACGTCTAATATGATTATAATGACATTGCAATTTTCCATTCTGACATGCAATTTAATAATCTTATTAAATTGCATTATGGATCTCGGGTCCAAATACCGGCAGTGTCAACGTATGAAATTAACTTTTCTTTGGCTCTGGTTTGGATTTGGAGAGTAGTAGCAGGGCACACAGCATTTTAAAAATAAAATAAAATAAATAAAATAAAATTTTGCAGTCTATCTGTCACTCATAACTATCTATTTACAGTAGACAATGAAATAACAGCATATGTGTTGCTGTTTCAGTGAGTAAGGGATGCCAGAGCCCATTTACATATCCCTTCCCAATCTCCTATCCTTAATTCTACTACGGTCAGTAGTGCTCTTGCAGCATCCATGGTGTTGCTTGCGTTATAGGTGACAGTTGCCACCTACAATCAAGTGGCACGTCAGCCTGTCTGTCGAAATTTAACATAAAAAAAGTTATTACCTGATAAGCAATCTCCGTCAAACTCAAACACTAAACTGTTCAAAGGTGTTTGTAAATGTTCAGCACATCTTGTCATCGCTACAAGCATTTTGTCATCAAAACCTATTATTGTTTCAAACGGTCTTTTGACATTTTGACATTGAAACTTTATTTTAATACCATTTTTAATGTTCTCATTTACAGTCAAATTGACACTTTGATTGACGATCCCGCCGTCAATGAACTTGACGAAATTATATTTAATCGAATCAGGTGTGTCGCTAGGCGTAATAATCTTTTCATTATACGTGAAAAGTAACTTATCTGTACTGACTTTTTCTTTATCGGCGAAAAATTCAAATATTTCAATAAACGGTTGATGTCCCTTCATTATAAAACGGAAGTAATCCAAATTTTGCCAATAGACCTTGACTGACAAATCTTCTTCTTCTTCTGCTATGTCGTTATCTTCAACGAGCACATTATTTGTGACAGATTTGAATAATTCTTGTCTGTGACACTGATCAGGATATTCATGGGTATTGCCAATGCTATATGTTGGTATGTCATCCAAATTAGTTACACGATTATTTATATACCTCGATGAATTGACCCTTCTCGGGGCGCTTACTTGCCAAGGGGATCTACCTCTCCATCTCCTTCTAGTACCTCTACCCCTACGAGTAATACGACCAGTACTAGTTCCTGAATCATTGTGTATATTGGAGTCATTGGAGTAATCTTCGTCTAACACTTCTAGCCTTTCCTTCTTTGCTCGTGAGCGCGTAACACGCGATTTCTTGGCTTCTGCCTCCTTTAAGAGTCTTTCTAAAATTTCCATACCTTCTTCATCGACTTCAGAGTCCTCATTATCTGGCAATTTCTGCGTTACATTAGTTGTTGTAGGTGCGATCGCGTCTTCTGTTTTAGTCTCCAAAATGCTTGTAGTTTCTATCTGGTCTTCATTATATTTCTTCTTTATATTGTGGAACTTTAGTGCAGCGTTACCGTAGCAATCGTCGGAATCCGATGAAGACATTTCTGTTCAATGAAACTGAATCTTTATCGTAATTACACCGTATCGTATCGCACGTTTTATCAGTGTATCTGTCAAAGTGTATAGGTATAATATCACCACATAATACATAAAACACTTAAAATATTCGTAAAGGTAGAAAAATAGGAAGAAATATGAACTTGATAGACATTTGTAACAAAAAGAAATAACAGTAATAAAATAACAAACGCGGATGATGAACACAGAATAAAATATTATAAAGAGTGACACAGATTAGATAAATTGAGTGATATTGACAATGACATTGAAATTTTAAAAGACCAATGACATTAAAATTATTTATTAAATAAAGTATAATAAGTAGGTAATACACATTTTTAATTGTCTAATTGCTTCATAACTTTTCTTGTTGTCTATTCATGTCATATTTCTTGTAAATAAATACATTAATTTTAAATAAGTACATTTACTATCCATAGTTTCAGCTATTATCAGCGTAGTAATCAGCTCCATATAATGTTGATAGGGGAATAAAAAAAATAAAAATGCGACTACTAGGGAATAAAAATGCGACTTTTTTATTTCTTGTGTCAAAAAAATCCTTAGCCTCCATTTGGACTTCGCCACATTCAAAAAGAAGGGCCCCTCGATAAAATTTGAAACAGTGCTTATCTTAGGCAAGCTACACTAGTAATAATAAGTATATTTTCTCAGACCAATCGAACTTTGCTATCACCGTTACTATGTGTGGATTGATTGTAAATTATGAATTCAATTAACTTCGATAAAACTAATAATCAATCTTCTAATAGGATTAATTCTTTAATCCCACCGGGTAATTTGTTTTTCCTATGATTATCTAAGTCTTTTCACATTTACATAAATACATATTAATACACAATACCTTCATCTGACACATTGCGATTTCTGGCGACTGGGGACAGTTATAGGAGTCTAGACTATGTACCTATTTAAAGTGTCAAGTCCATTAATACCTAAAATAGGTAATATTTTAGGTTAATTTTTTAAGGCAAAACCTTCGCTCAGTCCCACATCAAAGCGACAGCAAACAAGCTGGCGCTGCTGCTGACCAGGTCCAGATTCTCGAGCGCCGCAAATACTCATCCTTACTCAAGGACTACGAGCTTGCGGTGCTCGCAGTAGAGACACTGGGCCCCTGGTCAACAGACATGAAGGCTTTTGTAAGGGCACTGTCGGCACGACTGGTCGACTCTACAGGGGCCCCAAGGCTGGCACATACTTCTCTCAACGTATAGCCCTAGCGGTACAAAGAGGTAACGCTACCAGCATAATAGGGTCCATCCATGCCGCAGGCGGACCTGTTAGAGGGGGTTTTCCTTTTATAATCTGTATAATTTTTTTTATATATATAATAGTAAATGCATTGTTTATATTTAAACTTATATATTACTTTACTCTATGTAGCAAATTGAACGAATGTGTATACTCACGCTTCGCCACGATCCCTTTGAAATGTGACGAAAAAACAGACAGCTTATTGATTTCGCGCCAATGTGTTCAGAACACATTGGCGATGATCTCTATTGGCCATGTATTGGCCGAAGTTGGCCCAATTTGTATAGACCCCATTAGATTATTGGAACGTTTTACAGGCTGACTTAAAAAGTTGAAAGTAGAATGTTTTTAAAAAGAAATATAGAAGATGTAATTGTTAGAAAAAATTAGTTGAAGTAAAAAGACGAAAAGAAAACAATATAATTGTGTGCACATAAAAAAAAACAAGACAAAAAGAAAATGAATGTGTTTTTGAGAGTGTTTAATTTATTTCACAAAATGTTGTATACGAAGAAAACAATATAGTTATGGAGCAGAGTGTTTTACTAAATTTAGATAATTTGATCACAAAACGCAGTGGAGGCAAGAAAATCACAAAATCCTATAAAACAGACTACTACGAAAGTCAGTACCTACAAAGAGTATTGTAATATATGTATATAGGGAGTCAGTATTTGTTTTCAAGCCTATTTTTGGCCTTAGATGGCCAAAATTTATTAAAACGGTGCAGTATATAGTTTGTACCATATCTGTTAGTGCCGTAGAAACTCATAGCCATAAGACTAGTCATAGTCATATACTAATTATGCCCAAAATTCTATAGTTTGCAGAATGCACAGAAGTTATAATAAGAGATATGCATCTTTAGATTTATTCAACTCTAAAAAGGCAGTATTTAGGAATGAGCTAATAAAAGTTATCAACAATGAAAATCTGAATGTCGATGTATAAATAATCGTTCCATATACCATAATAACTGTATTGTGGTATAATAACGGTATAATAATAAAACAGTATAGGTAATAATAGTATTTCTCACCTACACACCTCATACACACACACATGCACACACGCACACACGCACACATGCACACACGCACACACGCACACATGCACACACGCACACACGCACACACATACACACTATGCATTATACACATACACATACGTCTCTTCTTGATATTTTTTATTTAATGTTTTTAATTAAGATCATGTTCATATTTATTTTTAAGATAAAAAGGAAGTCCGTTATTGGCATTAAGATTTAAATCATACATATTTATGTATTTACTTGTATTTTATTAGTTGATAATAAGTGCTGTGTGACTTTGTATTCATTAAAATAAAATAAAAATAAAATAAAGACCGTATGATTTTTTTTGGACAAAGGATATTTACATATTAATTTAGACTAAGTAACTTACCTATTATACAATTTTACATACACTATTTTTTATTATTTGAAAATTAAATAGGCAAATTTATGTAATGCCAATTAAAGCATCAATCAATCACCTAATAATATTACCGGATTACCGGAGCCTAAAATTACAAAAACTTTGAAAGAATGATGCATTCTATTATGACTAAAATTTTATAATAAAACACATTAATTTATTTATATATTAAATTAAAATAATTAAATGTATAATAAAAAAAATGTACAACTCTCCTTCCGGTGTTCCCCTCCCTCGTCACTGTCTCTCCCACAAGTTCCAGGGTTGCCATTATGCGTGGAGATGTGGTTGCCACATACTTATCTAAGAAATAAAGAAAATACTTGTAATAATTACGAATTGCCCGCGACTTCGTCCACGCCTATTTTTCCTAAGTTTTAAAATATTTATCTATCGATTATCTATGTCTATATCTGTATCTACATTAAATATTTCTTCAAAAAACTATTTGTACACGTTGTACTTCCGTTTACTTTTTTAAAAAGTCTGCTTGTCTGTGCGTGTACAAACGCACAGACTCTAATCTCATCTAATCTCATTTAGCGTCTAATCTCAGAAACGGCTTAACCAATTTGAATGCAATTTTCACTGATCTATTGTAGCAAGCTTCCCGTAACATTTAGTGCTTATTTAATTCCACTCGGTTTACAAACAAAAAAGTTACGCGCTACCGAATAACAAGGGTACGAAGTTGCGGGCTCAGCTAGTACTTAGGTAATATAATAATCCATTAATACACTCAGTGATATCTGAGGAGATATGGTTTGAATTGACTGAATAATTTTATCCACCTAAAGCGACGACTCATGCGACTTAGCGGCTTAAATTCTGTCACGTGAATTAGATAAATAATTGCATGTTTTATGCAAACCTCTTATGGAAAACTTTGGCCGCTGACGCCGGAAGGTTCTCGAGCCACAGACCAGCAAGCGCACCGTAGGATGTCCGCTCCATCCAAGGTGGAGAGACGATCTGATAAGAGAGGCGGGTCGACGGTGGATGCAGGCTGCTTCTGACCGGTTCTTTTGGAAAATTAGGTGGGAGGCCTTTGTCCAGCAAGGTCCTACTACTGAAATGATGAGGGAACTGTTGATTTCTGTGCAATAAACAGGCGCAATGAGATTATTTAAGCACTTATGGTGATGTTTGTGTTAGAGGCCACGTTAGCCACCTACCGTCTAGTGGACCTACGACATAAAAAAAAAAAACGGGACAAGTGTGAGTTGAACTCGGGGGGGGTTCCGTACGATGCTACCTATCCGCACAATATTGAGTGATTTACCATGTTATTTTAATATCATGGACTTCTTATAGGTTTTGCTATAATCTATAAGTAGAAAACTAATTTCTGTATTTTTTTTTTCAAAATTTTAGGTTCAGTAGTTTCGGAGATGGGGGGGGGGGGAATGGTCGGACAGACGGACACACGAGTGATCCTATAAGGGTTCCGTCTTCTTATTCCAAATTCAAAAATTCAAATTTCTTTTACATGTCTTGAGTCTACCAGCGCTTCGGAAGGACCATCATAGCCAAGAAGAATGCGCCGCAAGAAACTTGGCAGAAAGTCATAAAAAAAAGTTACAATTTATATACCTATTTCAAAGTAGTTGTTATCACAGCAAAACTAGAACACACTTAATTGTCGCGATTTATTTGACCACAATTGACCGCGTCCCTAATAATATAATTAAATAACAATTAAACTAAAATTACTTAGAGATCTCTAAAGGTAAACATAAACTAAAACTATGGTCAACAGAGGTGTAAAAAGCCTCAATGGTGAATGTCAAAATAAAAAATTAAAAAATTAATTTCAAAATTAGTAAAAACGCAAACGGCGAACAACGGCAATAGTCTAGAGCCGGATAAACGAGACCTGGGTTTCACCTGAACATCCTAATTGTCTTGAACTGCCAGTTTTGGCCAAGTCATCACATAAGTATTCCTCATATACGCTTTTTTCAAAAGTGCGCTCTTAATATATCTTTTAAAAGAGTTGTGAGGCGATTTCCATGCATCTACAGGCACTTTATTGTAGAATCTCTCGCAGTCTCCCGTAAAAGATTTGCTCACTTTTCGGACGTACGGAACCCTAAAAACTTTTGAAAGCTCGTTTTGATTCGTTCTTTACAACGACCGCGAGTCCACCATAACATACATATTTACCTATTTTAACTATAATTATGAACTGTAAATAGATTTAATTATAATATAATTTAAGCTCATTTCACATAAAGATAAAATCCAGATATACAATCGGAACGCTCGAACAAAATGCGTCAGAGTTTAACAATCGGGACATTCGTAAAAGGTGTAAATGGATCTAGATAATAATAAATCATTAAGTATAAATAGTCGTTTGCCTCGTAAATTATTTATTTGAATGTCTAACATGATTGTTTAATAAATCTGATCTATAGGTACACATTATAAAATAGTCACTGTCCGCTCTGTCTGCTCCTCCCTGTCTTCTTGTAAAAACTTCTTTAGTCTCCTTACAGGGTATTTAAGTTTAAGTAAAAATTTTACTTAAAATAGTAAGTAATATTTCAGTCACAAAATAGTAAGTAATATTCATTCCACTTGTGACTGTATTTTTTTAATGGTGGAAACGATACATATCACAGTTTCATTTGCACCATTAATGGTGCGGGTCAATGGTGCAAATGAGCCTACGGCAAACAATCAATGGTTTTCGGTAGTCGAAGGTTTGAGTAAGTAAGTAATAATTTTAAGAAAAAATTGTAATAAAACTTTTACTTAATAAAAAATAATTTTAATATTTTTTTTCTACCTGTAAGTATATTCGTACCAGCTAATCTCCGATAGCTGATGTTATGAGGAGTAACTTAGGCTACTTATTAAATATTTTTTATAGGACAAAAGCGTGTAAGTTACACAAGTTCAACGGATGACGATGTAAGTTAGTTTATTGACACAACATTTCGACTTCTTTTTTTAACTAGGTTGGGCAGTAAACATCTTAGAGGTTGGGTAATAGATGGCGTCGTGTTTCGATTACAAAAGATATATATTTTTTTATTTTATTTTTTCAGTTACCGGTATCACTCTTCTTTTGCTGTTGGGATCAACTTTAGCCCACAAACCATTCGAAGGCGTTGATCCTAACACACTGTCATGTGACCCAGAGGGACAGGTAAGCGCAGTTATTGCTTTTATTAAGGTAGTCAGAGAGGCTGACGGTCTACTTTTTTGAAGGTGGCTACAGTCATCTATAATACAAGCAACGTTACAGGTGCTGCAGGTGCGCTGCAAGGATAAGGATAAGAGGATAAGAAGGGATAGGAAAATGGGCTCTGACATCCCTTACTCACTCACCGAAAGACAACAGCACACATGCTGTTATTTTGCTGTGGTCTTCTGTAAGTAAGTGGTTACTGCCGCCACACAGGCTGCTCAAATTGCTGCGAAACGCTCTGTGTACTACCCACTACTAGGAAAATTACTTTTTTGCATTATTATTGCTTCTTTTATAAAATCCATTATAAATACCTACACACGCACAAACTCAATACACACATATATGAAATGAAATTACTGGCTTAGGGATAATCTAATCAAAAAAATATAAAAAAGGAAGCTCTTTGAAAAGCCGATGAAATGGTGAAGTTTTTCTAATACAAATTTTTTGAGGTTGGCATCCCTATTTAATGCATTATTATTTATTATGTAAAAAGTAATTGTTGTTGTGGCTTATTTTAACTTTGAACAGTAATGTAATTTTGGACCTTTTACAACTGTAACAGCTAGATTAGTCAGTTGCAAAAGTAAACCTAAATGAAATCCGTTATTAAAGGTTTTTTTTAAATTTTGATTAATATGTAAAATTTTGGGTTATTGGTAAAAATCTTAAAATCCAAAAATCTCGAATACTACTGAATTTCGGCTATACATATACTTAGGGGGGGTCAAAATGTTACATTTTAGCTCCCCCCCTGCACCCTTTCGTGTTACCAGTAACACTGTATAAAACAATATAGAATTGATTGATTTATTTTATTTTTTAATTCTAATTTACATTATTTATACATTATTTTTAGTTATATGTCTCAGTGGCGTACTTGCTCTAGATGGGGCATGTATCAAATTTAGTCGAGGGCCTATTCTACCTGACTGGCGAAACCCGATGAAGATTTTTTTACAAATGAAACAAAAAGCTCACGTTTTAGAGTCAATGCAATTTGTAGGCCGCACTGAACTCAAAAGTTTAGAATTTAGCCTACGGTCTAAGTTAAGTGGATAACATTTTACGTAAGCTTAGGTACATAAGTCGGGGCCTTTGCAACCCGGCGGCCCCCTTGCACTGTCCATTACAGAGGCTCTAGTATGAGTTTACGATACTACACCAATTCTACACTCGCTAGCGAGAACGTAAAACTTTTGTATGGGAAATCGTGAACTGTCAATGTCAAATTATCAATTTTCCATATAAATGTTTTACGCTCTCGCTAGCGAGTGTAGTATCGTAAACTCATGCTAGAGCCACTGATGTTCGTTTGATGACAAAGAACAATATAGATATACAATTATATGACTTCCTTCACAGATCTTCCTCCTGCTGCCGCATTTCACAGACTGCAACAAGTTTTATATGTGCGCGCATGGCGAGGAGGTTGAATTCAGTTGCAGCGATCCCCAACTAATCTTCGACTTTGAAGGACAGGTAAATAAGCCACTCATATCCCACTTCCTAATCCCTTATCCTTTTACACATTATTAATATTATCATTTAATGTACCTTTTATACATTAAATGATAATATTAATTTATAATTAAAAATATATATTCTAATTATTAATATAAAATATAATTTGTTAATTAAATTATTTAAAAAAATTCGTAAATTCTTACTTTTTTATATAAAGGACGTCAGACGGACCACTTGATGGTAAGTGGCTACCGTCGCCTATAACAAAGCAGCCTCACATGCGCCGCAAGTGCGATGCCGACCTTCGTAGGATTAAGGATAAGGGATTAGGAAGGGATAGGGAAATGGTTTCAATATTAAAATTAATTTCTTTAAAATAAGCTCATTTTTACTATAAGAAATGAGTTCTAAATTATTTGCATTTAAAAAAAAAAGTTCAAATGGGCACCTACAAATTTTCTAATTATTATATTCATTTAAAAATATTTAAAAAAAATTATGAAACGATATAGTAAAGAAAGAATGCTTTTTATTATGTGGTTAATAAAAAAAGAGATATTGTGAGATATTCTTGAAACTATCTCCATTGTATTACAATAGGTGTACTGAAGCCTTCGATCAACAATACAACTAGATTAAAGGTGATAGCTCTGAAAACGGCCCGAGAAATAAGAGCACAAAATAAGCGTGTGCTCTTATTTGCGACAGTACGGTTCAACTAAAACCAACGTTCGGACGCGTTAAAATGCCACAGTGTGCGTTTAAAAACTGTTAAAAAGCGTTTAGACTTAAGGTATATTTTAAGTTAATTTAACAGATATAAACAGATATAGCTTTAAGTATAATCAACACAAAATAACACGGACTGTTTTTCGCTTTGATTTTGTATGAGACCTTTAATCTAGGTGTATTGTTGATCGTAGACTGAAGCAATAGATTTGAGATTGTTCAAATTCAAATTCAAATTCAAATTAATTTATTTGTTATAACATGTTTCAACAAAGATATTTAACTGTATATAGGTTGGGGAAAAAGATTCTTCGCATTTTATATGAAAACTCAAGACTTTTTTTTTTCAAAGTTTATTTACATTTAATTACAGTATATATTATGCGCCATTTTGACTTTTTGCCATCTTGTAGGTTGCTGTAGAAATTTTGGGACTATTGATAAAAAAAACGCGACAAGTAGTTTCGGCAGTCCTCTCTTGATGTTAACCTGACACTGCCTAAAGAATTCTGAAGAGGCCGAAACAGGTGGAAATTTGAAGGTACCTTTAAATTTCCAGCTGTTTGAAGGTGCAGAGAGAAAGCGGTCGGAATTGATCAATAGAAAGGTTGTAGTCTTTCATCACGACAACGCTAGACCATACACATTTTTAGCCATTCTGCAAAAATTGCGAAAGATTGACTGCGAGGTGTTAATGGATCCGCCATACAACCATGACCTTGCACCTTCAGATTTCCACCTGTTTCGGTTTCTTCAGAATTCTTCGGGCAGTGTCAGGTTAACATCAACAGAGGACTGCCAAAACTACCTGTCGCGTTTTTTGATCACAAGTCCCAAATTTCAACAGCAACGGGATCATGTCATTACCATACAAGATGGCAAAAACTTATCGAACAAAATGGCACATAAATAGGTATTATATACTGTAATTGAATGTAAATAAACTTTGAAAATAAAATGTCTTGAATTTTCATATTTTTCTACACTATTTCTTTTTGCCACAAGCATTCTTTACAAGCAGCACAAGCATTGTAGTGGTAGGGCACACTGCGTTTCGCAGTCATTTGGGCAGCCCACCTGGCGGCAGTGACCACCCCCTTACAGAAGACCACCGTGAAATAACAGCATATACGTGCTGTTGTGTTTCGGTGAGTGAGTAAGGAATGCCAGAGCCCATTTCCTTATCCCCTCCTAATCCCTTATCCTTAATCCTACCGTAGTCGGCAGCGCACTTGCAGCACCTGTAGCGTTGCTTGTGTTATAGGCGACGGTAGCCACCTACCATCAAGTGGATCGTCAGCCTGTCTGTCGACATAACATTAAAAAAAAAATGGTGATTCTCCATTAAATTACTAAATGTTACAGGAATGTAACTGGGATTGGGCCGGTAAATGCATCCTGCGGACGCCATCGGAAGAAATAGACTCGGAAGGTTCCGGGGACGAATCCTTCGAGGATATTGGTTCGCATATGTCCACAGTGCCCATTGGTAAGACTAACCGCTGTGACATGAACAAATTATGCCACAGAATATTAGAAAATGATAATGTTCACTTATGTATTATTAAGAAAAAAGGTATGCGCTTTGTCCGAAGGAAGTCAAAATCAGCCAGTCTTTTCACAATGCTACGCGTGGGTTAATTAAAATAACAATGGCCCATGATCCCTGGCCCAAAAGCCTGCGTTTCTTATATTTGATAATACGTATACCTATAACATCGATTAGCTGAGGGTTCCGTACGATGTTACCTATCCGCACAATATTGAGTGATTTACCATGTTATTTTAATATCGTGGACTTCTTATAGGTTTTCCTATAATCTATAAGTAGAAAACTAATTTCTGTATTTTTTTAAAAATTTTAGGTTCAGTAGTTTCTGAGATAGGGAGGGGGGGCGGTGGTAAATTTTCGTCTATTTTCTTGAATAACTTGGAAACTATTTATTTTAAAATTACAAAAAAATACATTTAAGATCTTCACAAGACCTTCCTAATTTCACACGATGCAGTTTTAAAAAAAAAATTTTTTTTTATTTTCACCTTCCCCCAAAAATGACCTCCCACATACAGATTTCATCTATTCACGTCACACCTCTGCGTTTGGGTCACAGAAATTGATATGTGTACCAAATTTCAACTTAATCGGTCTAGTAGATTCGGAGATAATTGACTGTGACCGACGGACAGACGGACACACGAGTGATCCTATAAGGGTTCCTTTTTTTATCCGGACGTACGGAACCTTAAAAAGCGTGTGATGCCCTCACTGACCAAATAATGGATAAGGATAATGGGATAGTTAAAAATAAGGGAATGGGCTCCGATATCCCCTTATCTAAGGCCTAAAATACGACAGCTTCGTGTTGCTATTTCATCACGATCTTGTGTGAGGGGTTGGCAAATACATGGCCAGACACCAAACAACACACTCGATAAAAGCTAGCTACCATCGTACAAATGCCAAATATATTATTATTACTAGCTCAAATTTATTACCCAACTTCGTACGCGTGGTATTCGGTATAGCGCGCAACTTTTTAGTTTGTAAACCGATTGGAATGAAACAAACACTAAACGTTACGGGAAGCTTGCGATAATGCATCAGTGAAAACCGCATTCAAATCGGTTAAGCAGTTTCTGAGATTAGCGTGCACAAACAGACAAAATTTCTAAAAACAATTTTTGTGACCTCGGTAACGTAAGCACAACGTGTAAAAATTGGTTTTTTTTTTTTTTTAATAATATTTAATGTACGGCTCGTTTATGATTTTATTATAAGTATGTATAGAATAAATTGTTATAAAATAGTATTCCTACAATATTTTTGTTATTAAATTGTTTAATGATATTTTTAATTGATCGATTGGTTATTAATTATGTTATCAGTATACGTGTTTAATGTTTTACATCGATCTGATAAAAAGAACAAGACGCCGTTATTTAACTATTAATGATATACGTATATAACATTTGCCTAAAGTTCTGATCGCCCAAAAAAAAAGATATTGTCAATTTATACACTCATGGACATTTAGAAAAAAAAAGGTGACAAATTAATATGAAAACACATTTATTTGACGATCCCGTTGGATGAGTGGTTAGGGTGCATGCCTTAATGCTCTGTTCTAGGGTTCCCGGGTTCGATTCCCGGCAGGGTCAATTTTGAAAATGAACTTTTCAAAGTTGGCTCTGATCTGGATCTGGAAAGTAGTTTTTCAGCAGGACAGTCAGAAGCAGCCTAGATTTAGTGTCGACCCGCGGCCCTGATTATATCAGTCCAATAAATATTTTATTAGTTACACTCAGTATTATATAATTAAATTATAATTAAATATAATATATTAATTTATACTCTATCAGAGGTTCATATAGACTAATTTCAAAATTTAGCTGATTCCGGTGGACCCCCTGCAGCCACATTTCCACCATATTTCCAAAACTCGACAAAAAATATGAAGATTTAGAGATCTAATTATGGAACTTTGCGTTGCGGCTGAGTTCCAACCACAGACGGGAGGTTTTCTAAATGAAATAAGCGAGAATTGATTGGTTAATTAATTAATTGATTGTGCTGTGAGTGGATGTCAAAAAAGTAAAGTTGGCCGATCAAAAAGTGATTCCCGTCGTGTCTACCGTGGACCCCTGGGGGTCCACCTGGACTAGTTTGGGAACTAAGAGTCTATGTTTAATCTACTGTATTTCATTTACATATAATTTGAAAAATATTTGCCAAATATTCAAATCGAATACTTAGTAGGTACATTTATAACGTTGAGTGGTTATAAACGTACATTTATACTTAGTGCTTAGTATACTTAGTTACTTTATTTATACTTAGTAGGTACTGTCAATAGGACAAGTGCTTATGTATTTGGTGACATTTTACAGGAGCCAATATTGGTGCATCAGACGACGCTGTACAAACGATTGTTAGGCCTCTCTCATTTGAGGCCAGCGCCACTAAGCAGATCCAGTATGGAAACATTCTTAACTGCAAGAGGTTTGACTCGTCAGCCAAACGTGTTGGTTACAGGTGATCAATTATCCTCCATCCCGTTCGTTTAACTATTATTCATTAATTTTTTATATATATAAACTTTACATGTACTTATAGAGCGTCAAATACAGTGGCGTAGCTTGCTCTGAATGAGCCCTGTATCAAATTTCGGTGAGGGGCTCTTCAACCAAATTGAGGGTAATTTTTTTTGCAAAAGCAACAAAAAGCTCACATGTTTTTAGACGATGCATTTAGACTCTAAACTAAGTCTAAACTTGTAGGCCGTATGCAAAACTCTAAACTTTATGGTTTAAGTTATGGCCTTTCGCTTGCCATAGATGGGCGGTGGGCCCTGTATCAAATTTAATAGAAATGGCCCCTTCTACCTCACCGTGACTAGTCCAAATGGAGGGTGAAGTTTTTTTCTACAAAATAAACACAAAACTCACATGTGTTAAGACAATACATTTAGACTCTCAACTCTTAAAGCCTAAACTCGTAGGCTGCATGCTAAACTCTAAACTTTAAGCTGGCCTTTAGCTTGCCCTAAACGGGTCCTGTAACAAATTTAGTCGAGGGACCCCCTTCTATCTTACCATGGCTAATCCATGGAGGGAGAAGATTTTTTTTTACAAAAGAAACAAAGAGCTCGCATGTTTTTAGACGCAAGACTTCAAACTCTTAAACGCTAAACTCTAACATGCCTAATATTTTAAGTGAAATTGTGGATAACATTTTAGGAATTTTTGCTTAGACACGTCGGGCCCCCTATAACACGGGAGCCCCCGTTTCATACGATAGGTTATATAGTTATATAACCGTAAAAAAATATTCAGAGCCAAAAAACAGAAATTTGGTAACAAAAAAAGTTAAAATTAACTAACAGCTACGGGCACTTTAAACACCCGCCCTTTTGGCGCGCTTGTCGTGACGTCAAAGTCTACAATACAATCAAATGTTAAAAATCACAAACATCTACACGCTTGTTGACATTCCATAGACGTTGACGTCACATTCGATCAGTGGCTCTAGCATGAGTTTACGATACTACACTCGCTAGCGAGAGCGTAAAACATTTATATGGAAAATTGATAATTTGACATTGACAGTTCACGATTTCCCATACAAAAGTTTTACGTTCTCGCTAGCGAGTGTAGAATTGGTGTAGTATCGTAAACTCATACTAGAGCCTCTGACCGTTTCAAGTATTTTGAATTTCCCACATTTTCATGCACTTTTTAATAATTATTTTCTTAACGAAAAAGAAATAATATTAAAAAATATTTACATTGACATAATTCTAAAGCAAAAATGTTGATAAAAAAATATATTTAAGCCTTTTTTGAATTAGACGCATATTCCCTATTGATACGGCAAATACGGCAATAGCTACGTCCCTGGTCAAATACAATTAATTGAGTATATTAATCTACAGGGGAAAGAAACGGCAAGAAGTGGCTCTTCTATTAAAAAAAAAATCTATATAAAATAAGTGTCCACACCATTTATAAGTCGAGAACTTCTGGTCCGATTTTTGTGATCTTTCATTTGTTGTGTCTCCGCTCTGAATAGCAGAATAACTATTAAAACATTCACTAATGAAAAGAGAGATAGGTAAACAAGAAAAGTTTCTGTATTACAGAAAAAAATAACAGGACTGGTCAGGCTGACGGTCCACTTAATGTATTAATTATAAGAGAGCTCTGGTATCCCCCTTATAATTTTAAACACAACAGCACACGTGCTGTTAATTTACTGTGGTAACTGCCGCCAGACGGGCTCCCCAAATGACTGAGAAACTGGAACAGTTCAATTCCAAAGTCGACCCTGCCGGGAATCGAACCCGGGTACCCTAGAACAGAGCGTTAAGGCAAGCACCCTAACTACTCATTCAACTGGTTCGTCGTTAGCTAGATAGATTAGGTGGACACACAGAGCACTAAATGCTCATACCATAAAAGTAGTCTGCGCAATGCGCAAAGAATCGCTTTTTAAACTAGTCACCAAATATTTTGCATGCTTTCTTCTGTAACCGCTATATATAAATTAAAATCTTGTATATATGTTAAAGATACCTATTTATTTATGTTGTTCTGCTTACAGAGGCGACTGTCAAAGGTACTGGCGATGCGAGAATGGGACACCAGTAACATTCTACTGCAACGACGGTCTGTTCTTCAATGAGAGAACGCAACAGTGCGACTTCGAAGCCAACTCCAAGTGCACAGTCGAGCAAGAAGACGAGTTGAAAGGGGAATTTATATTGCAGAAGTAATAAGTTAACAGATGGCGCAACTGTATATATAACATTATACGAGTATTTAAAATAAACATAATCATAAAATCATCATCTCAACCGTAGGATGTTCACTGCTGAACAAAAAAATCCCCCTTAATTTTTCAAAAGTAACGATCAGAAGGAGCCTGGATCAACCGTTGATCCGGTTGATCAATAAACTTGATGTTGAATAGATTTGAATAAAGGGTTATTGTCAGTGGTGTAGCTAGCATGGGTGGCACCCGGTGCGGATATTGTTGGTGTCACCCCAAAAGTCAAGTAAAACTATTAAAATAAAAAGTAATAATAATTTATGCATTATATTATAAACTAGCGGCTCGTACCGGCTTCGCACGGGTGAACATTTATTTTTATTTTTTTTTAAATTTTGAGATAAACGTATAGAGTAAATGCATCAGTTGCATCCATAGCGTTTTTTTTTTTGATGAATTAACTATATTAAGTCTTTTAGAACGCTTTTATAATAACAATAACTGTTGTTAATAATAACCTAATAACAAATACTTTGCATCAATCACACGTTCACGAAAGAAATGTTGAACGGAATGCGGTCGGGAACAAGAGAATTTCCCCAAGCAGACAGGTGGCAAGCAATCGTTATTTCCGGGGAATCCCCTGACTAGCGACAGTTACAGCGAAATTCGAAGATAAAAACAATAAAATTTTGGGGAATCCCCGATTGACAGACAGTGTGTACACAAACTTACTAGGCACCTATATATTATTGTTACATATATTGCTATTTTATTAGTGGCGGTTATGCAATCTGCCACAGTTTTACGAATTTTTACATGTGGCACTACTGACGTTAGGGGTGACACCCGGTGCGGGGGCCTCGGCGTCGGGTGCAATTTTTATATATTCCCCCTTTATCTCTCTTTCCATTAGTGAAAACCGAATTAAAATCGGTCTACCCGTTCACGCGTGATGCCGTGACCAAGGGAAATAGATTTTTATATATAGAGATTTGCCATAGTTTCTTAGGATCGCATTTTGATTTATTAATTTCTGGTCTGATTTCTTTTTTCTCACTTTTATATATGATTTTATTTACTTTATTTATTTATTTCCCCCTCTCTATAAATTCTATATATTTAATCTTTTTGGTGGATACTAATATAACAGCACGTGTGCTGTTAGTTATCTAATTGAAATTGACGGAATTATGAAGATTTTTATTTTATTTTCATCCAGGTGTTTAGCGAAGCTGGTATTTTGCGAATGAGTCCTTTTTGACGCTGCGAACTGAATTAAAATCATTCCATGGAAAGAATGTTCATGCGACCCATCCCTAACACACTATATACACTATTTATTTATTTAAGAAATTGTAAAATATTAATTTATTTATATGAGTTGTGGGTTTCCGGGATGATGGCCCAGGTCTGTTGGAAATTCTTCCAAACGTTTCGTCAACAACTGCGGTTGACATCCTCAGTGGTGTAGTCCGTGTTAGAAGAAAAAGTACATCACATCACTGCACTTCACTTCTGCACTTTTCGACTTCTCGAGCGAGACTGATTTGTCGACTGGAATGTGTCTATATTTAAACTTAAATTTATATCCCCACCCCGTGGTTGAATTGGTGGGGTGTGGTCACTAGGAGAGGGGTTATAATGCCCTCTCTTTCTTTCATTATTATTATTATTCCTGCGTAGTGCCGGATACCAAATGTTGTGTAGCCTTAGATTGTGTAGCCTTGGTGCCGGATACCAAATCCCGGAAACCCACAACTCATATGGATACCGGCCGAGAAAACCTACATTCTACTATTAATTTATTTGTTATTTAAACTTCATGCCTCAGAGGTATGTGAGGCCATCTAGAAATATTTTCACACCTGTAACGAAATATAAATGTCCACATGAAGCGATATTATTATATTCAGTATATCGCTGATGAGATATATTATAACGTTCAATGGAATATTAATGCCTAAAAAACTGTTTTTTTTAACTAAAAAAAATGCTGGTTCATTTTTAATAAATATTGTAAGCAGAGGTTTTGGATTTTTTACTTCCGTTTATTCACTTCCTGTGAGAGTCCCTCTTGCCTGGGGACCGTTTGTACCTCTCGTGGTTCAAGCCGTGGTTGCAATGGCCTTCAAGTGTTAGCTGGTCCCCCATAGATAATAGATTTAAGTTCCTTTTGTTTGTAAGGAACGGGCACGTTTCGCTCCCCAGGACGGTTCCAAAGTCCCCTCAGGACTAGAACCACGACCATCCCGAGGGGTGGTTTTCGCGGGAAGGATCCTACATAACCGTGTGAGCATTTGCATTACATACTGTATATGGTCATAGGGTATCTTTCTGAAAATTTTTCCTCTCATAGAAAAATACTTCCTATAAGGCATAGGACATAGAACCAAATAGAATTATGTTGAAAACCACCAGCCTTTTTGTGGAAGTCTTACAGATTCTGTTGAAGGCCGAGCGTCAACAACATTGTCCGCGATACACGGGGCTAATTCAATACCACTTACCATCAATCGCAGAGATCCCGTCGCTTTGATACTGCAGGAAAATATGCAAATATAGGTCGCGAACGGAAGGGGGGTAAGTTACCGCGCCTTCTGACAAATCCTCAGACAAGTCCTTTATTCTGACAAGTCCTATATTGACGACTATCTTCGGGTTCAGCTGTTAGATGACACCATCATCCTGTTGGTGATGGCACTTTAGGTTATCCATGCGGTCGCGGATGATGCCAGGATTAATTACTCGAACTCAACGGGACGCGGATGGCAGCTCGAACCAGAAATTTATACCTTTAGTTTTAACCAAAGCATAACACACGTTCCTTATTACTTCATCGATCGACAGTTTCATTCGAACTCCAAGCGCGGTCCATATTCCGAGCGGCGCCGAAGCCAATGTACCTACCTAGTAGTAATGCGCCGATCCAATCCGATCTTTTGGAAAATCGGATCGAAAACATACAATCTGACGATTTTTGGATCGGATCGAAATCATACGATTTTCTTGGCGGATCGATACAAAACTTTGAAGATCGGATCGCTTAGATCGTATGAATTGAAAGTTTAACGATTTTGTTAGGACCGAACTTGATCTTTTGTTTACGTTTCGTTCTAAACTTGGCGGTGGCGTCTTTCTTTTGCGGGTAGACATACGAGCATCTTATTACATTTTATTATAATCTGACTGTGTAGGGAAGTAAGAAAACAATATGTTTGACTGTTGTAAAAACGAAAGCAAATTCGACAAATCTTTCAAGTCGATCCGATTTCCTTGATATCGGATCGACGCCATGCGATCCAATCCGCGGATCGGATCGACGCATTACGATCCGATCCGATCCTTAAAATCGGATCAATGATCTGGACGCGCATCCCTACTACCTAGACATCGGGCGCGCCCCGAAAATGAACTATTGTCCAACATTGGACGCTTATGAGCTGATGATGACGAGGGTTAACCAAAGGAGGAAAGAAAAAGCAATAAAATTGCTATTCCAAAATATTTATTAAAAAAAAATGTTTGAGGATATCAATGAAGAGAAACAAAACGGATCAATCTATGTTCTGCTTGGCACCATTTTTCCATTTGCGTAATGCTAATGGTATCTCCATTTTAGGTACTGGTATCTTCTCGAACGGGTAGTTTTCGTAGTCTTGCCAGAACCTACAAGGGACTGTCCTGTAGTTCACGTCGAACTCCGCCAAAGTCTTCAAGTCTTCGCGGTCCAATTCAAAATCGAATATTGACGCGTTTTCGAGTACCCTGCTCTTCGTTACCGTCTTTGGAATGGTGACGATGCCGCGTTGATACTGGTAATTCATAAGACAAACATATTCTATAGTTCGATATTTTAATTAATGTACTAGCTGAACTCGGCCACGCTTCGCTGCGGCCCATACGGCGGCGGCGTGCTCCTGGGGCGCGCGGTACTGGACACTACTTATATATAATACTATTTATCGTAGCGTGATGTTATACAGCCTATAGCCTTCCTCGATAAATGGGCTATTCAAAACAAAAAGAATTTTTCAATTCGAACCAGTAGTTCCTGAGATTAGCGCGTTCAAACAAACGAACAAATTCCTCAGCTTTATAATATTAGTATAGATTAGAAGAAGGGATAAGGAAATGATGGGCTCTCAAGGATCCTTTACTTACTCATCGAAACACAACAGCTATTATTTCACTGTGGTGTTCTGTAAAGGGATGGTTACTGCCACACGTGCTGCCCAAATGACAGCAAAACGCAGTAAAAGCTTTTGCAGTCAAAACTTTTGCAGACGCTTTAGATTTTCATAAAATATGGTAAGTAAATTTTTTTTAATGTTAAGATCGGCAGACAGGCTGATGATCCACTTGATGGTAGATGGCTACCGTCGCCTATAACACAAGCAACGCTAACGCTGCTGCAAGTGCGCTGCCGACTGCATTAAGATTAGGGATGAGGAATTGGGAAGGGATAGGTAATTTTTTATTGATTTTAAAGTATTTTTTCTACATATCTTATATATAAAAATGAATCCCCATTTCTCCTGGTCACGGCATCACGCGTGAACGGGTAGACCGATTTTAATTCGGTTTTCGCTAATGGAAAGAGGGATAAACGGGGAATGTTTTAGGGTATATAAAAATTGCACGCCGGGCGAAGCCGGGGGCGGGTCGCTAGTTTGTTATAAAATTTAGAATGATTCATTTTATATTAATAATAATTTATTATTAGAATGATTCCTGCAGGGTCGTCAGCCTGCCTGTCACCCTTAATCATATAAAAAAGAGAGAGCGCCAAAAACCTTGTCTTCGTTAATTATCTTGACAGTTTAAAAAAAAATTTTTTTTTTTATGTTAAGGTCGGCAGACAGGCTGACGGTCCACTTGATGGTAGGGTGGCTACCGTCGCCTATAACACAAGCAACGCCAAAGCTGCTGCAAGTGCGCTGCCGACTGCAGTAGGATTAAGGATAAGGGATTAGGAGCGGATAGGGAAATGGGCTCTGGCATCCCTTACTCACTCACAGAAACACAACAGCACACGTGCTGTTATTTCACAGTGGTCTTCTGTAAGGGGGTGGTTACTGCCGCCAGACGGGCTGCCAAATGACTGCGAAAACGCAGTGTGCCCTGCCACTACTTTCCAAATCCAGACTAGAGCCAAATTTGAAAAGTTGATTTTTCAAAGTTGACCCTCCCGGGAATCGAACCCGGGAACCCTAGAACAGAGCGTTAAGGCAAGCACCCTAACCACTCATCCAACGGGCTCGTCATATATTATAAATATGTATGAAGAACTAGGGTGAGTTTGAATGTTCAAGCCTTCTCACCCAAGTGCCTGGCTTCGATTCCTGGCAAGTTAAACTGGAAACGAATTTTCCAAATATTACCTTGGTCTTGATTCATTGATGTAACTCTACTGTGAAAACCTAGTTGCTTGATTTGAGGCCTTTGCTTGCTTTAACGCTCAGTCTCTGGGGTCCCGCGTTCGATTGTCAGCAGGCCCAACTTTTCATAATTGGCTCTGGTCTCGATCTGGCAAGTAGTGGCACCATACTTGCCAGATCATTCGGGTACCAGTAACCATCACCAAGTGTGCTGTTGTGTTTCAGATGCCTAATCCCTTACCCTTAATCCTCCCCCACAATCGCATCTGTAGCGTTGGTTGTGTTATAGGTGATGGTGATCACCTACCATCAGGTGGACCGCCAGCCTGTCTGACGACTTTACCATAAAAAAAGATAAGTTTAACTTACCAAATACCTAAGCGTCACTTGCGTAACAGTCTTGCCATGTTTTTTGGCAATATTGACCAATGATGGATTGTTTAATTTGGGCTCGGGCGCATTCGGTGCGGCTCGGGACGGTATCATCGAGCCGAAAGGCGAATAAGCGACCACTACTATCTTTTGCGATTGACAGTACTCCACAAGTTCCTTATCGCCCAGTGTTAGGTTAATCTAGAAAGAAAGCAACATATTTCAACATCCAAGTCAAAGTCTCATTTTCTAATTAAACTATTTATGACACTTCCATAAAAATATGACCAATGAGACAATCGTCACATTCACTTTATGCCACATTAAACATTTTGTCATATTAGTCATTGGTCACACGCTATCATATTAGTCATTGGTCATTGGTACACATATTAAGAAATATTCAATTTCCTAAGATACATCTTTCACGCAAGATACTCTTTTTCGAAGAAACTTCATTATACAAATGATTTTAATCTGTATACCTAATATAATCTCTATATATAAAAATGAATCCCCATTTCCCTTGGTCACGGCATCACGCGTGAACGGGTAGACCGATTTTAATTCGGATTTCACTAATGGAAAGAGGGATAAACGGGAAATGTTCATATATATAAAAATTGCACGCCGGGCGAAGCCGGGGCCGGAACGCCAGTATAATATACTAGCTGAACTCAGCCACGCTTCGCTGCGGCCCATACGGCGGCGGCGTGCGCATGGGGCGCGCGGTACTGGACACTACTTATATATATTAATATTTATCGTAGCGTGATGTTATATAGCTTATAGCCTTCCTTGATAAATGGACTATTCAACACAAAAAGAATTTTTCAATTCGAATCAGTAGTTTCTGAGATTAGCGCGTTCAAACAAACAAACAAACTCTTCAGCTTTATAATATTATTAATTAATATAGATAAGCTATTAGACATATCCCTAACCTTTCCCCAATCCCTATTTTTTTTTTAATTTTGTAAGTATCAAATCAAATTTAAAAAAAATGGAAAAATCCTTACCTCAAGTTGGGCAGATGCTGGAACGACTTTGCAATTAGCGATCAACCTCTTCAGTTGTTGAAGATTAAAATTCGAAATGCCGATGGCTTTCGCAAGACCTTTCTTCAGGACCGTCTCCAAGCCGCGCCAAGTCTCCAGGTAGTCTATTTTCTCGTCTACACCGTCTTCCTGAAAGTCGTCCCACATACATTTATAGCTAATACCTGGGTGACTGAGCTGCGTTCGGTATACTTACATATACGTCGCGTCCTGCTAGAGAGGTTCAACAGCGATGCGTAAGCGCACCTCTGGTAACGACAACCGACAACTATGGGTCTCTTCGACTACCTTTCGTAATCAGGGACGCTGTAACTACTTGGGCCGATCCGCGAAGGCTTGACCTTAGTCGGATTGCAGCGCCATCGAGTGCCAGTGTTGCCATGCCCAAAATCCAGTCGACGGTGATGCCATCAAAAAGATACGGTAGATTTTATTAAATTACGGTGACTGGGCTAGGGGAAAAACTGTGTAATTACGGTATCCATTTATAGTGTTTTCTTTTTTTATTCGGCACTTCTACTTCAGATTTAGAATCGGAGCTACTTTCACTCATTATTATGTTTAAAACAAACACAATTAACAATTTGATACAGAAAAACTGCAAAAAGTTCACTATCTGACGTCTTACTAAAACTAAAATGCAATGAAACTAAATTAAATTGTCGGATTATTACTTGAAATTGACACGCATAAACGACCACTCAAATTATTAGCATTTTAGGCAAGTACATATTTCCTCTAAATACGGGGAATTCCCGAACATAACTCATCATGAAGATTGGGGTGCGTTTATAACACAATATTTTTTGTGTTTTGGTGTAAGTTAATTTTTTTTTATACAAAATCTAAATCTTTCCAAATTACGGTAGATTTTGTCACCGTTGCCATGTGTCTACGGTAGGTGGCAAATTTCTGTTGAATACGGTGTATTTCCCCTAATTACGGTGCACATGGCAACACTGTCGAGTGGAGACGTGCTTAGGAACTTGAAAATTGAGCTAAGAGCTCAGTTTGAACTTACATTGATAGACATCGGCCAATGCATCAACACCAGGTCTATGTAATCCAAATTAAGACGTCTCAATGAATCTCGGACCGCAACTTCTACGTCGCTCTCCCTGTGATGATGATGCCACACCTGACATACAGAAAACAATATATTGTTTCACATATTAATTAAAAAAAAAAAAAAACTCAAATGAGCGGGCCCGCGAGGCAGACCCCTAGGCTGATACACTCAGGCGTCGAAGGACCGGCCGACGTGCTCGGGCGTATGCCGCGGCGCACATCGCGTGACAACCTCAGGGCGTCAGAAGGGGACGTGTCTGACGACTTTTAAATATTTTATGAATGCTTTAACCTAATAAGTTTTTCAATATGTAAAATTTGGGCAGCCCGTTTGGCGGCAGTAACCACGATTCATTCCTGAGTCTATTTAATATTGAAAAATTAAATGTAGAGGAATCATATTGGTATATTCTAGCAATCTTTGAACAAAGTGGACAAATGAAAAATTCTGTAAGCTAGCGTGGTGATCTATTAACAGAGTAAGACTAATGACTATTATGCATGGACAAATAATCGCATGACTATTTTTTTATGATAGAGATTCGGTTATCAGGCTAATGGTCGGCCTAGGAACACAAGCAGAGTCCGGGATCAGTGTGTTACAACCCTGACAGTGTAGGGGAATTGTGTTTAGAGAATTGTGGAAAAATACCCCTGTGGGGAAAGAAAGAAAACATACCTTTGTAGTAACGAAAACTTCTTCCCTCTTGACAACGCCTTCTTTTATCTTCTTGTTAATGACCTCGCCGACTTCTGGTTCGACTCTGTAAAGGTGCGCTGTGTCTATGTGTCTATAACCGATATCGATGGCATACGACATTGCCTCCGTCATCTTTGACAAGTCCGTGTAGTCAAATTCCAACTGAAAAGTAATATACACTTATATCAGCATTGCAGATCATAACAAACTTACAACGCCTAATCAGGGCCTGATTTAACCACAGGCTATTCAGGCTTGAGCCTAGGGCGCTAGTTCCGAGGGGACGCTGGGGTGGCTTCGCAAGCGAAACTTATTTACAGAATAAAATTTACAGAATCATTTGAAAATACGCCCTCTTCCTTCTTCGTCTTTAGTTGACTGACTGTGATTCGAAGGTTTTAAATTACTTGAGCTTAGAGCTTGGAGGTCACCAGACAAACGCTGCCCATCCAGTTATCTATTCCTATATATATTCGTATCTAGTTGCTATAAATAAAAACAAGCTGGTGTGACTGTTATAGCGAAAACTATAAGAATGCGAAGACTTTATCTCTTTTCTTTTCCTTTTTACGTCTGCTGAACAGACTCGCATTCCACCATCAGCGGTGATGTGCGGGACCGAGTTTATAGCGAGGCCTTATCCTCGGATCCCCACGCACCGTTCTCTTCGAACCCAGCTTAGGGCGATGGCTTCGTCTCTCTTTAAATGTGGAGGCCCACAGGAATGCCCACTCGACACTCTGACGCGAGTAATTGATATACCTTACTATATATTTATAATAATTAATTGGGGTAAAAGTTTTTAGTGGGCAACATTTTTATATGGCTACTATACGACAGGTAGTGTTACGCACACATCTTCAGCGAACCGGCCTCATTTTCTAAAACGTTTTTGTTGGTAAGGACTCAGATTAAGGAATAGTTACGTAAGGGTTCTATCTATATTTTATGTCGATCTGAGGTTATAACGAACGACGTTATAAAGAGTCTAACGCTATATTTACAAAAAAAAACTTACTTTTTTATTGAGACCAAGCCATGTTCCATAACCAAGTGCTGGTATTTCTCTTCCATTGTTCAACTCAAACGTTGGTATGTTTACCTGAAATTAATTCAAACATTGTTGTCTTTAATGAGGAATTATTTAAGGAAAATATTATGTATGAATGGCAGTATGAATTCCCTTCGTAAAATAAGAGCACGTGTGCTGTTGTGTTTCGGTGAGTGAGTGAAGGATGCAGTGGCGTAGCTACACTTTCAGCGCCCTGGAGTAAAAATTTTCAGGCGCCCTCTCTCGATTGTAACATTGTAACTGCAAACTTGTAACTAAACATTGCATGCATGCAGCTAATCAAAGTATTATTATTATTATCAAGAAAAATATGCTGAAAGATTACAGATTCATTATAATTATTTATTAAAACTGAAAAAAATTCATAAACAAAACTCCAGATGTTTGTTTCATTTATATAGATACCTGTTCGAAACTAAAATGTTCCGAAAAAGTGAATAATGAATATTTATAATTAGGTGGGCATTTCGATTGGCTATTGACAAAAATTTAAGAAAAAAAATGCGCCCCCCAGGCCCCGGCGCCCTGGAGCGACTGCTCCCACCCGCTCTCCGACGCTACGCCCCTGAAAGGATGTCAGATTCTGCAAAAAAAACCGATCCATGCAAAATATCTGCAAATCATCAAATGAACTTTATTAACAATTTTTTTTATGAATATTTCAAATGTTTTAATATTATTCCGCTATTCGGGGCGGAGACAAATTCAACAGTTCTCGAGTTATAAATGACGCAACAAACACGACTTTCTTTTATATATATTAGGTCGGGGAAAAGTCGTTTCGCGTTAGTGTGTATAAATTTGTAACAAAATCTCTTTGGTTGTACTATTTGCATCTGGCTGGTTTTGATGACATTAAAAAGGTTACATTTCAAAAAAAGAATCAAAATAAGTAAAATGTTCTTTCCAGCTATTTTTTTATTTGTTTTTCTTTCTGTCAAAATGAGTGAATCTAATGAAGAAATTCGATACATTTCCAAATTTTATTACAAAAAAAGGAAAAAATGCAACGCAAGCAGCGAAAAAATTTTGTGATGTTTATGGACCTAATGCAGTGTCAGAAAGAGTAGCACAAAGTTGGTTTAAGCGTTTTCAATCCGGGAATTTTGATGTCAAAGGTGCACCTCGCTCTGGTCGCCCTGTTACGGATAAAATGGACGCAATTTTTGAAAAAGCGGTGCAGGATCGTCGTATCAAGAGTTACGACATAGCTGAAGAACTGGGAATTGACCACAAAACAGTTTTGAACTATTTGAAATAGCTGGGTATGTACACAAAAAAGCTCGATATTTAGGTGCCACACGAGCTCACTGAAAGAAACCTTATGAATCGTACTCATTTGCGATTCTTTATTAACTGAACCGTTTTTGAATAGATTGATAACTGATGATGAAAGGTGGATCACGTACGACAAGAATGTGTGACAAAAGTCGTGATCAAAGGCTTCACAGATTGTGCCAAAACCCGGGATAACTCGCAATAAGGTGATGGTGGGATTGGAAGGGCATTGTTCATTATGAGCTTTTACCTCCGGCCAGAACCATGGATTCGGATCTCTACTGCCGACAACTGATGAGATTAAAGCAAGAAGTTGAGAGAAAGCGGCCGGAATTGTTCAACAGAAAGGGTGTGGTCTTTCATCACGACAACGCTAGACTACAGACATCTTTAGTCACTCAGCAAAAATTAAGAGAGTTTCGCTGGGAGGTGTTAACGCATCCGCCATATAGCCTTGACCTTGCACCTTCAGATTTCCACCTGTTTCGATCTCTTCAGAATTCTTTAGGCAGTGTCAGGTTAACATCAAGAGAGGACTACCAAAACTACTTGTCGCGTTTTTTTGATCAGAAGTCTCAAAATTTCTACAGCAACGGGATCATGAAACTACTTACAAAATAGCGAAAAGTCAACGAACGAAATTGCACATATATACTGTAATTAAATGTAAATAAACTTTGAAAAAAAAAATGTCTTGAGTTTTTTCATATAAAATGCGAAGAAACTTTTTCCCCAACCTATTTTTTTTTATGTCAGGTCGGCAGACAGGCTGACGGTCCACTTGATGGTAGGTGGCTACCGTCGCCTATAACACAAAAAACGGCAAAGCTGCTGCAAATGCGCTGCCAACTGCAGTGGGATTAAGGATAGGGGATTAGGAGTGGATAGGGAAATGGGCCCTGGCATCCCTCACTCACTCACCGAAACACAACAGCACACGTGCTGTTATTTCACGGTGGTCTTCTGTAAGGGGGTGGTTACTGCCGCCAGACGGGCTGCCCAAATGATTGCGAAACGCAGTGTGAAACTCAAAACTCAAAACCACTCACCTTAGTCATTTTGTTTTTCCTTAAAGATGTTTATTAAGCAACTGTGCGACAATCTCTTCATGGAATGGAACTTTTGGGAACATCTTAGTTTATTTTCTAATTACATAACAGTATGATATGTATGATAACATAGGTACTTAAATATAATTATCGAATTAAAGATTATAAAAATATCGCAGACACGACGATTCAAAGTAAAATATTAATGTATCTGACGAGCCCGTTGGATGAGTGGTTAGGGTGCTTGCCTTAACGCTCTGTGGCTCTAGCATGAGTTTACGATACTACACTCGCTAGCGAGAGTGTATAACATTTATATGGAAAATTGACAATTTGACATTGACAGTTTACGATTTTCCATACGAAAGTTTTACGTTCTCGCTAGCGAGTGTAGTATCGTAAACTCATACTAGAGCCTCTGTTCTAGGGTTCCCGGGTTCGATTCCCGGCAGGGTCAACTTTGAAAATTGAACTTTTTTACGTTAAGATCTGCAGACAGGCTGACGGTCCACTTGGTGGTAGGTGGCTACCGTCGCTTATAACACAAGCAACACCACAGCTGCTACAAGTGCGCTGCCAACTACAGTAGGATTAAGGATATCCTATGCCAAACATAGAGTACTTTCGATATTTCGAATACAAGTGAATATCCCTAGTGTCAATCCCAATTGACACAAGTTCCGTTCCACGCGTTTGACACTTTTAAAATATATGTTTTTTTTATTACATTTACCTATTATAATAGTAAAATAATTATAAAAGTGATAATTCCTTTTGTGTTTTTCGAATAGATATTTTTTTTCATACATTTGTTTGTTTAATTGTTTTTTTTTGTGCCACTTTTATTTATGCGTGACATGACATGAAAAAGTGAGAACTGTCACGCATATCATCAATCATCATACAGTGAAAATACTATAGTAACATATTTGTTTGTATGAAATACATTGGTATCATACTGTAACTGTATCGGTACAGTTACAGTATGATACAGAATTTAATGAACTAAATTGTATCATACTGAAAGATACATATCTTTCTTTTCTTTTCAGTGATACATTTTGCGCATCCCTAGCTGGCACCCATCTCTACAAGAGACTATCAAAATCAAAATTTTTATTTATCAATTAAGTTTCTCCAAGAAACTCTTATGATCGTCATTTAGAATTACCAGTTAAATTTAAATTTACCAGGGTTTCGGAAAAAAGCCAAGATGACGATCCTGAGAAGAAACCCCGAAAGAAACTCAGGATACTATTCTTTTTGTCATCTTTAAAATATAAAAATTACAACAATTATAATCATACACTTAATACCTAAAGTAAATATACAATACTAAGCATAGTATGAGCTCCGAATCCAGGCTTTAATTCCAGGCTTCATTGTCACTTAAATAATCACTAACCTTATAATAGCCTTTCGAGAGGAGTTTGGTTTTAATGACATCTTTAAATTTATTTATACATAAGGTTCTGATCATCTATAGTTAGTTAGGGATAGAATTTCGTATTATATCCACTCCAAAAATTGCGTTTATGTACTATTTTATGGTTCAGATATAACTTGGAAAGCGAACGCCATCTGTTGTATACTAAAAGTATTACGTTGTTAACCAGCAAAGATGCATTTCGTTCTAAAACGAGGGTGTAAGGTCAGACCATCGCCAACTTTACGAGGCTATTTAGCTACGCGATAGCCAGCCTGATTACGGCGATCAGGATCAATATTTTTGTAGGAAAATTCCAATGCCCTCTCTATATATTCTATATTATACTTATTTAATCTTTTTGGTATAGATACATCATATATATTTAGAAATACTTGCTTTGTAACACAGTGGCAACCCTGCACATATTTGTTGCCAAATTAAAACCTAATTGATTGTCTATACATATTATTCTACTCTTGTTATTTTCTGTTTGGCCTTAGCCCTGGCCTTGTTAGATAAGACCGCGCCACAGTATTACTTCATACTAATTATCTTACCTATTAGTTAATATTCAGTTAAATATATTTTCTAATAAAAAGATGCCAGCGAGAAATTATCCTTTGTTCAAGTCGGTCATCTTTATTTAAATCGCATTTTTCCTATCACAATGTAAGTTTAGGGTTCAAAATAATTAGAAGTTTATGCACAGTGACTGTCAATGTCATTAAATAAATTGTCAATGTTTTTTCAATATTTAATATCCCCCCCTAGGTGGGCCAGGACCTTGTCGTGGTGGGGGGGCTTACCCTTGGCAATCTGGCGGGACGCAGGGGTCGGTGCTTGTTACCCGCATCGGCCTTTGCTCGTCCCGCCGGATTGGCTTAGGGGACAAAGAAGGCCCACACGACGTGGGCTCCGAGCGGGCTCGTGGCGGAGCTCAGCAAACTTTGATCAGTAATGGAACCGGTTACACAATTTTTCACATGACATTATAGCAGACAATGGCCATTTTGAAGATGAGCCGAATTGCCATTTTTAAGAAGAAGAAGAAGAAGAAGAACATTTAATATATTTTTTAAAAACACAAACACAAAAACTGACATAGATCAGACAAGACGGAAGAATCCGTAATGTGACATTTAGAACCACGTGGTACAAAATCTCTCAGTCCATCCCCAACTTTACAAGGCTATTTAGCTACGCCATGGCCATGGGTGACGCGCCCTGTAGGTGGCTATCGTCGCCTATAAAACAAGCAACGCCACAGGTGCTGCAAAGATAAGGAAATGGGCTCTGACATCCCTTACTCGCTCATCGAAACACAACAGGGCCCTAATTCTCTAACGCCACTTAGCGATTCCTTACTTCGAAACCACGTCAATTACTCAAACTGTCACGACATCTGCTAAAAACTTATTCTCTATGACATGTTGCACGAAATTAACGGGGAACGGCGCGGTTTGAACTGTCAAAAATACCACGCTTTAAAACGCCGCGGAATCGTGTGTGAATTTGTTAAATCAAGTGCATTGCATAGTGTTTTTCTGCAAATTTAATTAAAATCCACACCAACGGTAAGAAATAATTGTTTATAGATTTTATATTATATAAAACATCGTTTTACTTAACAAGATTTTAAAAAGTAAATAAACATTCAAACGGTAAACAGCTGTCAGCTGGGTTAACGTCTTTACGTCATAGAGCAAAGTAATATTAAAATATGAAATGGATCCTGTGCTGGCAGTCCGATTGTCAAATAAATACAATTGTGTACTGTGGTTTCTGTGAAATCGTAAGGTGCCAAGATAACTTGTCTTGGGCCATACAGAATAGAGACATTTCAATTCATTGACAAGACAAGTTAATAAATTGACGTGTTTGTGGCCTGATTCTGTATCGCAACTATGATTACACGCTAAGTCTTACTCTTGCGAAAACACGTCAATATATTAACTTGTCTTGTCAATGAATTGAAATGTCTCTATTCTGTATGCCCCAAGACAAGTTATCTTAACACCTTACGATTTCACAGAAACCACAGTACACAATTATATTTATTTGACAATCGGACTGCCAGCACAGGATCCATTTCATATTTTAATATTACTTTGCTCTATGACGTAATGACGTTAACCCAGCTGACAGCTGTTTACCGTTTGAATGTTTATTTACTTTTTAAAATCTTGTTAATCTTTTATATAATATAATAATCTATAAACAATTATTTCTTACCGTTGGTGTGGATTTTAATTAAATTTGCAGAAAAACACTATGCAATGCTCTTGATTTAACAAATTCACACACGATTCCGCGGCGTTTTAAAACGTGGTATTTTTGACAGTTTAAACCGCGCCGTTCCCCGTTCATTTCGTGCAACATGTCATAGAGAATAAGTTTTTAGCAGATGTCGTGACAGTTTGAGTATGGTTTGAGTAATTGACGTGGTTTCGAAGTAAGGAATCGCTAAGTGGCGTTAGAGAATTAGGGCCCTGCACACATGCTGTTATTTCATGATGGTCTCCCGTAAGGGGGTGGTTACTGCCACCAGATATATTGCCCAAAAGACAGCGAAACGCAGTGTGCAGTGTGCACTGCTACTACTTGCCAGATCCAAACCAGAGCCAGCTATATCCAATATTGACCCTGCTAGGAATCGGCCCCGGGACCCCTGAAAAGCACCTCAATTGTCGAGTAACCACTCTTTAACAGAAGACCACCGTGGAATATTTAGTCCTTCCTGCTTCGGTGAGTGAGTGGGGAATGCCAGTAGACTCTGGCTCTCATTTTACCCTTACTTTTTATCCTATCAGGACGACAGTTTCTTGTGTCTTAAGGCGAGGACTTAGCAGAAGAGCGTTATTTTGGTCGCCTAATTTGACTTCTTAGTGTAAAATTAAAACTTAAGTAAATAAAAATACAGTGCATAATAAATATAATTAAAAGTTCAACGCGGACGAAGTCGCGCCCTCTAGTGAGTATATAAATAAAAGCTATTGAGGTTTTGGTCTTATTTTAGGTAAAATTACTAGAAATTTATTTTTAAAGTGGAATTAGTTGATATTCCACTTAGCCAGGAAATAGTACAAGTCATCAGCTAAAATGTTACACCTATTGAGCAGCTAGATGTCGCTGTATCAAATTAAAACCGGGGCAAGGTTTAATACAGACATAGATAAAATACTACTTAATACAGATGATGTCACCTTGAATAAATAGATATAAGTTTCTGTTTTCTTAAAATTAACAATGAAGTTTTATTTTTTGTTGTGCGAGAAGGTATTACTGTGGAAGTCTAACATTACTTACATCAATTAACATCAATTAATTTAATTTATGCATAAGTAATTTTAATTATAATTTAGAGATGTGAATTATGTGACTCACTGAACTATGTACCTTTTACTCTAATAAATAAGTTCTATATTGCATTTTTCGTCGTGTGGTATGCGTACCAATTTGATTACACTTTTACTGCCATCTATTATTTCAAGGTAGTATCGGTACTAATCCTAAACACTTAGCTTTTGAAGAAATCATGCTATTACTCAACAGATGTCACTTTGTATCGAAACTTTCCCATTCTACACTAGATGGCGCTAGTAGTTGCAATTTTACTTTTTTTCTGAATCATCAATGGCACCTGTGTGACGTTGCTTGTGTTATAAGCGACGGCAGCCATCTACCATCAAGTGGACCGTCAGCCTGTCTGCTGATCTTAACATATAAATAAGTTATCTAGCAGAAAAATAATAGGGTCATTTTAAATTAGTCGATGAAAAAAAAAATCAAATAAAAATACCTTTTAAATAATGCTGATGCTGATGATATGTCTTCAATTGACCTATCCATTTTTCTGTTTCCTATTATATTATCTATATACCTACCTATATACATTTGTATTCATTGTATCGCCATTGGAATGTGCATTAGTGCAATTAAACCGCATTTACCTGCATTGACTTAAAGGCATCTACACACTAGGTATACATTTCTGACGACTTTTTAATGTAGATATTTATTCTACTTCCTAAAATATGTACAATCCCAACTAAAATAATAAATGCGAAAGTGAGATTGTTTGCTTGGTAACTACTATACACGAGGGATCACCTAAAAATAATTAAAAAAAAAAAAAAAACCCCAATAAAAATGGTACAGGCGCCAATGAAGGCCCACTTAATTTCAAAACCTCGTAAAATCTTGCAGATAAGTAAAGTAAAGAAAAAACATAATCGAAGTTGTAATATATTTATTTGAGAAACAAGATATCTAAAAAAGTTGTAGGTACAGCCTTTGGCATTTTAACACAAATGTAAACACTTTTTAGAAACTTGGAATTGGACTATCTTGGGAAGCTGTTCGCTGAAATATTAATGAAAATATATGCATTATAAACACTTGAACACTTTTAACATAAAACATCAAAATAAAAACACATTCTTCTCATAACATTTATTCATAAAAGGCAAAAAAATCAACCAAAAATTTCAATGTGAATCAATAAATCTGTAAAAATAAAAATCAACTATAAAATAAAAACAAACTACTAAATAAAATAAAATTTTTAACTTTTAAATCAATTTTGGAAGTAGGTAACTTATCAAGCATAAAAATAAATCAATTCTTTTTTTAAATATTTTTTTAATGTCATTCATAGGTAACATTTGGCAGCATTTTACTGCTTGACGGATTTTAACTGTGTTTTCTGTCCATTCCCCGCGCCGTTTTTAGTAGAAGGCTCCATTTTAATCTCCAATAAAAATAAAACAAAGAAAAATTTTGTACCTCAAAAAATAAGTCAAAAAAATGCTTACCTACTTCAAGTTTGATACTTTGATACTATTGATACCTACTTCAAGCTTATTCAATCTCAGCAACCACTAAACCGATTTCGTTCAAACTTGCACTATTTTTAAGTTGAACTATAGGTACCCTGATTCAAGATTTATTTCAATCTAACATAGTTTCCGAGACACGCGCAGACAAACGCACAAAAAACACAAAAATATACTAACACTACATTTTAAACATAGCCCGGGCTATGTTTGGGAATTATATTATGGGCCATGATAGGAAATTACATCCGGGTTAAGTAAAAAATCTCGTATAATGCAAAAAAAAAGAAATAAAATAATAACGCTCACCTGTAATTCGCTGATAAATAGATTAAATATGAATTTTCACAGTTTAGAGCAGAGAGATTTGCTTTAAATTTATTAATTTTTAAAAGGATTAATATAATGGAGGTTATAAAACGTGTATCGTCTTGACATGACCAAGGAAACTGTCAAAGAGTATATAATCACTACGTTGTCATCTGTCTTCAAAATGCCGAAGATTCGTGGTTGGAACTCAGCCTCTACGCAAAAGACACCGCCAATCTCCCATACATCACGGGGCCCATAATTTGATGACCCATTACAAGTTCCAAATTAGTATCATTTGGTAGGTAAAAATATCAGATTTATGCTACCTTAGTTTCAATTTGATTGTCAGTTGCATAATCAAGATTTAATTGACTCAAATATATGGCTGGGTTACGTTAGAGATTGTCTTACTTTGACAATATATTTTGCAATCATTTTAGTATTGTTTAGACGACTAATCTTAAACTCTAGGTAGATTTCCATTAGATTATAATGTCTTTATAATTGCATAAAAAACAATAAACTAGACATAGACTACAAACAAAGACTTGACTTTGTTTTTTTTAAAGCTTATTTCATGACGGCTCGAACACAGAATACTATATACCTACTCACAAGATCTCTACACAGAATACAACATTTAAAAAAATATTTTTCTGTATTTAGCAACTGTAAAATAATTTTTTTTTGTGATTTTAGTTTAATAAAAATTAAAGGATTTTTTCCGCCATTTAATTTCTTTGTAACAGATTGGGCCCAAAAGTTGGCAATCCCCTTTCCATAGTTCGAGTTAATCTTCACATTTTTTGTCAAGTTTTGGGAATATGGTAGAAACGCACCGTAACCAGTTAAATTTTGAAAGTGGTCTATGAGAAAAAAGTCTGGGAACCTCTGTGGGAAAAAGTGGTCTAAATAAATAATAATAATAATTATTATTATTATTATTAAAACGCACATTCGTCTGTAGACGCCTTAAAGATTTCGAATGAATTATCACCTATAAGTGTATGAGGCCTCCACATTGTTTGCTCCTAATGAAAAGATCGAGGAGTAATTCGCTTTTACGACCGCTAATTATACAATTATCAGCTTATTGTCTGCAATTAGTGTTGCGGAAAAGAGTAAAGTATTGCTCCTATTTGAAAACGGAAAATTTAGATACACAGAGCAAATTGCAACACGATTTCGCGTCTCTCTGGAAAGAAATGGCCAGTTCTTATTTCAAAGCCTTCTTAGTTTCCGCGTCGAGTGACTTGTAAAAAAGTTTTTAATTAAAAAAAAACCCTCGCCCTCTGTCAGCACTTCATTCCTTAGGCGTAAACTGTTATCTTTGTTTTATGTTTTATCTAATTTGTTTTACGACTTGAGTATTTTTGCACCCCTAGACTTCGGTAGGTGATGCTTCGTTTGAACGCGTTCACGTACTTGCTTCGCTACTAAACAATATCTAGTGTCATGAAAAAATAAACTATTTAAGAGGCGACTTGGCTCCAACTTTCCAAGGTGCATCGGTAGCTGTGGTCAATAATCTTGAGCTTCTTGGCATGAGGTTGTGCTCAAATCTCAATTTCGATACTTCTACCAGGTCCAAAGTCCAAAAAGCGGCCAAAAAGCTGGGCATCTTAAATAGAGTGAAGCGATGCTTCACACCTGGACATCTCCTTTTTTTGTACAAGGCACAAGTCCGATCTTGCATGGAGTATGATAGCAATACTGACTAAAATTTCAATAACTCCATGAATTTATACTAATTTGACAGATTTATCTTGATCTGAAGACCATAAATTTGCAATTTAATTTATTTTAATGCTTTTAATTCATGCTCTTAATCTGCGTTGAAGTCGAATTGAATATCTGAATGAAAAATATACCTAAATAACACCTGACATGTTTATCGCTGTGACGACGTTGGCGCCACCACGGCAACAGTGGTGCCCAATTTTTTTTTATATTTTTAGACCATCACAAGCAAATTTTTAATAGCTCGGGTTTTAATTATTGTAATTTTCATTCGGATCTCCATTTATTCGAAATAAAATAGAGCCCGTGTTACTCGCCGATAATGTACTTTCCATAGACGAAAGAATTTATAAAATCCGTTAAGTGTTTTTTGAGTTTATCCATTGTGTTATCCAACAGTTATCCAACAACGTGCAAAAAATCAAATCTTTTCTTTTTATAATATTAGCGTAGTTTAGTCAAACGATAATTATAATACACAACTTGCAGGTTACACTGCTCTTTGGCAAGCAGTGAAGCGCAAGTGTGTGGTCGAGTCAACTCGCCAGTTTCAAACGCAGCACAACATCTTGAAATACTCTTAAAAATGGTGACTAATTAAAAACCTCCCTCTTTGCTCTTTAACAGTTTTCTTTTACTTCTAACGCCATACCCTCTGCATCACACCCTTCCCCAAATTAGGGGTAGTTAAATTATCTCCAGTAAGATTAGGTAATACTCACTAAAATATTTAAAAAATGCAAAGATGTTTAAACGCTCTGTCGAGTGGTCAACGCAGCTTCGATTCCTGACGAGTTAAACCGGAAACGAATTTTCCAAATTTGACCTAGGTTTTGGTGCACTTCTGTAGGTCTATTGGTGCAAACCTAGCTGCTTGATTTGAGGCAATAACGACCCTTTGGTTAAAGTGCTTGCTTTAACGCTCAGTCTCTGGGGTCCCGGGTTCGATTCCCATTAGGGCCAATTTCGCAAATTAACTTTTTTTTATAGTTGGCTCTGGTCTCGATGTGGCAAGTAGTGGTGCACACTGCGTTTCGTAGTCATAAATTGAGTGAGCAGCCTGTCTATAACCAACGCCTTACGGAAGACCATCGTAGAAAAACAGCATGTGTTTTGGTGAGCGAGTAAGGGAAGCCCATTTCCTATCCCCTAGCAAATCCCTTATCTTCATTCCTAATGGTGTATCGGTAGCGCACTTGCAGCAGCTTTGACGTTGCTTGTGTTATAGGCAACGGTAGCCACCTACCATCAAGTGGACCGTCAGCCTGTTTGTCCAACGTAACATAATATTCAAAAATCTTAACATAATATTTATTTATTTATCATTACATTGTAACGTAGCATATTTATATTTATAGTTTCTTTTATATATTTAGCCATTTATTTATATTTACGTTGTATATTTTATTCATTTCATTACCTATTCAACCTTTTTTTTGTTTATTTGTTCTATTTCTTTATTTATTTTCTTAATCTAGTTTTTTTATATATATACATATTTAAATCTCGACATTGTCATTACGTTTTGTTTTTTCTTCGATTTTCTGTCGGGACGGACATTGGTCTCTCAGAGCTGATGAACCGGCCTCATATTTTTATTTTTGAAAGTTATTCTTTATGTTACAATTAATCCTATTGTTTATATTATAAACAATAAATATAATAAGCCCCGTTTCTTTCCTTCGGGTATGTAATCTTCGTCATCCTATTTATGTTTTAATATTTTTGTCTTTAATGTGCTAAATTATTGTATTTGTTCATTTAATGTTATAATCGAATTCCTTGATGTCTGGTTTTCTCATTTTAAGAATAAGAGTATCAATGTTTTTATTTATCTAGCTTTGCCTGACCAAGTAAATTAATATTATAATTATTGTCTCTGTAAATGGTCAGGCGATTGTTCCTTATGGTTTTGTTGTTGGTTTTTCTTACTTTTCCTGATTGTTCCAGGGAGCAAATTTATGATTACCAAATTTGCGTTTTGCGAATTACAATATTGCTCTATTAATTGGAAGCAGCTTGCGGTGAAGATCTTCGCAACCATTACATATTACATTCAGAACACTAACGGAACTTAATAATTGCATATTTGGACTTTTGCGACCTTCCTGATCATAAGTTAGATAAGTGTAATGGTGTTTTCTTATTGACTTCTGTATTTTCTTCTGTATTCTTCTGTATTTTTCTATGTTAATTCTTAAAAGTATAATGTTCATAGACTAGGGGTTTTTGCCTTCGCCCTCTAGAGTCTCATTTAATTAATTCTTAACATATATTTCCTACCTATTTTTTTGTTATTAAATTTTAATTATTATCAAATTTGTGTTTAATTTAGTAGGTAAACACTGGCACCCAATCTATATTTTCTTTCATTCAATTGCTAACACTTCCCATGTTAGCTGGGCTGGGAAAGAGTTACAACATGGCCTCCAACGAGGCAGACACCGAACAAAAACACACAGCAAGGGACAGAAAAAAAACATGGCAGATGCCGCCGCAATTAAAGGAGGCTCAGCCTACGCCAATAAAAGTCAAAGTAGCATCCCGGCAATAAAATTAGAAAAAAAAACAACAAAAAAATTATCAAAAAAAATATGAAAAAAATTATCAAAAAACAAAAATATACATAGAAATATGTATATTTATATCGGAAATTTGGAATAAATGTAAAAAATAAACTAGTGTTAATTATTTATCTGAACCAAAAATAAACTAGTGTTAATTTTGAATTTGAAAAATGTCTGGGACACTTCTGCTACCTCTCTGGTCCATTTTTTTTGTTTACTCTTCACTATATGACCATAATAGGTATGGCCATATAACGATGCTAGTTTAATTTTATCTTTTAATTTGACGTTGAAATTGCTTCGTTTCATAATGTGTTGACAGATCTCAAAGTCTCTTTATGGAATTGGTCAGAATCGTAATAGGTAGGTAATGTTCTAACATAGGTAATGGGTCCAATTGCCTGAAAATAAATGTATTTTAATAAATTCAAAAGTTCTACTTAAATCTTATTTATTCGTTATGAATATGCATAGTTTTGTATTAAAATAATTTCTAATAACGTATGCCGAAATTTAATTTTCTTTAATTTTTTTCTTTAATAATTTTAAAAAAGCCATAGAACAAAAACATTTTATAACAAACACAGCTGCACGGCAAACTTGCATTTCCTTTAGTTATTATTAATGATAGTATTTTATCTTAATTTAACGAAGCTAAATAGGTATGTGCCTACCTACAATCATAAAAATGAATTTGCAAATAGCACTTCAGTAAATCTTATATCCTACTTTAATTTCACCAAATTTCTGTACTTTATGTAAGTATTAATTAATTATTAATTTGTAATTAATATGGTATTAACAGCTAATATTCCAGGAAAATTGACAAAAAATGAGATTAATTAACACATAATATTTAAATAAAAAAAGTAGTCTATATAACCTACCTATCTATTACGTATAAAACGAACCGTGTACCTACCTACATTAAGAGCGTTTAACAGTTTGAACCCTGCTTGCGTCGTTTTTTACGAATTTCTGAACATTATTGTAGTTGACGTAAAAATAATACAAACAAAACAAAAATGGAACAGGATAGCACAATCCTATTTCCATTATTTGTTGCAATTAAAAATTAAAAATTATTGTTTATGTATGTAAAATCCTGTTTTTAGCAACACCTGTTTTCCTAAATTTTACTATCGAGTCACTTTTGGTCATCTATTTACTTTAGAAAAATTGTTAGAAATGTGTTTTGAAAAATATTACAACTACAGGAATATTCTCTACTTTTATTTGTTGCACTCGGAATTTAAAAATTTAATTCAACAATAGTGTTAAAAAAATAATGAAATCGTGCATTTTGTGCTTTATATTTTGCGCTATTTCTACAAATTCAGACCGTTCATTGAAAAAACAATACATGTACATGAAATTTCAATGCTTAATATGTAATAAAATAAATAAATATTATTATAAATGGCTACTATCTCCTTTGTATGATTTTTTAAAAAATACACTATAAATGCTCCGAACAAATACTCCTGCGCTCATTACGCGCGCAGCGCTCACGGAGGGAGGGTGTATCGCTCGCCGACAACGCTCTATAGCTATACATTTATTGTAGTTTGAACATCGCCACGGCAGAAAATTAACGCGACCGACTCATTTTGATCTGGTAAGTATTTATTTTGTTGTGATATTTTATGCACGGAAAATTTTATTTAATTTACTATAGCGCATTTATTTATAACGTATTTCGATCACGAGTAGTTTTAAAATTGTCATAATGGTGCAGGTCCGAGTATCGATTCTGTTTGTAATTTTTGATAGCAATTTTTACCTTTATACTTGATATTGTACACGTTTAGTTAATGTTGCTTATTTTCAGATCTGGACTTCGATTAAAATGGCTTAAACAAAGAATATCAAATCTATGGTATTAATAAAAGGAAAAGGAAATATATAAATAACTAGCTGAGCCCGCAACTTCATACGTGTGGTATACGGTACAGCGCGTAACTTTTTCATTTGTTAACCGATTGGAATGAAACAAACACTAAATGTTACAACTTGCTACAATAATTCAGTGAAAACCGCATTCAAATTGGTTAAGCAGTTTCTGAGAATAGCGTACACAAACGCACAGACAAACAAACAAAAATTCTAAAACTATTTTTTTACCTCGGTAACATGGTCTAAAACGTTTATAAATTGTTTTTTTTTGACACGGCTCGTTTACGATTTTATTATATGTATAGATTTAAAACTAGCAAATGAACTTAAAAATTAATAAACTAAATTTCAAAATGTTATTTATATATTAAATATACTATATTGCTGTGAAAGTGATTAACAAAATAATTACTGTAGGTACCACAGAATGTTGCACCAGAATACATTATGTAGAGCTGAATTGCCGTTTCTTCCAGAACAGATGTGACAAATCTCTTTGTATTACCGTTTAGAACTTTTTTGCATATTATTATTGTGTGTTTACCTATAAACTATAATAAACCTATAAACTAGTATATTATAGTAGACCTATAAACTATAATAACTTTCATCGGTGGCCTAGCAAAAAAGAAATTATCCAACTTCCATAAAAAATACTCATGCAAATTTATGTTGAAAATTGTATGTAATTGCGAAATATTGTCATTTTTTTATTTTTATGATTTTTATTAATGAGTCATACTCCTTATAGTTCCGACTTAGCGCTATATCATTTCTATTTATTCCCAAAAATAAAAGACAAATTAGAGGAATTCGCTTTATAAGCCCTGAAGATGCAGTGAAAGCGTCCGAAATCGCCGTGAAAGACACCTCTAAAGAAGAGTGGGCTACTGCTTCAGTCAGTTGTTCCATCGCATGCGACCGTGCTTACAAAGAAATGGAGTCTACTTCGATTTTTTTTAGGTTAAGGTCGGTAGACAGGCTGACTGTCCACTTGATGGTAAATGGTAAATTGCTACCGTTGCCTATAACACAAACAACATCATAGGTGCTGCAACACGACATACGTGACTACATTAGATTTGTAGTCATGCAATATGAACAGGAAATATAATTTCTATTCAGTCAAACCCATATTTTCTTTTTAAAATTACAAAAATCGCAAGAGACGACGTGTTTTGGGAAAGAAAAACGGAAGAAAGTTTAATCATCTTTTACCAAAATTTTCATTTGTCTGAAATGGTTGACCCTAGAAAAAGTAGCTCAATGCCTATCAGGAACATCTGACATCTGCTCAAAAACAGAGATGGCAAGATGAAAATGGTTCAGAATTCGTCTTACATGAAACAGGCCTGTCGGTGCCCCCATCATTTCTGCAATATTTGTCAATAAAGGATTTTTAAAATTATATTCTTTTTATTTTCTCTCCCTAAGATAAAGATACGTAGGTCTTACGTTTATGTCATATATAAATTATACGTACACAATCTATAAAAATCGATGTGTGTATACACATGTGGACGTCAAAACTTATTGCTAACTCTGCTTCTTCTTTAGCTGCTTTTTTCATTCACAACTTTGCCGCATTTGCCCACCAATAAACGGCTTCCCCGTTTATTGTGTATAATTTGAAGAAAAAAAATTGCATTCATACGAAGTCAGGACCGGGTTGCTAATATGTATAATATAACGCATGTAAAATAATTATAATGCTAAAAATTAATACTAAATTTATAAAAATAAAACTAAGTAAATAAAAAAACTAATCCTTAATCAATAAAACTAAGTATCAAATTATTCGCTCCTCCTACGTTCGTCGTTCAACGGTCACTCACACAAAGATAATAGTTGTACGATGCTCTGTAATCTTTGTGGGAGTGCGTAAGCGCGGCGCGATCTGGAGATCGTGACAATTTTGACTTGCCTTAAAACTGTTAAGCGCTCTTAAATATTTTTTCAAAAAACATTTTTTACACGTTGTACCTATGTTATCGAGGTCAAAAAATAGTTTTTGGAATTTTTGCCTGTTTGTCTATGCGTTTGTGCATGCTAATCTCAGAAACGGCTTAACCGATTTGAATGCGGTTTTCACTGGTGTTTTGTAGCAAACTTCCTGTAGGTAACATTTAGTAAGTATTTGTTTCTTTCCAATCGGTTTACAAACAAAAAAGTTACACGCTATACCGAATACCACGCGTATACGAAGTTGTGTGTTCAGCTACAGATAGACCGTTTACCTATAGACGACAATCATACAATCCTCTCATGTATACGCGCGCCCTCTACTTCGGTGCCCTTTGTCGTCATACCCCCACGCCCCTGTACCACGCGGGCGAGGACTCATTTAAACGGTTTATCTATAGTATAAAAAATATACTTACCTATCATAGTTTAACTTATTTTTGTTAAGAATATTTTAAAATGAATTGATTCATATTTAAAACGTCTGTAGTCTAAAATGTAATGGTAATTAATTCGTGTCAATCCTAAATGATAACGAATTCAAAAAAAAAAAAAAAATAAAGCCACCAAATTAAGACGCCGTAAAAATCATCATACGGCCCGCGGACTCGACCGTCAAACATGCATACAATGACGAAATGACAACTTCACTTTTATTTAAATCCAAACAAACAAACATTACAATATAATAAAACGAACGGCCGAAAATAAAATAATAAAAAAAAACTCACCGCACGGAATTTCTGGACGTATAAATAGGCAATGGAAAAAAATGTATTATGCCACGCTCCGCCCAGGCCCCGGATGTGTTCAGGCCACGCCTCTCTATAGAGGGGGGCTAAGCCTTATTCGCCAGTTGATAGAGGCATTCGCGGATTGCGTACGTTCACTCAATGAAACAATCATAGCTTTTTTTTTAAATTAATTAACTGTCACAGTTAAACAATCAAATGTCACTTTAAATTTGACAGTTCAGTTCGATTCGATTATTTGAGAAATTCAAACAAACGTCAAGTTTGGAACGCGCGGTTATTTGGTGAAGTGTCAGTGCGTTAGGATGTATGGTTGATTATCTTTGCCTTTAAAATTGAAAAAATAAAAAAGCATGGCGGAAGTGTATCGTGTGATGTCTTTTAGGATTTCAGTGGTTTAGGTAAGATTTATTTGCTATTTATACAATATTTGATACATTATAAGATCTGATGGTCATTATGTTGTATGTTTTACAATATCTTTATTATGAAATATATCCATGATGTAAATAGGATATATTGTTAAGTAGACACATTAGGTATATTAAAAATAATTGGAAAGAAAATTTGTCTTGTCTGTAGGTTTCCAGTTAAAAGAATTGATGAATTGGTTTTAATGTAATGTGGATATTACCGGCATTTCAAGGCTAAAATTTTAAAATATACACGTACGCAAAGCCATAGGCAAAAACTAGTATTATTATTAAGTTATGTGGGTTGTTGCCCGTTACATATTATTTAAATACCTATGTTAATTTTAAATTTTTATTCAAATTTAAGCAACTTAGAACGACTTGTCTGTTATATGCTTTGACTGAATCGATTTTAATGAAATGTGATGCGGTAAAAATATCCTATGAAATCTCGTTTATTTTAATTGTTTTAAAATATTTTCAGTGTTTCCATAACATTTGGAGATAAAAATGTAAAAAATTATTTAGGTAAATTACTGTGAAAAATAAAAATTATTAAGTGCTTTCAAATTAGACTTTCCGTGGGGATGAATAAGGGACGAAACTTAGGATTGAAGAATAACAATTTCAAAGATTGAAATTTGACGTCCATATTTGCTTCAAACCGAATGTCAAGATGCGGGCATATATTAACTTACCGATAAGTAGGTAAGTAAGTGCAGCATTAGTTTTGTAATATTGAGATATTTTATGATAGACTAACTAGGTACCCGCTTCTGCTGGCTTCGCACGGACAAGTTTTCAAATTTTTCTCTTCATAAGAACCTTCCCCAGACAACAACGAATATTAATAAAAAAAATAAAAAATAAAAAAATAGCCGAATTGGTCAGCCGCTTTCAAGTTTTGCGTTTACAGACACATTTAGCGATTCCTTTTTTATTTATATAAGATTGGCTGTGCCCGCGACATCTTACGGATGGTATTAGGAATACGGCGTAAATTTTTTTGTTTGTAAACCGATTGGAATTAAACAAATACAAAATGTTAGCTTGTTACAATTCATCAGTGGAAACCGCATTCAAATCAGTTAAGGTATTTCTATGATTAAAGTGCACAAAGGCATAGACAAGCAACGATTTTATCATAATGTATGATGAATCAATAAAACAATAAATCGAAACGTCAAAGCCTAATTAATAAAGCTTGTTATGTATTACCACAGAACAAATAATAGTGTGTTACGTAGAAATATAATATATTATTGCGTCCCACTATTGATAAAATGGTCCTTGTCTGTGCACGGAGGATTGCAATGCTAAAACTCTTCTTATACGGTTTATTTGCGACAATTTCGTTACCGGTTCATTAAAAAAAAGTTTGGAACGAACGTCAAATTTTGAACGCGCGGTTATTTGACGAAGTGTCAGTGGATTAGAATGTATGGTTGATGATCGTTGTTGCCTTTATATATAAAAAAGCATGGCGGAAGGTATATAGTGTGATTTCTTTCAAAATCTTTCAAAACGATAAAGAGCGAGATTTTTTTTTAAATGTAAAGGTTAGGTTGATAGGATGGCTGGTGCTCCTATGTGTACTTGTACTATAATTTATTCTGTGACTGGGGCCTATTAAGACAAGTAAAGCCATAGGCGCTTTAATTGCGCTACAAATCTTATTTAGGATAAAGAAGGGATAAGGGATAAAGGAATGGGCTGTGTGTCGACGTGCAGTTATTTCACAGTGGTCTTCTGTAAGGTTGTGTTTACTGCCGCCACACGAACTGCCCAATTTAAGACTGCGTAACATTGTGCGTTCTGCCATTCCTAAATTCCAAGATTAATTCAGATTAAATTGAGATTAAAATATTAGATTAAGATATATTATCCATATAATATAAATTGAAGTAGCTGCCCGCGTGTCCGCTATCTGTCTATCTGTCCGCTATCCGCTAACACCTCTTAAACCACGCAACCAATTTTGATGCGGTTTTCACTATGGGATAGATAATTTTAAAACCTAATTAGATCCTTGTGAAGCCAGATGCGGGTTGCTGGTAGTTTACAATTTAGACGTGAAATACAAAAGAGAAATAAATGCACGAACAGAGTGTACGAACTCGCCTCTGTCATGGCCCAATTGTGGGAAGAATTGGGCCTTTATTATATTTTTTAAATTTCTTTAAATTATTTGAAATACCTACAGTTTGACACATTAAAATTTATATAAAATAATTTATTGTCTACAGATTATTTTAAATTAAAATGGTTTTATAAAAATGCTAAAATGAGCTTGTTTTGTTTGTATTGCTTTACTACTCAGCCGATAAACATGAAATTTTGCATACTTACTTGTTGTTAGGGATACACAGAAAGGGACATAGGGTAGTTTTCATCCAGAAGGGATCATCAATACAATACATACACAATCAATACATACATAATAATAAAATCGTAAACGAGCGTTGTCTGCACATTAAACAATTTTTCAAAAAAACAAGAATGCTTTTGTGCACGCTAATCTCCGAAACGGCTTAACCGATTTGAATGCGGTTTTCACAGCAAGCTTCCGGTAACATTTATTGTTTGTTTCATTCCAATTGGTTTACAAACAAAAAAGTTGTACTGAATACCACGCGTACGAAGTTGCTAGCTCGGCTAGAATAAAAATAAAAGTACATTGCCTGATAAAAATATGTGAGCAATGAAATTGAATAAATATTTTGACATCAAAGAAAAAGGAGCGCAGATGAGGTTGCGGGCAAAAGCTATTTTCATTACTCAACCAAGTGCAATTGATAAACTTATTGCGATGATGCACGGCACACAGATAGGCTATGGCTTCGGCTTTGGATTAACACATATACCTACCTACTTTATCTATCTACAATACACACTTATGGGGACACTATATTATACGAATTTAGTTCGCAAAGTGATTTGTAGATGGCGCTAGATGGGTCCCACTGAGATACCGTTGATTTTTGTACGGTTTTTTTATTACAATATTTTTTAAAATCGCCTTTAAACGTTATATTGTGTTAAGATTTATTTATTTATATTACAAATATCCTTACAGCCAGCCCTAATGCGATATTTTGTAACTAATCTGGTTCACCCAAAAATCTACACCTACTTGCTATCTAAATTATAAAGATTTATAAGTATGTCGGCGCTTTTGATTTGCGGGAGTGAACAGCACTGACAACTGTCATTTGTCAACTGGACAGCGGGATCGGAATGTCATTGTCGTTGACTCGGACACAACACCGAGCGCTAGCGCAGAGGCACGTCGGCCGGGGAGTACCTCACGGGAAGGCAATCGGTTGACATCAAGGGGCTGGTGCTACGTGTTTGGTGGAGTGTTATCTGATTTGGTGTGATTGGCTGGTGGACAATGCGATCGAGGACTTATTTTGTGCCGATTGTGGCGTTTTGTTTGGAATTGCAGCGCGTGACCTAACGTGATCAAATATGGATCAAATATTCGCGCCTATCTGTGATCAAGTGTGGAGACCAATGATACGAAGAATCCTGGTCGTGTCCTTTCGGGACCGATGATGCCGGGGACTCTAATCGTGTTTCTACAAGTATGTTTGTTTGTCCTTATTTTTGAAAAACAAAAACTTGCAATTGCAATTTTTTTTCTGCAAAATATATGCACAAGCCTTGCTTGTTTATTGCTCTGTCCATCAGTGAAAACCGTATCAAAATCATAAAAAGTTAGCGGAGAAACGGAGACAGATAGCTACTTCATTTTTTCGGTGTTGTATCGACAGCACGTGTGCTTCAGATCTGTGACAAGGCGCGGGACAATATTAACGAGCCCTTGGAAATGAATTTTTCAAAGTTTGCTCTGGTCTGGATCTGGAAAGTAGTGGTATATGGCACACTGCGTTACGCAGTCATTTGTGTGTGTTAGCCCGTCTGACGGCAGTAACCACCCCCTTACAGAGAACCACCGTGAAATAACAGCACGTGTGCTGTTGTGTTTTGGTGACTGAGTAAGGGATTTCAGAGCCCAATTCCCTATCCAATCCCTTATCCTTAATCCTCTGTAGTCGGCAACTCACTACTGGCACCTCTGTTCTAGGGTTCCCGGGTTCGACTCCCGGTAGGACTTTGAAAAATCAACTTTTCAAATTTGGCTCTGGTCTGGATTTGGAAAGTAGTGGCAGGGCACACTGCGTTTTCGCAGCCATTTGGGCAGCCCGTCTGGCGGCAGTAACCACCCCCTTACAGAATACCACTGTGAAATAACAGCACGTGTGCTGTTGTGTTTCGGTGAGTGAGTAAGGGATGGCAGAGCCCATTTCCCTATCCCCTCCTAATCCCTTATCCTTAATCCTACTGCAGTCGGCAGCGCACTTGCAGAGCTTTGGCGTTGCTTGTGTTATAGGCGAAGGTACCTACCATCAAGTAGACCGTCAGCCTGTCTGTTGATCTTAACATATAAAATAAAAATTATGGTAATATATAACGACTTAACCCCGGCTCAAATTTTTTCTGCATATTAACTTTATCGAAACTAACACTTTATCACTCTTTCAATTAGTGAAGGCGTATCAAAATAAGAGAAATGGTTCAGAAGGTTAGCGGAGATATAGACAGAAGCGGACATCGGCTTTTTTTAACTTTGTAGTTAGTGACATAGAACATATATAATCTATATACACTAATATTATAAAGCTGAAGAGTTTGTTTGTTTGTTTGTACGCGCTAATCTCAAGAACTACTGGTTCGAATCGAAAAAATCTTCTTGATTAGTCCATTTATCGAGGAAGCCTATAGGATATATAACATCACGGTACGATAAATAGTATTATATATAAGCAGTGTCCAATACCGCGCGCCCCGTGCGCACTCCGCCGCCGTATGGGCCGCAGCGAAGCGTGGCCGAGTTCAGCTATAGTCTACTAATATGCGGATAAGACAATTAATAATTTCTACGCAATTTGGAAACAAAGCGAACAGGAATTACATATTTTATTTACACAAGTGTTGCCTATAAGAAATAAATAGGTTTAATAATAATCAATTTATTATTTAATTTGAAGCAGTGGGTAATAAATACTATATTATTTAAAGCAATTTACGTATTAAACTTGTTTGTACAATTGTTTCAATTATTGTTTAAAACTATACGCTATTTAAATTGAATTATTAATAGTTTTATTACATAATTTCTTGTTTGAATTGTGTTAAAATAACAAGTGTTTTATTGTGTTATTTTGTTTAATATAGTAATTAATCTTTGCAAGTCTCTAAGAAGCGGACACATTGTCGTAAACAATATTTTCGCGATTAAACTCGTCGTTTTAAACGGATTTCTGAACATGTAAGGGGGTGGTTACTGCCGTCCGGCGGCAGTAACCACCCCCTTACAGAAGACCACCGTGAAATAACAGCACGTGTGCTGTTGTGTTTCGGTGAGTGAGTAAGGGATGCTAGAGCTCATTTCCCTATCCACTCCTAATCCCTTATCCTTAATACTATTGTAGTCGGCAGCGCAACTTGCAGCAGCTTTGGCGTTGCTTGTGTTATATAGGCGACGGTAGCCACCTACCATTAAGTGGACCGTCAGGATATTAACATAAAGAAAAATCATAATCACTGAGGTAAATATTATTTTTTTCGGATTTTAGCCGGTTCGGTTCCCGGTTGAGGCGAGTGTATTATCACGAATGCTTCTTTATATAAATAAAGGGATGCTTCTTTTGAGTAAAATTTTATATCTTCAGTATTTAAAGTATTTTCCATCAATGCAAAAATCAATGGTTACAAAATTCCACTCTGCAAATGCCAAAATGCATGGTGATCGATCAAAACTTGGACAGAAACAGAAGATACCTAATATTTAGTGTTCCATTTGTGAAGTCTAACTACATGGCCAATAACTTCATATCACGTGCTTGTAATTCATATAATGGTAAATTTTTCCATATTGATTTATTTAATCTGATAGCACAGTATCGAAGAGCTATTCCGGAAAGTCTATGTAGGTAATGCTTAATTTCTAAGTTTGTTTTGAACTTCATTTTTATTAAATTAAAGGTTGACTTTGTAATATTGTTATGTACTAAATAATTGTGGAAACTTTATTGGTATTTGTGTCATTTTTGTCATTTTAGTTATAAGTATTACTAGTCTGTATGTTTCCCTTAAAAATAAATAAATAAATAAATAAAGACCAGTTTCTTCAATTAATGCATTTTTGTTCTAATAACTATTTTGTATACTATTTAGTAAGTACATATATATTTATTAAATATAACGCGTCGATAATTCAAAAGGTGGTTTCCGTCCGCGGCCGCTGGATGGCGTTGGCAGTAGGTTCCTCAGAGTTATCAATTTAGTCTGCCCTCTTGCACGAGCAAGATTTATTGGTGCCGATGGAACACGATAAAGCACTTCGTGATCCAAGTATTGTGCACCATAAAACACCCAATTGTGATTCTAATTATTTTGAAAGCGTTACGCCATTATTGGTTCTTTCATACTTTAATGCGGGCATTTATTGACTCTCATTTAACACACAAATAACGCCGCCGTTCATTAATTCAAATTAACTTATCTACGGTTTAAGTCTGCAGAGGAAAAACTTTAAACAGGCACTTATTTTTACTTACTTATTATTATACTACTGTTGTGTTTCGGTGAGTGAGTAAGGGATGCCAGAGCCCATTTCCTTATCCCCCTCCTAATCCCTTATCCAATCCTACTGTAGTCGGCAGCGCACTTGCAGCACCTGTAGCGTTGCTTGTGTTATAGGCGACGGTAGCCACCTACCATCAAGTGGACCGTCAGCCTTGTCTGTCGATATAACATAAAAAAAAAAATACTTATTTATAATGTTATTTTAAAAATGTAATTTATGTATTAAAAAGACCAATTGGAGGCAATTAGTATATGTACATATCGTCGCCTTAGTGGTGAAGTGAGCTATTCCACACTAAATTGGTTCCACCATAATGACAATTGAAATAAATAAGCACCCACAAAAAAATGTTTTTTATTTTACCTTCTGAAGGAAAAAAACAACTTCTATTTGAGCTATCTCTTAGATCTCTTCACCACTAGAATATCCGTTTTAACGCTGAATATGATGATGTTCATAACTCAATTTAGTCAAAATTGTGGGTTAGCTCTTTTCACCACTAAGGCGACGATAATATATACCCGATTGCACTCATTTGTTTCGCTTATGCAGGTAAAATTTTACTAGACAATCCTAACAGACATATATGTGTAGAATTTTACGGTGGGATCTTAGACTATAATAGAATCCACTAAAGTGAATAAATTTTTTTGATGTTTATCAAACAGCGTTTGTCGAGTACCGTTTACACGAAATTAAACGAATTACCATATTAATGCGATTAAAAAGTTCAAATGTGTATCTACATTAACTTGTTTTTAATATAACTATTTTTTTAATATATTATTAACTTTAGTTAAACGAATTTATAGCTTAATTAAAGAAAGCGGTTCCGATTATATTAGCGAGGTGTTTAATTTGTTTTTTAAACAACATGGCGAGAACTTAGCAGAAACCCGTTATTTTCGTCACCTAAATTGACTTCTTAGAGTAACATTAAAAATTAGACAAAAAAGTCAAACAAAAAAAAACAAAAAATCTATGTTCTGAGGAAAAAATAATAAATTACTCCAAAAAAAATCTTTCCTAGCTTTACACTGGACGTTAATCTTAAGCACATTCTCACTATAAGAGAGAGTTCATGTAACAAAGAAATAATAGACAATAAAAATTAAGACCGGCAAATGCAGCATAGAACCCACAAGGTGGACAGACGACCTGACAAGGACCGTAGGTCGACGGTGGATCCAGGCTACTTCTGATCGGTCTTTTTGGAAAATTAGGTGGGAGGCCTTTCTCCAGCATGATGAGTCAAATTAGGCGACGAAAATAACGCTTTTCTACTAATACATACCTCGCCCTAAATAAATAAACAAACAAAAAAAAATTGCATAAAGACATATATATAGGTATTCTAAAGGTTTGTAATTACTTACAGAAGACCACCGTGAAATAACATGTGTTTCGGAGAGTAAGAGATTCCAGAGCTCATTTCCCTATCCCTCCCTAATCCCTTATCCTTAATCCTATGGTATTCAGCATAAATTTGCAGCAACTGTTGCTTTGCTTGTGTTGAGAGGCGATGGTAGCCATCTACCATCGCCTCTCAACACTGCTTATCATGGCTACGTTTCTTCGATTTTGACATACGGATTATTGGTATGGGGTAACTCTGTCGAAATAATAAGAGCTTTTAGGGCCCAAAAAAATGCATCAGAGCAATATGTGGCGTGGGCTTTATGGAGAGTTGTGTGCCACTATTTAAAAAGTTACATATACCCTTACCTTGCTTGTATATAAAGACGTTGTGTATATTTGTTAGAAAATATCCGAACTGTTTTGTCGAAAATAACGAAATAGGAACCAAAATAACTAGACAAGGTAATTTATTGCAAAGACCAAAATGTAGATTAGAACTATTTAATAGAAATGTTTATGTTATGGCAATTAAAACATACAATAAACTACCTAATAATATAAAAGAATTGCCGGATCCTAAATTTACAAGAACATTAACAAAATGGTTATTAGATTGTTGTTATTATGATGTTAAAGAATTTTATAATAAGAAACATTAATTCCTTTATTAATATATTAGTTTACAAACAATTAAACACAAATATTTGCATGCCCTTGGCGGGTAGAACATACTTTGTACTGTAACTGCTGTATACAAATTAAAATCCGGTAAACATGTGTTCGCGCAAATAAAGATTTATTTTATTTTATTTTTTATTTTATTTTATTTTACCGTCGACGTGTCTGTTGAACCTTACAAATAAAAATAAAAATTTGAAAATCTTAACGGGATTTTAAATTAATTTAAATATTAAACGTTTGTTAGTTTAATCACATCAAATTAATAATGATTGAAATCGTTTTCTAATGCCATAAAGCGTTTCATATCAGAACGAAACGGCCAATCGCGCGCTAAAAAACACGCCATTAGCGCGCGTGAAATTATTAAAAAACAAGTTATAAAAGTGTGATATGGAAATCAATAAAATTAAAATTTAATCTAACGGTCCAATCAATTCTTTATATATGGTTTAATTGTGTTTTTTTTTTTCTCTATAGTAAAATAACCACTTAATCGCTAAAGCAAATAACACTGGTTATTTTAAGTGGTGTTATTTCCAGGGCCGTCTTTACTCGGGGGTGCAAGGGGTGCGGTGCACCCGGGCGCGCGCAGAATATTTAGATATTTCATTGAACTTAACGCCATTTTAGGAGGTTCATCGAAAAATCTTCACTTTTTTGAAGAAGTAGGTACCTTTCTAGAGTATTAATTCCAGAAGATGGACATAATGTCTCGAATGGAGAATAGTTTTTTTTTTTTTTTTTTTTTTTTGTATAATTGGGTTTAATTTGTATAATTTAAGTTTAATTTTAGTTTTGTATTCTAGAGAAATAAATAAATAAATAATCAAAATTACGTGTATTGTATTATCTTGGTTGACTAGGACACCTTTTACTACAGTTTGTCGTCGGTCGCGTGCCACGCTGTAGTGTAAAAGAAAACGAAGGCGCAGGCAGAGCCCTGCACCCCGGCGCCTAATAGACTTAAGACGGCACTGGTTATTTCACTAGTTATGCCCCGTGGACCCGTCCTCTTGAAGTCGGATTATTGTCCAATAATTATCTATTTCTAAAATAATTCCTGGACTATTATATTTTTATGGATAGCTGAATAAAAGTAAATCTTTTTAAGCAAATCTGCAACGTACCAATAACTGCCATAGTTTTTTTTTTTTTTTTTTTTTTTTTCAATATTTCTCGAAGAAGAAAGTATACTGTACAAATTTATTTCTTCATTCAACTATCAACCATCTATTGGTCGGGGAAAAAGTCTTTTCGCATAATATACAGGGCGTCCCACAACTTTGCCACAGTGGGAAAGTACCTTACATACTGTAGATGGGCAATTTTACTGAAAGAAGACTTCATTTTTATTTTAAAAACATAACGAACTGCATTCACAGAATTTTAAATAATCGCTTGTCTGAACCGGGAACAGAACCCGTTAAATGTGAAAGAAAAAATCGATCGAAAGGCTAAGCGTTTATTTCTTCTAAATAAAATAGCACCTCAAACAAAAGAAAGACCGTGAAATTTAACATTTATTTAAAATAATACCTACATTTAATTACAATCAATTTAATTTATTTAATGCTGGTTTTGATGACATTAAAAAGGTTACATTTCAAAAAAATAAACAAATTATTAAAATGTTGTTTCCAGCTATTTTTCATTTGTTTTTTTTTTTGTGTCAAAACGAGTGAATCTAATGAAGAAATTAGATACATTTTAAAATTTTATTACAAAAAAGGAAAAAATGCAACGCAACGCAAGCCGCGAAAAAAAATGTGACATTTACCTATGGACCTAATGCAGTGTCAGTAAGAGTAGGTATAGCACAAAGTTGATTTAAGCGTTTTCAGTCCGGGAATTTGGATGTCAAAGATGAACCTCGCTCTGGTCGCCCTGTTACGGATAAAATGTACTCCATTTTTGAATAAGTGGAGCAAGATCGGCATATCAGTAGTTACGACAACTGAAGAACTGGGAATTGACCACAAAACAGTTTGGACACGTTTGAAAAAAGCTGAGTACACAAAACAGCTTGATATTTGGATGCTAGCACGAGCTCATTAAAATGTACTCATTTGCGATTCTTTATTGAGACATAATAAAACCGAAACGTTTTTGAAAAGATTGATAACTGTTGATGAAAAGTGGATCACGTACGAAAGAACATGCGAAAAAGGTCGTGGTTAAAGGTCGGTCAGGCTTCACAGACTGTGCCAAAACCCGGGTTAACTCGCAATAAGGTGATGCTGTGTGTATGGTGGGATTGGAAGGGCACTGGTCATTATGAGCTTTTACCGCCGGCCAGAACCATCGATTCGGATCTCTACCTACTGTTAACAACCGATGAGATTAAAGCAAGAAGTTGAGAGAAAGCGGTCGGAATTGATCAATAGAAATGGTGCGGTCTTTCATCACGACAACGCTAGACCACACACATCTTTAGCCACTCAGCAAAAATTAAGAGAGTTTGGCTGAGAGGTGTTAATTCATCCGCCTTGCACTTGCACCTACCTTGCACCTAACCTTGATCATGATAGGTTGAGTACCTAGTTAAGGCGCGAAAGCGTGATAGACAGACAGAGTTTCCAGACAGACAGTTATTTCCACATTTATACATATTTAATTATTTATCAGTTGTCTAGCACATACGTATAGTAACTAGTTTTGCTTAGTTTTGGGGTTAGGTGGCGCTGTGTGACATGTCCTAACAAGAATTTAATAAAATAAAAATGATGGGGGTTCATTTACTGTACGTGCCATTAAACTTTGGAATGCACTGTCGTTGATAATTAGACAATCTAAATCGCTGGATATATTCAAAAAAGCACTCAAGACACATTTTCTGTCAAACTGAAGACGACTTTATTTGTTTAAGGGGGAGACAAACGCTAAATACTAAAAATTGAAGATGTTACAAGAAATAGAAAAGACAATTGATTTGAAAAATATATATATTATACTTAAACATGTGAAGAACCAATTGTATTAATTGGAATTTTCGTTAAAGTAATAGAAACTCCACAAAAAAAGTTAGAACACAAGAAGAATTTGACGTTTATTGAAAATTCTCTCGAAAACGGCTTATTGCACGCATATGAATCCTGTACCTATTAATAAGTTAATATCAGATTAAAAAATTGTATTAATAAAAAAAATTTTTTTGTGTAATGTTCTAATGGTAAAAACAAAAAAACACCATTTCTAGGCCTGTTGAATTGCCTCCGCCGCCAGCGAGTTCTATAGTAAATGTCATTATCCTCAGTGAATCCCTTAATTTTTTTATGTAGGTTTATCTTCTAATATATTATATTTATTAATCTATCTTATTAATTTGTGTTATTAATATTATATTCAATTTATGTAAATAGTATTTAGTTATTAGAATGTCAATTTACGATGACCTTACCATGACTTTTATTTACCACCCACAATGTTTTATTTTTTATATAATTTTCCTTGCCCTAAGGTTGCCTGGAAGAAATCGCTATAAAGCGATAAGGTCGCCTTTTGTACTGTTGCTTGTTGTTTCCTTCTTTTTTGAGAGTTTTAATAATAATAATAATATTTTTTTTAATATTTATATTGTAAAAAATTTAGAATTAAGAAAAGAAATCAATAAATGTATAATAATAATAATAATATATCCTGAAGGACGGTACGGTCGACATCTGTCGGGCATGCCACCGTCCTGGAGAGACACTCAGGCATATTATTTCCGGTTGTGCTCATCTTGCTAACGGCGAGTATTTGCACAGACACAACCAAGTAGCCAGGATCATTCATCAGCAACTTGCCATTCGATACGGTCTTATCGAGTCTGAGGTGCCGTACTACAAGTACGTGCCTGCGCCCGTTCTCGAAAATGGTCATGCTACGCTCTACTGGGATCGCTCCATAATCACGGACAGGACTATTGTCGCCAATAAGCCTGACATCGTGGTTATTGACCGATCCCAGCGCCGGACGATGCTTGTTGACATTGCTGTCCCGCATGACGAATACCTCGTGAAAGCCGAAAAAGAAAATCTCACTAAGTACATAGACTTGGCTCACGAGGTGACCGCCATGTGGGATGTCGATTCGACAATCATCGTCCCGATAGTTGTTTCGGCCAACGGTCTTATAGCGAAGAGCCTCGACCAACATCTCAAGAGGCTCTCACTAGATGGCTGGATCAAGGGGCAGATACAGAAGGCGGTACTTCTTGACACGGCACGCATTGTTAGGAGGTTCCTCACTCTGCAGCCCTAACCACCGGTAGCTTGGGCCTTGCCCCGCTACTAGTGGAGAAGACATCTAATTTTAAGTTTTTTATAATATTTATTGTTTTTTATACATATATATTGTAAAAAATTTAAAATTAAGAAAAGAAATAAATAAATGCATAATAATAATAGGTTATGTTATGTACCTATATATGTGACAGTATTCTTTGTAGGGAAGGTTTTCTGCAGCTAGCCAGACTATCCCATTTATAACTGCATAAGTATCCTGTCACATTATCTACTTACACAATTAAACTCGTATAACCCTCATAGCTCTAGTCACATGTGCTTTTACCTATTCGTTTTTTCTTTAAAATAAATTACCTTATTAGGAATGAAACTCTATGCGTTAGGCAATAAGGACAATTATTAATAGACTATTAGCAGACGTCTGCTAATTAAATTGCACGTTCAGGTGTTGCCAACATCAAGATAAATAAAGTGATGAGACGAACGAGTTTGTGCATAAAAAGTATTATAATTTGCAACGATTATTATGTCGATGTTACACTTCGATAGATAAGTGTTTGTTGGGCGTAAGGCCGTATAGTCAGAAAGTAAATGATTATATATGTTCTATCCGCTTCTGTTTATTTCTCCGCTATTTTTCTAAACCACCCAATGAATTTTGATAGGAATTAATTATAAAAAAAAAATTTACTAATATTAAAAATTGCAAAAATTTTAAACGTAAAAAGTAAATGAATTTGGATAAAGCTTGGCACACAGACAGTTTATTACATGGATTAACATATAGGTTACTTTATCCTAAAAAATCCCTAATCCTTATCCTCAATCCCACAATGGTGAGCAGCGCACTTGCAGTACCTATGGCGTTGCCTGTGTTATAGGCGACAGTTGCCGCCTACCATCAAGTGGACAGTCAGCCTGTCTCTCAACCTTAACATAAAAAAGTACAACAATCAAAACCTGGCCATTTTTTTTAAATTACTTACACTTTGGAGAATTTGGTAATAAAAGTCTGTCTTATAGTAATTTCCTGTGAATATTTCAGATTTTGTAGATTGAACGCGAAGCACGTAGGTAGGTACTCGATATATTGTAGAAGTCGGTGCGCAGTTCAAACAGATTTTGAACAATAGATTTTCAACAATGAAAACCGAATTAAAATCGGTCTACCCGTTCACGCGTGATGCCGTGACCAAGGGAAATGGGGATTCATTTCTACGTTGTACTTATGTTAGCGAGATCAAAAATATAGTTTTTAGAATTTTTGTCTGTTTGTCTGTGCGTTTGTGCACGCTAATCTCAGAAACGGTTTAACCAATTTGAATGCGGTTTTCACTGATATATTGTAGCATGCTTCCCGTAACATTTAGTGTTTGTTTCATTCCAATCGGTTTACAAACAAAAAAGTTACACGCGTACGAAGTTGCGGGCTCAGCTACTACTTAATATAAGTAAGTAGTAGGAAAATGGAAACGCCTGACAATTTTCTAATGGCTACAATATTAGCAAAGATTTTCAGTTATTTTAAAGAACAAAAAAATTTGTTAATGCAAATAAGTCCTTATTGACCAGCAAATTTCAATTCAATTTTAAACGGCGCATACACAATTGAAATTGTTGGGTCGTGATAGTGAAATAAAACGAGTCAATTTCGCTACACTTTAACACGTCGAAACCTAGAACTCGTCTTCCATTCAACATCAACCTTATAACGAGCGCAGTAAAGTTGAGAATTAATTAAAACTCGCACGAAAACAAATTGGTGTGGACCTTAAAGAAAACAGATTCAGTTTTGCGGTCAGAGCGGCCTGTAAAATGATATTTGTAAAGGGCATATTGGTTCTTGTGGCCCGCAAAACATAAAATTGTTGGCAGATTAAGCAAAATATCTGGTTTAGAGCGCGCGCGACTCGACGTGTGTGGTCTTATAGTCGGTGCGCAACGAAAGATGCTCTACTTAAATATTTGTATACTAGAGACCAACTCGCGGCTTCGCACGGATACAATTTTTTCTACAAATTATATACACAAACCTTTCTCCTTTATCGCGTTACCAGTTGTGAAAACCGTATCAAAATTTGCTGAGTGGTTTAGAAGAAGTTAGCGGAGAAACAGACAAAGGCGGACAGTGAATTTATTTTACAAATAGCGACCCAATCGCGACTTCGGGCTGATGTTTTTTTTTAATGTTAAGATCGGCAGACAGGCGGACGGTCCATTTGATGGTAGGTGGCTACCGTCGCCTATACCACAAGAAACGCCAAAGTTGCTGCAAGTGCGCTGCCGACTACAGTAGGATTAAGGGGGGATAGGGAAATGGGCTCTGGCATCCTTTACTCACTCACCGAAACACAACAGCACACGTGCTGTTATTTCACGGTGGTCTTCTGTAAGGGGGTGGTTACTGCCGTCAGACGGGCTGAACAACTTATGACTGCGAATCGTAGTAGCCCGGCCACTATTTAAATTATAGATAAACCGTTTAAATGAGTCTTCGCCCGCGCGGTACAGGGGCGGGGGGCGTATGACGAAAAAGGGGAGCGAGAGAGCGAAAACGCAGTGAGCCCTGCCACTAATACACACCTTTTTTTTCTGAAAATTAAATACACAAACCTTCCTCCTTTATCGCTGTTTCCACTTGTGAAAACATATGAGTATTATAACGCCTAACATCTTTATCGCTGTGACAATGGTGGCGCTGTTTTTATTATATTTTTAGACGATCCCTAGGGAACCTAACATTTTTCCAGGATAAAAAGTAATCCTGATAATAAACTGTCAATATGCAAATTTAATACAAACCCGTGAAGCCGTTTTGGCGTGATTGAGTAATAAACACACAAACGTTTAAACATACAAACTTTCGAATATATAATATTGGTAGGATATTAGTAGTAGACTTTTTCCATTAGAGGCCATTTATTTATTACGTAAGACGATTTTTGCCTAAGTAAGAGAAAAATAAGAATAGGTCGACCCCCTTCCCCCTGATTAATATTTATTACGTTAGAATCTAAAGGAAAAATGAATAAACTTTTTTTTAATTTTTATTTTTCAATGAAAATTTTTAGGAACCTTTATTTGTAACTACAAAGGTACTAGTAATTTTTATCTTTTTGTAATAATCAACTATAATTTTATTTTAAAGCCTTTTTTTATCTTTCATATTTAAAAAAGTCTATAGATTTCTATAGATCGTCTATAGATCGTGATCTTATGTAAGAATTATCCAGACTCCCTCCCAACCCCTTGTAAGAAAAAATAAGACATGTTCGACCCCCCTCCCCCTCTAAATCGTCTTACGTAATAAATGAAGGCCCCTTTAGTGAAAGAAACTGTGATCTTCTGTAAAGGGGTGGTTACTGCCGCCAGACGGGCTGCCCAAATGTTTGCCAAACGCAGTGTACCTTGCCAATACTTGCCAGATCCAACCATGAAAGTTCATTTCCAAAGTTCGCCCTGCTAGCAATAGAACTAGGGACCGCTGAAGCAGCGTAAAAAAATGTACAAGATTTTTTTTCAAGATAGAGCAACATTCGTTGCGATTGATACAACTTGTTTCGTCTTAACCGCGTTCGCGGTTTCCTCCGGCCAAGTCGCGGTTAAAATTTTATAATTATCGGTGTGTGAGCAGCGCTAATAAAAATAATGTGATAAAAAGACTGGCCACGGGTTTTTGTAACGCGGTAGCAAAATCGATGAAAATTGGTCTCGTCAACTTAAACTCAGGTCGCATCGAAGAAGGCGTGTCTATTTTAGGCAATCATTTACTTAGGAGCACGTGTAAACAAAGACTAATATCGTCTGCAGCTACAGTCTCTGATGTATGCTAGACTGATTCCTAGACGTTTTAAAAATTAAAGCCTTATGGGGTGAAAATAAATCTCAAATTAGTATGTCAGTGCTACCAATCATATCAAATTGGTAGCTATTATAGAATTGTTTTCTTTAATCCTAACCAAAATTATAAAAGCGAAAGTGAATTTATTTGTTTGTTTGCCACGCTTTTACGTGACATTAACAAAATGGTTATTAGATTGTTGTTATTATGATGTTAAAGAATTTTATAATAAGAAACATTAATTCCTTTATTAATATATTAGTTTACAAACAATTAAACACAAATATTTGCATGCCCTTGGCGGGTAGAACACACTTTGTACTGTAACTGCTGTATACAAATTAAAATCCTGTAAACATGTGTTCGCGCAAATAAAGATTTATTTTATTTTATTACGCCTTAACTACTCAACCGATTATCCTACCTTCCATCAGAAAGGTATTCCAAATTAAGTTCCCGAAGGACCCGAACGAAGTCGGTCGTAAAAATTAGTTTTAAAATAATCTACTTTAATATGTTTTCGAGCACCGAGCACTAAACCACAGAGTGCATTTATAGTCATTGTTTTCAAGCATAAAAACACACAATTACGCTTAAGAAATGTTAAAGTTTTTAAGAAAAATACATAAAGCCATATAATTTAAGCTACGTTCCCTTATTAGTGGGCGTAGCTTAAATTATATGGCTCAATATTTAGAGGCTTTTCTTAGCTCCCAAATTTCCATAGTTGATCTTGCTAGGCTCAGACCGAGGTTTTAGTATACGTAGGTTTAAGAGTCAGTCCTTCTCAAGGTCCCCACTCCACGAAAGTTGGCGACCAATATGGCTTTTGGGCCATATTGGTAAGATTGGCAGCCAGGCTTACGGTCCACTTGATGTTAGGTGGCTAACGTCGTCTATAACACAAGCAATGCCACGGATACTGCAATTGTGCTACAGTCGGTAGCTCAACAGAAGGATTAAGGAAAAAGGATTAGGAGGGGATAGGGTAATAGACTATGGCAACCCTTGAAACACAACAGCACAAATGCAGTTATTTCACAGTGGTCTTCTGTAAGGGGTGGTTACTGCCGCCAGACGGGCTGCCCTAATGACTGCGAAAACGCAGTATGCCCTGCCACTACTTTCCAGATTCAGATCATAGCCACCTTTGAAAAGTTCATTTTCTAAGTTAAACCTGCTGGAAATCGAACCCGGGAACCCTAGAACAGAGCGTTAAGGCGAGCACTCCAACCACTCATCCAACGGGCTCGTGAAATCCTTTTCATTCCACCACAAAGGGTGCTCGTTCCAAACCGCTCTCTTAATTCTTCTTCTGCCTCTGCTACGTTTGCCCTTTATGTTTCTTTGCATCACTAGTTGAAGAATACGGCATCTTTCGTGCCTCATAATGTGCCCGAAATGCTGCAGCTTCCTCTCCATTATCATTCTTAGTACTTCCATCCCATTTTTCTCATCTTAATCGCTTCAAGTAATTGAAATTACATTAAAGTTTACCTTTATTCTTCCACAGATGGCGTAAACTATAATAGCCGAGATGGCGGCAGTATCCACCAGCGTTCACCTGCAAGACTCCAGGATAAAGATCCAGGAGAGTGACGATGAGCCATACTCCCCTAACACAAGAGACACCAACAGTCCAGACTATCACGACGACGACAAACCGGAAGAGAGACACATACATTCATCGTCTTTTTCCATACACAATGTCTTAAAGAAAGAACGGGACAGCAACAGTCCAGAGAACGTTTTCTCCACTGACAAGTTGTTGCAGAATACACCCAATTTTGAAGACAATGCTGATTCTTCAAGATTATCCGAAAGCGTTAGTCCGAGAATCGAGGACGATGATAACCAGACTAATGAATCTCGTGCAGAAATCAGTGTTGATGATGAGAATTCTTGTTGTAGCGATGACACGGTTCTTTCTGTTGGTAACGAGGCTCCCATAACCAGTTATGGCAACGACAAAAATAATGCAGAATCTACACAAGGATTAACGTCGTTCAAACATATACAAACACATTTAAACGCCATATCGCAATTAAGCCAAAACCTAAGCATAAATCAACCCTTACTTTTGAGGCCAAGTCCTATTACGCCAAACCCTCTAATGTTCCTAAACCAGCCGCTGATATTCCAGAATCCTTTGATTAATCAAGTAGATTTAAAGTCCGGCATAAACGGTCTCCAAACAAGAATGCAAGTACCTCAGACGAATTTCACAAATAATCCATTCGGTATAAATTTTGGACTGAAAAAGAATGGCCAAACGCAGGAGGTTAGGAGGAATGATGAGAATCGAAGACTGGAATATCTAACGCCGAAATCTCCCGATGAATCGAGGGATTTCATCAATCAGAACTGTCTGAAGTTTAGCATAGACAACATTCTGAAGGCCGATTTTGGGAGGCGGATAACTGATCCTTTAAATAAGAGAAAAGCCAAACCGAGACAGTACGAGACGAAGACTCCCGTAAAAGAGGCTTTACCAATACCGTCGAAGCCTGAAATTGTCGAGGCTAGAGTTCCAGAAGTAAAACCAGGAGAGAAGGGAGGAGCAATAGATTTATCTAAAGGAGAGGACAGTGGAAGTAACCAAGGTTCGACTACGGGTGAGTTCTTTTGTTTTTCTTTTAAATACTTTTGTTAGACACTTTTAAGCCTTAAATAATTAATTCGATTGTATCAATAATAAAATTACTTCATAATTATTTAATATTTATATTTTTTTAAATTAAATAATAGTATAAATTAGTCTTCATAAAGATAATAATACGTAGTGTGTATTGACCTATCTTTTCAATGTAAGGTTCTCCTTATTGTGAGGTCCTTTGCAAAAATACAATCGAAAATTTTTCTTGGGGATACGCAAATTTCTTTAAAAAATTCTTCAAAATTAAAATAAATTACCATTATTAAATTAAATTAAATAATAGCTTAGATTGAAATATGAAAATATATGAGTTACTAGGTGAGCCCGCAACTTCGTACGCTATAGTATTCGGTATAGCGCGTAACTTTTTTGTTTGTAAACCGATTGGAATGAAACAAAGTAAATGTTACGAGAGGCTTGTTTGCTAAAAATATTAATGTATCTAGACACGACTTGTTTACGATTTTATACTATTTATGTGTAGAATGTTAGACATCTTTATCGCTGTGACGCTGACGACGGTGGCGCCGAAATATTTATATTTTTAGACGATCCCTCGGGAAACAAATATCCGTGATAAAGTATCCTATATGTTAATCCAGATAATAAACTATCTGTGTGCCAAATTTCATCCAAACCAGTTCAGCTGTTTTTGCGGTATTTAGAAACAAGTATTCAAAGATTTAACAAATATTCAAGACTAGCGGCCCGCCCCCGGCTTCGCCCGGCGTGCAATTTTTATATACCCTAAAACATTCCCCGTTTATCCCTCTTTCCATTGGCGAAAACCGAATTAAAATCGGTCTACCCGTTCACGCGTGATGCCGTGACCAGGAGAAATGGGGATTAATTTTTATATATAAGACTAGCGTTCCGCCCCCGGCTTCGCTCGGGTTGCAATTTTTATATATAAGAACATTCCCCGTTTATCCCTCTTTCCATTAGCGAAAACCGAATTAAAATCGGTCTACCCGTTCACGCGTGATACCGTGACCAGGAGAAATGGGGATTCATTTTTATATATAGAGATTTTAACATTCAGGTGTACATTTGGTTGGATAGATTTCGAGGAGAGGAATTAAAGCCTTAAATTCTATTTATTCAAAGAATAAATGAAACTCATTCATAAAAAAAATTACCTGCCCAATTAATAACAAAAATAAACACTAGTTTTTTTTATAAGTTACGATCGGCAGACAGGCTGACGGTCCTCTTGGTGGTAGGTGGCTGCCTTCGCCTATAACACAAGCAACGCCACAGCTGATGCAAGTGTGCAGCCGATTACATAGGATTAGGGATAAGGGATTGGGTGGGGTTAGTGAAATGGGCTCTGACATCCCTTACTCACTGACCGTAACACAACAGCACACGTGCTGTTATTTCACGGTGGTCTTCTGTAAGGGGTGGTTACTGCCGCCAGACGGGCCGTCCAAATGTCTGCCACTACTTTCCAGTTCCAGGCCAGAGCCAACTGTGAAAAGTTCATTTCCAAAGTTGACCCTGCTGGGAATCGAACCCGGGAACTCTACTACAGAGTGTTAAGGCAAGCACCCTAACCACTCATCCAAAGGGCTCGTCGAGTTTCAAACAACAAAGAAATCCTATAACAACGAGTTACAAAACGGCGAAGATTTTTTTATAACAGATTATGAAACCCTATTTAATCTATAATCTAGGGTTTAAATTTTATATGGCTGCAGAGAACCGAAAAATAAGACCAATTAGTATAAAGTACAGTTCTGAGATGGTTTTTGTTTTCAAGGTGCTTCAAGCGGCGAAGGGCCTATGGTGTGGCCAGCGTGGGTATACTGTACGAGGTACAGTGATCGACCAAGTTCCGGTAAGTGTTTAAATTGATTTATATTTTTTATGCAAAACTGATCCTTGTGTTCGTATAGTTTAGATGGATAGTCCATTAACCCCATAATATGTGGTATTTTTTTTTAAATTTGACACAGGTGATAACTGATTTCTTGGGCGGTCTTGGCGACTATCATTATGTATGTTCATTGATTTATGAAGTAACTATAGCTTTTGCCTGCGTTTTCGTCTGTGCCTTTTTTTCTTAGGTGTTAAATCAATATATTGCGGCGCCACCTATCGGGTCCAAATTTTATTTTCAAACCATAAATATACAAAAAAAATCGTAAAAATCGATGTTACTTTGTGAAATAATGTTGCCATGTTCAATGTAATAGTGGGGCGTTCAGTTTTCGTTCAATCACAGGAATTAATGATGATATGAATGAGTACATCGTTAATCTTATCTTACTATACAAAAATAGAAATTATTTCTATTTTACTGTATCCGAATGTTGTATCGATAAATTAATCTACAGAGCCATCTATTAATAATTCATCGAATTAACCTATAAATAGACACTACTGTTGTATAAAAAACATTTAATTTGCAATAACAAATATTGAGGTTAATAATTAGGATAAAAACTATCCTATCTTTTAAGTTGGACCAAATAACAGATACTTACGAAGTTTGATCAAAGTCGATTCAGTAGTTTCAGAGTTTATCGTGAACATACATCCTGACACGAGATTTTTATATATATAAGATTAAATCAAGGTAGCGCTTGGCCACTATCTCACCTGATGTGAGGTGCAGATGCGGCCGAAGGTGGAACCACGCGTACCCAGTAAATGCCCATTCACCCTGGCTTTGAAGATCAATTTTTTATATTTCCCCGGTTATTCCTTGGGATGTTTCCTCGGGAATTGTAGGTACTCTTTTCTAGACAAAAGGTACCTACCCCATGATCTTTTCTGTAAGTATTAACAAAGTTTATGCAAAATTTCATAATGTTCGATTGAGTGCTCAAGGCTTCAAAGTGTATGAAACAAACAAACAAACTCACTTTCGCATTTAAAATACTAGCTGATGTCCGCGGCTTCGCCTGCGTTGGAAAATAAAAAAAATAACGCCCGACTAAATAGATGAGCAATTAGCTGAGTCGGCAACTTCGTTCGCGTGGTAATCGGTGTAGGGCGTAACTTTTTTGGAATGAAATAAACACTTAATTTTATGGGAGGCTTGCTACAATACATCAGTGAAAACAGCATTTAAATCTGTTGAGCTGTTTCAGAGATCAGCGCGCACAAATGCACAGACAAACAGACAAAAATTAAAAAAAAAATATTTTTTTGATCTCAGTAACATAAGTAGGTACAACTTGTGCAAATGGTTTTTTTTTTTTTGAAAAAAATCTTTACCGTGGTTACAGACACGGCTCGTTTTATATGTATAGAAGATGTAACGCCTAACATCTTTATTGCTTTGCCAGGACTTAAATGATCCCTCGGGGAACAGTACTTTTTTCTGGATGAAAGGTACCTTATGTTCTGTCCTGTATCGCTGATAATGTATGCAAAATTTAGTGATAATCGGTTCAGCGGTTCAGGCCTGAAAATGTAACAGACAGATAGATTTACTTTCAAATTTATAACAGTATGGATGGATTAGGATAATCTCTGCTGATTTTTTTAAAGTTAAAAAATATACCCAGTTACGTACAGCATTATAGATAAAAAATTAAAAATCTCTACTCAATCTTACGGTTAAACAGAAATCCCTAACCGAGAATTAACCCCATAACATCCCTTAAGTTAATAATAGAATACACCCCATAACGCCCCTCTTATCTTCTAAAAAACATGCCCCCGGGGAGAGTTTATCGAATTATTGCAATGTTTAGCATCATTGGACACTTATTATTGAATTGGGGGATGAATTTTCCGTAGGGGATGTTTGCAACGATTAGGCACATTTATAACAGCCAAGAAAAACCTGTATATTATACAGTGGAAACCTTAATATTGTATAGACTCTTCTAGAAGTATCTTTTATCTTATCTTAGTGGCTATTTCTGTCTGCTAGAGTACCAGTATCACTTCGTCCATTGCTGAAATATTTTGATTGAATTATCACGTTAAGGAACTGTAGTAGGTACTTTTTTGATAGAGGCATTCTTCACATCTTCACAAGCCATTGTGTGGCTTCCTAGGATGTGACTGCGCTTGTGCATCAGGGGGGCCACACTTGCACAGGATGTGCATTGGTGTTTCTTTTGCCTCATGGCAGAAGCGACACTCTCCCGTACCATTACTTTAAGGTGCGTATTGAGGTGGCAGTGCCCCGTTAGTGCTCTAGATAGCATACACAAATTGCTCCTGCTAAGCGACATAGCCTGATTTGTCACATTTCGACTATAGGCTTTAATGAGCGCTTTGGAATGGTTCAGCCCTAGCTGTACTTCTAGAAGTAACAGCCTGTTAAAATTTTGCAATTACCTAAAGCTAAAAGTTAGTTCCACTATCCCATTAGAATCTTTCGTAAATTATTATTAAAGTACTAGCCTTTGTCCGCGACTTCATCCGCTGTAGCTAGGGGAGAGTGGGAAGCGTACCTCCGCTTTCGGGTACGCCGAGGTTCCGACAGGGAGCGTAGTCCTCCCCGCGCCGAACAGCCGTGGCGGGTCGCCGAAGTTGTGTAACAACGTTTCTGCGACCGCGCCCATCTACGGCCGCGCTAGAAAGTCGTTGGGTTTTAGCCGGTAGGAGTCCGGCATAACCCGCAGCGTCCCCCTTTCGCTGCTGGGTATCCATGATGGATTTCCCAACGTAAAAAAAAGGGGAGAGTGGGAAAATGTGAGAAAAAGTAAAAAAAAATCCCATCATTTACTTTTTCGGACACTAATCAGTATTTTATGTATCCGTCTACATCAAAGTGCGTTCAAACGTGGGATATATATTTTAGAAACTATTTAACTATAGTTAATAAAAACTATTTAACTATTTACCTTATTTATTTATTTAACTATTTTTATAAACTATTTAACTGTCTAAATGTTTATAACATTTGTTATAAACTATTTGGATTATTCCTACTCACTGTAATTGTAATAATGTAATAAACCTAAGTGAGCCTAATAAATAAATAAATAAATAAAAGTTCCTTTCCAAAGTCGGCCCTGCCGGGAATCGAATCCGAGACCCCTAACACAGAGCGTTAAAGCAATAACCTAAACTACTCCACCATAGGGGCTCGTCACTCACGCATAAAGCTCGTTAGACAAATTGCATAAACTGTCCTGGGATGCATTTTTTCTTGCCAACCGTATAGAGTCTCTCTATGTCCGTTGGCCATCTCATAAATAAATTAAAACCCCATAGGTATACATTTGTAAATAAAATGAACGCTGTTCAAACATTCCCCAAAACCAATCAATTAGAAATCATTAAGCACGAGACCGTGTATAGATTTATAAATATTTATAGACAACAACCTTGCTGGGGTGTAAAGAGATTGCGTGCGATAGAGTTGGGAGTTCGATGTTTTATTTTTATCGATATTCTTTTCTATATATCTATATAAATAGAAACGAATCGTTAAATGTATTGCAAAGCACAAAACTCGATAATTCGGCTATTTTTTCTGAATTAGCTTAGCTTAATTGTAGCTGATTGTAGGTAACATAAAGTTTTTAATAAATAAATAATCACCGGCTGCACCTTTCATAAGAGTTCACAGTATTTTCTGCCACTATAATTTTATTTGTTGTAATTCACAATAGTCCCCTGTAAAATTTTGCTAATTTTTTGGGCAGCCCGTCTGGCGGCAGTAACAGAAGAGCCACCCCCTTACAGAAGGGTTTATCCTTTTAATGTATGTTTGGTACATATCTACATTAAAAGGATAAACCCTAAAAGGATATCCTCCTATGGCAACTCACCCGTTTCCACTTGTCTGCTTCTCGGTTTTTATGGCTTTTCGTTGGTAGCAGTCATAAATCCAAAAACTTAACACCGAATTGTCTTTTAACTTTAAAACACCTTTTATCCACACCAACACCAATTGTTTTTATATATTTATCCAATTTTAAATTTTCAAATTATACAACCGACGATGTCCGAGTCCGACACTGACAGCGAGTTGCCACATCCCACAGGCTAATATATATATAAAAGATGTACAGAGTAAATTGTGTAGTCTGTGTTAAATTTTTGTTGGTTTGTTTAAACACTTTTGCGTGCCTACACTCTATTTCTTTTTGTTGTGGGATCCAGTCTTCTTTCTTTAAATTAAACTCATTTATTTTATTATATACATGCACATATATTAATCCATTTCTTATATACCTTAAAATAAATAACACTATAAAATTCTATCCTTTACAAATCGTTTCTAAACTTCAACACATACTAACTAATTTTTTCTCACAATGACATCTTACATATATTTTTAAAACATTCTTATTTTAAACTCAAACCTATATAAATATATATTGCCAGTATTTATGTTCAAATACATCAACAGTCTGTTGGTGTGCAACTAACAATGACAGTATATTATTATATATTAAACAAATAGCATATGTGATGTTGTATTTCGGTGAGTAAGCAAAGGATACCAGAGCCCAGAGTCCATTTCCCTATCCTTTCCTAATCCCTTATCCTTAATTTTACTATGGTTGGTGATGGTAGCCATGTACAAGAAAAAAATCATTATAATCTTTCAGTTAACAATCGATTAACCCTTTTCGCGTCGTTGAAGTCCACTGTCCAAGAACATGTCGCAATCCTCAATTGATTTATGTGTATTAGAGATCATTGTAATTAACGTCTATATGTCACATGTAATTGATATATTTATCTGTTAGATTAATAACACTTAATGTAGCTCTTTGAAATCGCCGACTAAGACTTTTGACCTTGCTTCTTTCGACTCATGTGACGCAAAAACATTGGTTTTATCTGAAAAAGTTGTTTTGAATGTATGTAACAAACAGATAATTAATTATACAATACAGTCGTGCATATAATAAGTGTGTTTTTGATGGGCCAGACATTACTCCTCTCAGCGATTGGTATGGAAATTCAGAGAGAAAATCCAGCCAGCACGTTTGGTATCCTGCCATATGGACTCCAATTTTATTTATTTATTTATTTTTTATTTCTATTCATATTCCACTTGCGGACCACTAGGCGTGGGCGAGGGTTTTATCCCTTCGTGGTCGATGTTCCTCGATCACGCACGAAGCGTTTCAGTTCCACTTTCCTTGTTCGGACTGCTAAGGAGAGGAACTCATTGCCTGCGTCTGTGTTCCCACAGAACTACAACCTCGGGGTCTTCAAAACCAGGGTAAATGGGCATTTACTGGGTAAGCGTGGTCCACCTTCGGCAGCATCTGCACCTCACATCAGGTGAGATAGTGGTCAAGCGTTACCTTGATTTTATAAAAAAAAAAATTATAAGTAACTAGCTCTTGGCCATAAGAAGAAAATAAGAAAAATACATGAGACCATAAGAAGAAAATTTATTCTCATGGTTAAAACATTTATTTAATCTTTATTGCTCAAATATTTTTGACAGGCGTTGAATTTTTTATTTTTAGTTTTGAGATGTTCCCACGGATACAGTATTTTTTTTCTCTGAATGAAATGTATTGTATATTCTTTTCTGTATTCCTGAAAACATCTATGCAAAATTTCATGAAGATCGGTCAAATAGTTAAGGCTTTAACATTTATAATAACCTTTATTTATTTTATCTTTTAAATATTTTATTAAATTATGCTAATATTTTATTAATTTTTATAAGGTCGTTTTAAGTTTTAGTAATTTGCAAAGTACTTCTATGATATATTTGATGTAAGCCTTTGAATTACACGAAACAGAACATTTATTGTGTATCGTTAACAAATTTTGAAATACATGCATACATACTCATGCATATACAGGGTGATCAATCTAATTGGGTCAGTCAGTGAGGACAAATCTCAAACCATAAGAGATACGAAAATTTGTTCTTAGGTTTACATACGAATTATTAAAATTGTAGACATTTCTGTTTACAATACACACAAGGTTCCATAGCAAAACTTATTTCTCATGGCCCACACTATCAACTACCTATACCTAGTAATAAAAATTATTGCAATTTTTACAGAAATTTCACCAGGTTCGATTCCTGGTCGCATATGAGCGTAATTTAAAAAAGTTTAAATGCTAACTCTTAAGATTTTTTTTTCGTATCTCTTATGGTTTGAGATTTGCCCACACAGACCCATTTGAATTGATCACCATGTATATATGATACACTCATATCCATTGAACCTGTGACTAGGGTTATTCAGGATTACGTAACAAAAAATCAGGATTTAGATTATGCAGGATCAAAACCGAGAAATTTGAAAATTTTTAGTCGTAGCATCTAAAAATGTGGCCCAAGGTGTCGATTTTCAGAATAAAAAAATAATAATTGCAAAAACTAAGTCTTGTCATGTCTTGTCTTGTCTTGGTTACACCTGTACCCAGCTTATCATCTAGCTTTGAGACATCCTGTGGTACATATAGATTAACGAGTAGATCATCATAAACATCAGCAGCCTATACCATATGTCCTCACTCCAGGGGCACAGGCTTACCCTCTCAACAAGGGCTATTCACCACGTCACTGGCCCAGTGAGGGTTGGTGGACTTCACATGAGCCTTAGAATCTTCTTTGTCATGTGCAGGTTTTCTCACGAGTTGAGAGCACCGTTTGAGAGCAGTTAGTAAATGTACTTAAGTTTTGAGAAAAAATGGGGATCGAACTCGGACCTTTAGACAATAGGTCGCGTCTTTCCTACTGCGCCATCGACACTCTCGCGACGCAACAAATTAAAAATAAACTCAAAAATTAATATTTTTGTACACAATAACATTATCGTTTATAATGTAATTAAGATATGTTTGACGTATTTGATTCGATATGGTTCCATATTCGTCTCGGCGTCAATTGAGTTGATTCGATTATTCATGGCATTCAGAATTGTATGGACAAGCATTTCCAATACATGAAGCTTGTCATACTATTAAGTAATACTAGCGACGGATACAATTATTTCTACAAATTATATACACATACCTCGCGTGTCA